>OY720444.1:15447663-16047663 GCA_963082915.1 Dolichopus griseipennis | reverse complement strand
TTTTGCATGGTTCTCCTCCTGGTGACATCTGCCCTAGATACAATTATTTTGCCATGGGGTTTTGCCCATCTTAGAATGTGATCAATTCATTTCAAATACTTTTTCCTGTTTTGAACCCATATCGGCTCTGACCAAAGCCACTTATTCATATGGGATTTAATTTTCTCAGGCATTTATTTACAAAAACTTCAAGTTTCTGTACATTGTTTCTAAATTCAAGCCATGTCTCGCTTTCATGTAGCCACACCGATTTGACACACGTCTTAAAGGTTCTAATTTTCATGCTATGTGTGTTGACTTTCATATCAATCGGCAGTCTTCCGAACGCATTCATGGCTTTTGCCATTCTGTGTTCTATATCTCTATTTACTTATGATACCTTTATGCGATACAATTGTTTTTGTTGAGAAACAGTGTCGAGATGAATTAAATGCAATTTTTCAAAAAAAATTACAAGTGTTTTTTAGATTTTTCCAAAATCTGTCGTCGTTCTGTCGAAACTGTCAGCGATCTTCGGCTGGATTTTACACAACCGCGAGAATAAAGATAGAAACACTTGAATGAGTTAATACGAAAACCCCATGGGGCTTTTCACCTAGAGGATTCAGCCCCAAGTCTCTATGTCACTTTGGACTAAGGAACTTTTGACCCGGCACCTAAGAAATGTATCAAAAAAAATAACAACAAAAAACGAACAGCCAGAAATGAACGAATCAATTTCTGAAGATGATTGATTGACATTAAAAAAATATTTTTTCTTTAATTTTTTTTTTTGTTTTTTTTTTAATAATTCTCTAAATGTCAATATTCTTCTCTCTTTCTCCATTCAATATGACACGAAATAGTTCTCAATCAAAAATATATTTGAAATGGTTATGAATTTTTTAGTTTATTTTAATGATTGTAATGTTGTTTTTTTTTCTGATCTATAATTCATTTTTTTTTTTTTTCTTTTTTTTTTTTGGTTCCGATTCTATGATTATTTGATTCAAATATCAACCATTGAATCGATTCATACATTATAGAGAGTTTTTTTTTTCATTTGTGGCATATTGAAATCAAAAATGAAAATGGGAAAAAAAATCCAAAGAATTATTACTAGACAAATTTATTTTCTTCAATCTTCAGCTGTCCGATAAATGGTATAAAATATTTTTTTTTGAAATTAAATTGATATATTGAAGGAAATTGGATTGTTAACTGTTAATTATAAGATAATTATTTGTTAATTTATGCAAAAATATAATGTAATTAGAATATATATGAGCCAGTGGTAAAAGGTAAGATTTACTAATCTGGTGATTGCAACTACCCATCACTCGCTTATCACAGGTAAATTTGTATGGCTGCTCTACGGTTA
The DNA here is from genome assembly GCA_963082915.1 of Dolichopus griseipennis. Taxonomy (NCBI): domain Eukaryota; kingdom Metazoa; phylum Arthropoda; class Insecta; order Diptera; family Dolichopodidae; genus Dolichopus; species Dolichopus griseipennis. The sequence goes on along the minus strand of OY720444.1, from coordinate 16,046,303 downwards.
GAGTGTGTACGAAGCAGCTGACTGATATATTAACATTGTTTTTGAAATCTTTAAGAAATGGTAGATTTCCATTTGGAATTTGTTTGATTTTGGAGTCATTTTTAAGTCAATATTAAAGCAAGATGTGCATTTATACAAAGTACCAAAAGGTTTTCTGCAGAGATTTAAACTTAGATCTTCGCCTACGTTTTAAGTAACGCCTTGAATGGTCCGTTCTATTATAAACAAGCTGGAAGCCTTTGAAATATGGCTCATAAAAGAGAACTGAGAATTTCGTTGGTAGATCATGTCACAAGTATTGAATTTCTTTGAAGAATAAAGAAAAGGCGGGAACTTCTTACAAATATTATAAGAATCATATTTTTGACATGTGATGCGAGACATGTGATGGGAGTCTAAAAGTACTCAATTTCTACAGCTGATTGTACAATGCAAATGAAGCATTGGTCTAAAACAAATGTCTAATTACATAATGACATAAGACTAGAAACTTCACAGATTTATCAAATATTGGTGCAAATGCCGATGATTTGTTGCAAATGGCGATGGATCTAAATGAATACAGAATCATTTTATCAAGAATTGCACCAAATTTCCCGGACGATCATTTGATCTAACATGGAATAGCAGATAGGAAAAAGGGGGCTCAATATTTTCTTGTACTCTAGTTAAGAAATCAGCGAAGTACTAACTTTCCAAAAAAGGAAATGTTTAACAATAGAATATCGAACGCAGAAAAACTGATTTTAAAAGTTAACTAGAGAATTTCCATTAGGTGCTTTTATAATATATTGATAGCCTTTTTTTAATGAAATCTTTTTGATAGCATCATTTAGGAAGCTTAAAGGACGGAAAAAGGATATTTTCACTAATAAAAGATAAAGAATGTACAATAAGAAAAATATTACGAACTACCATTTTTAAGGGACATATGAGATGGTGTGCAGACACTGAGATCGTTTATCCGACGAATAACCATCATTCGAATAGCCAAATTTCTACATTACAAACACTCTCAACTTTCTCTTAAAATTTCGAATCAATATTATCTATGTGAAACTATATTTCAAATTTTATTCCAATCGATTCAATAAACCAAAACCAAAATTATAACAAACCAAAATAAACACAAAATAGAAATGAAGTGACGAATAGGAAAAAAAAAATTTCCAATATATTTTCATTTCTACTCTTACGGAGTACAAAAAAAAAAGATCGTTTAACATTCAAACATCAACTACGAGAGGAACAAAACCTAAAATCAAACAAAAATTCAACTCAACTATACAACAACAACAACAACAACAACAAAAACTTTCTGTCATTGAGATGTTAAACCACTTGGAAATAACAATCGGATCAGATCAGCAATATAAGAGATTGAGTAGTCGTGTGTGATTGAGTGCTATTGTAGTTGCCATTTCAAATATATTGTTTTTGTTGTTCTTTTTCTTATTTTTTTTTTTTTTGAACTCTTACTTTTTGGACATTTCGATAAAATTATTTTTCAAAAAATTTGAGTGAAATGTTCAATTGTATTTGTATAATAAACCAAATTCGAAAAAAAAATCTTAATCTCTTATCCATATTCTCTTTTAATCCCAAAAACAAAAAAAAATTTGTTGTTGTTGATAAATTACTGTTGTGGTAATGCAGTATTTAGTGATTGAGTGATGGTTTATACTTTGGACAACAATTTAAATTTTTATAGTTTTTAAATTATTGTGAATGATTGAATGGATAAAAACAAAAGCAAAAAAAAAAAAAACAAAAACAAAAAAAAAATTTATTCATATGAAAATCGTGAATGATAAATAATGATCGATTAGTTGTCAATTGAATATTTGATTTTTGAAGTGAATTTGAGTATCAAGATAAAAATTATGTATGTAGTTGTTATTGTTGAAAATTTTTCAAATTTGATTGAAATTGAAGTGTGATGGTTTATTAATGACAACTAAATTCAGGTGAAGATTTAATTTTAATTTTGTTGTTGTGTTTTGTTGTAAGTGTTGTATGATAAGATGATGTGTGTTGGTATGTTAGTAATATTTATAGTAAATGATGAGTATTTAAATATTTTATTATTGTGGATGATTGTAATAGTGCTGATGATGATGCAGATGATATTGATGATGATGATGATGATGACAATGATAAAGATAATAAAAGGCAAATTGATATGTTATAAAAATATAAAAGTATCTTATAAAAAAGTACACAAGATAAAAATTAGAAATTAAAATTGATTGAGGAAGAAGGTTTTTATTTTTTCTAAAAGTAAATTGATATGAAATTTGAAGAGTTCTCATGTCAAAAACATGACAAATTAGATATGGTCACGTTTTATTTATTTTTTTTTTGTTTATAATAATGTAAGGTACATTTTGAAGATTTTATTAATAAATTTCTTGGTATATTGTTTGTGAATATCTGTATTTCAGTATAATTATGAAATAATATTTTCAATTAACTCAATATAGGTGTTTGGATGTTTTGAATAAATCTACTGGATGTTAGAAGTTCATCAACATCCAGGTATTCAACTTATCCCCCGTTTACCTACATAGTTTTATATATAAACCATTTTATCATTAGCAATTTGAATTATTCACAACTAATATGGGTGTGAACCCGTTATTATTCATCATTTTATTAGAGGATATGCTGAGTGAAACCAGCAGTTTTGAAAAAGGTATTTATTAGGAGGATGGAAAATTTCTAGAAGACCTAAATTTCGCAGACGACATATTTTTTTTTTTTTTTGTCCAACAACCAAGAAGTTGCACAATCTAAATTAAACCACTTCCACCTAATATCCCGTGAAATTGGCCTAGAGAATAACATAAGTAAAACTTATGTACATACACCTTGCAAAGACAAACCAATTGAATTAGGCGATCGAGCCATTGAATGCTTAACTACTTCATGTTATTTAGGTGTTACCATCTTACTTACAGGTGGCAAAAACGAGGATGTACAAAACAGAATCGATAAAGTTAAAGCAGCCTTCGGAAGACTTCGCGCCCAATGGAACAATTCGCAAAAACCAAGACGAACTAAACTAACAATATTCAATTCGTGTGTAAGCGCTATATTAACATATGGGTGCGAATCATAATTGATCACTAATTCCACTAAGAATAAATTACAATTCTTCATTAAAAAACAAACTCAGAAGAATATGCTGAATATTCCAGCCGAAGAGAATAAGAAATACAGACGACGAACCAATAGTGAAGCAAATCACCAGAAAGAAATGGAAAAAGATTGTCCATACACTAAGGAAAAAGAAGAATATGCAAAACATGAACCGTACTATAACCAGGAATCCTCTTAAATCCAGGTCAAGAGGTAGACCCAGAACAATATCAAGAAGCGGGGTGCTATATGAATTAAGAAAACCCAAAATATCCTAGAATGAAATAGTAGAAAAAGTTTTAAATACTAGAAATGAATGGAAACTTCAAGTTGAAATAATCTTCAGTCAGATTTAAATTAAGAAAATCTACCAACATTTTATTTAATTTTTTAATCATCAAAGTTTTTTCCATAAATTATTCCCCAAATACCACAAATATTCTAAAAACAAAATGAATAGAAATTGTTTATTAAAAACAAAACACGAGCGCTTTTAGAACAATACAAATGTCACTCAATGTTCTTTTCGTATATTGCCTTGTTTTTTGTTTTCATTTTAATTGCAACACAAATTTTCCAAAAAAAAATGACAACAAACAAAACAACTAAATCAAAACCTACACAAAAAAATATTAATAGAAAAAGACATTTAGCTAATCTATTACCCAAACCCACCATGTTTATAAAACAAAACACTTTTAAAAAAATAGAAAAAAAAAAAAAAATCAATACCACAACATTGCGATATCCTGCGATTTTTTTTAAATCGCAACCAAAAAAAACAAAATTTTGCTGCAATTCAACTTTATCAACAAAAAATCATAACCATCATTCAAAGCATAGCTAATTTTTGAATAGAATGTTTTTTTTTAAATAGTCCGATGTACTTTTATAGCCCCATTATTCGTGCATTGTGTCCCATCATTTTGATATTAACTCATTTTTTGTGGTTTTTTTTGAGTGTTTTGCTTAAAACAATATACAAGCGATAAGGACACTTAGAGCTTCTTGCCAATCTAAACTTTTAATTTTTGGAAAAACAAAAGACAAAAGACATCCCCACATCCACCAAAAAGATAAAATTTTATGTTTATAAATTTTGTTGTTCTTGTTGCACTGCACATTGAGTTTTATTTTCCAAAAAAAAAAACTGTAGTGGGCCATATTTTGTATATATATACATTAGGTTTCATCAAGTTGGTAGTCCATCAAAATTTGTTTTGTTCGCGATATATTGTATAAATTCTCAAAACTTTTATATTTGAATTTTGTTGTTTTGAATTAAAGTGACCAGTGGTTTTATTTATTATACAATACTTTTAGATTAGTTTTTTTTTTAAAATGAAACATTGTCATAGATATAATTCGTTTATTTAGTAATGAAATACTTCTATGAGCATTTTTGTAAAAGGCTCCCTCAAACTTCTGCTGTCAAAATCATAAACACTCAAAATTTTTATTCAAGTCTGCTGCCTTTGAGGTTTAGAAATTTCTTAAAACATCCTTAAATCTCTGATTTTGTATTCAACTCATATGCTCCTTGAGTTTTTAAAAGTGCTTCTTCCTATATAATACTTCTAAGCTCATCAGTAGCCTTGAAGCATTTCATTACATAAACAACCTTCTGATTAAACTTTGTATAGCTTAAAAGAACCCCAATAAATACCTTCTTAATTTTTTAATTTTTCATACATTAACAAAGTGAAATGTTATCTGTCAACGCAAATGCCCTCTAATCAAATAATTAATTCTTTAAGCCACCTCTAAAATTCTTCCATATTACTTTCATCAATTTCGGCTTATAATTTTATTTAGGGTTGCAAACCTTTCCTTATTTAGTCTTGCCAAAAATTTTATTTAGAGCTACCAACCTTTCCAAAAAAATTTTTTATTAAACTTCATAATATCACAAAATATGAATATGGTCACCCCAAAAATTTTTTAACACAATATTAGCTGCACAATCATGTCACCAATTTCAATTCTAGTATATTGTGATAGTATGATTGCATGATTTTGTTTGGTGTTTTTTCTTGTTATTGTTGTTTAGTTATATGTTGTTAATCTATCTTGCAAGAATGTCATTTTGTTTTATGTCAAAATTTTTCATTGTTAGAAAAATAGAAAATAAAGAAAGTTTTCATTCTTTTATTCTCTATAAATTGTATATGTATTTCTATTGCCAACGTCATTGAAACCATTTCGATTTTTGGTTTTTTCATGAAACCAATCCTAATCAAAAAATAACTGTAAAAAAAAAATAATACAAGTTTTTTTTAATCCTTTTTTTCCATATGAATTTCCTTTTCTAAAATACAAAAACCGTTAAGTTTTGAATATTTTTTTTTTTTTTTCTTAAATTTTCCCTAAAGGTTTGTCATTCTTATTCACTTTAAATTTATGTAGAGTCACTCTGTCGAAATTCTAAGTTTTCGTTTATTTTAAACATTTTATACATTAGGAAAATTGTGAACGATTTTCAAAAAAAAAAAAAAAAACTATTTGTGACATGACACAATACGAGTACATGGCGGCCAAAAAAAAAAAACTTGAAATTGAAATGAAATATGCAACATTGCTTCTATTTGTTGATTATGGGGTAATTCACATCTAATTCATACACTAACTAGAAACAAAAATGTGAATAGAAAAAAACAGAATAGAAATTCAACAAAATTTGTAAATTACAACTTAATCATTATTATCCTTGAAAATGAGGAAATAAAATGATAGGGTTGTGCATTTGAAAAATGTGATGAGGAAGAGGGATGGGGAGATCTTTTAAAAATTATATTTTTTGCATTTTGAAAAAAATTAAAATCATATACGTGTGATATGATAGGTGATGTTGAAAGCGTTTAAGTTTTATATTTTAAATAATAAATACTTGGAAACACATTTAAAAATGCATATGAATCGTTTTAGATTTTAGTGACAAAAATTAATGTATCATTTTATTTTCATATACGTTTTATGCTTTGAAATGCAAGAAGGATATCAGAAGGAGTGATAAGACAGTTTCTAGCACAATCTATTAAAAACTTTGTTTTTATTCTACGACGGCCTTGTTCGAAAGCATCGTGGAGAAAGTGGACAATGAAAAGCATCGAAAGATACTCATTGTGTTGATGCAGTTCAGTGAAACATTAACACATTGAAACTAAGCTCCTTTAGGATTCGACTTTTGATATAAATTGTAGAGTGTTTTTCAAGGATAAGGATGTGACGAGGATTTTATGGAATTGGATTTAGGGAGTTTAATTTTAGGAAGGTTGGAAAAAATTGACTGGGATGTTTAAAATAAGATAATAAAATGTTTGTAAATTTAATTAGATCGAACACCTATGTATTATTTACTAGAGGGACTTTTGTTGGAATACGGTTCTGTAATCGGGAAACGCGTATTATATTAAATTTGTCTCCTTATTATGTTTTTCGGGAGCTGGATAGTATATTTCTGTAGAGTTAGATATCTATTGCTCTCCTTGTTTTATATATAAAACATGCTTAACAATCCAACTAACGATAGCTGAAGATTTGTGAGCATTGGGATCATTTAAAAGGTAAATAGTTAAAGAATTAATTGTTGAATAACTGATATATTGGAAAATTAGTTTTATATTAAAAATTTTTACTTCACATCGCTTCTATAGTGTATTTATTTGTCTTATTTTTAAAAATTTTATAATAGCTACATAAAATATTTTTTACTCTACCTTAATTTTATACTTGTATTGACTGTCTGACTTACCTGTAAATAAAAAATTAAAATGCATTAGTTATTATTCAATTAAAAATCAATTAAAAAATTTAAAAAAATTTTAGATGTAAAATAACATTAAATGCTAAAAAAGTAAAGAAGAATTTATTGATCCTAGAATATTGCTAGTAAACAGCGATTTGACCCAACATAAACTTAAATTAAATAGTAAGATCTAAAAACTTTTATAATATCCTAAGGATTGCCAAATATCTGTTATTCCTATCTAACATCTCCTAATAAATAAATCTAAATTTCAAACTTCCAAAGCTTTGATTAGTTAACACTTCCATCCCAACCCAACCCTCATTTCTCACTTGCTTATACAAAAATTCCATTTTTTATCCATTTTTAAACATTTGACTGATAAATGCTACTAATTTCCGATGCAATTCATTTTTTTTTTTGCATCTAAAAATTGTGATGCCCATTATCCTAAAATTCATTCACAACAGAGTCTCTATTAATTTTTTATTTCAATATGAAGTGTTTGCTATTTTTATTTTTCTATTTTGATTAGGTGTTTACTGTTCTTTTTCTCTTTTGTTGCATTTAGAACACATATTTTGATCCATAAATATAACTCACACCTATCAAACAAATTTTTATGTATGTTTTTAAATTGTTTTTTTCATTAAAAATCATGTTTAGTTTTTTTTTTGTCTAATTTTCTGTCCTAAAATTTTTCATTTTAAAACAGGAGCAGGAGGCATTGCACATAAAATCTGAGTTAAGTAAGTGATCCTTCATATGTTAAAGGACATACAAGGACAAAAAAATATTCCTAAATATCCTTAAAATTAAAAGACAAAAAAAAAACAAAATAAAAGAATATCAAAATAAAAATTAAAAAGGATATAAGGATGACTTTATAACACTTTACATACACAATTTAACAGTTATTTAAACTGAGAGTGTATAAGATAAAAAGAATGAGAAAAGGGAAAGTATTACAAAAAAAAAAATGCCAGATAAAGAAATAAAAAATGCAATAAAAGAATATGATATAAGAGGGAGAGAGGGATGGTAATTAAAAGGAGTATAAAAGAAAGTAAAGGTTTCCCTGTTGCATGTTTAGAAAATATTTTGTAAATTAAAAAAATCATTTTTTATTATATGAATGTAAACATATCAACACTTTTGTAAATTAGTCTTGTAATATATGCATACATATATTATGAATATGCATATATGCTATACAAAAAGGATAATTGCACAATTTTTCAAAATAATTTGGATATGCTAAACAAAGATACTAATTTAGAATATTAATATATAGAAATGATGAATTCCAAATAAAATGTTAGGTTTGAGTAAATTTATATGTATAGTATTTTGAAAATGCAATTTTTGTTAATAAGTGGAACTGAGTGATAATATAATAGGTCATTTTACATTTATTTGAATATGTAAATAATAAAGAAAGAAGAGAAACGTTTATTTTTCTTAATTACTCATATTTTTGAGTAAAATAATATTTAATTATATTTCAGGTTTTGGCTTTTTGTACAATTCCAGCTATTTTGATACGAATTTTGGCTACTACAAGGTGATGGTCAGATCCAATGTCTGCACCTCTTTTAGCTCGTACATCTAATAGACTACTTCTCCAAAGTTTATTGATACATATATGATCTATTTGATTTTCAGTTTTATTATCGGGGGACACCCAGGTGGCTTTGTGACATGGTTTATGAATAAAGAGTGTCCCACCAATGACGAGTTCTGACGTCATACATGTTTCGATCAAATATTCTCCATTTTCGTTCATAGATCCGATTCCGTGTTTACCCATAACATTTTCCAGCCCTTTATTGTCTGCTCCTACTTTGGCGTTGAAATCACCCATAAGAATAACTATATTTTTTTTCTTGATTTCAGACAACGTTGTTGAGAGTTGATGGTAAAAATCCTCTTTAGCTTCTTTACTGGAAACTTCGGTTGGAGCATATACTTGTACCATAACGATGTTCCTAGCTCTACCTTGCAGTTTGATGTATATAACTCTTTCACTTACAGGTTTCCATTCAATTAGTGCTTTGGAAGCCTTCTTGTTAAGTAGAAATCCAACTCCATCTCGGTGAATATCGTTTTCTGCGCGACCGGAATACAAAAATATTTCGCCACTGGCCAGTTGGTGTTCGCCTGAGCCATTCCATCTGCATTCGCTCATACCCAGAATATCCAATTTAAATTTATTTAACTCTTGGGCTGCTTGATGTAGTTTCCCCGTTTCAAAAAGTGTTCGCACATTCCAAGTACCAATTTTTGTACTGTACTTCATACTAAATAAAGGTGTTTTTGCTTTGGTTTCATTTATAGATGAAATATTGTTGAAATTACATGAATTCTGCACCTCCAAATCCGATGTGCATGCCGCTTGTGCGGGAGGGTTCTCAGTGTTTCTCTGATTACCTCTTGGAGACTTGTTTCCTTTCGTTTTTAAAACCATGTTTATTCATCAATCTTTCGGTTTGTAGCGTTCCATCGATTGGTTATAAGCCAAAAGTTGGGTCTGGCAGGTGCTACTTTCCTTTCGGGATGACCAGACTCATCGCTAGAGGGAAGGCCGCTCCTAACATGGAGTACAGTCGCCTTTGGCAGCCGCTTCTTTGAAGTACAGACGCTGCGGTATTTATTTGGTTCTTCCGCCTGCTACGCCGTTGGAATATTTAGGTATTCTCTTCCGCCGCATCAACCGTTGACCGCTTTTCACGTGTAACCCTCGCCAGGAGCCCTCACAAGGTGCTATCAGCCGGGCCAGCTGAACCTAGGTTTTTTAACGAGGTTGGTACTCCTCCCCCTCCTCCTTTCTCATCCGGGCTTGGGACCGGCATTGGCGGAGTTTAAAAAGCCAAAATTGTACAAAAAGCCAAAACTATACCAAAGAAGTTTGACTTAGGAAAATTAAAAGATCCAGCAGTGAATAGTGCTTTCACATCAGAATTAAACAAATGCTACGATGAAACTAATAACCCACAACAAATGACTATCGAAGAAAACTGGAATGCTTTTAAATCAATAATGTTAACAACAAGTGAAAAAATCCTAGGTCATAGACCAAAAGAGAAAAAAGAATGGTTATCGGAAGTTACCTGGAAATTGATAGAAGAAAGAAAAAATGCAAAGCATATTAAAAACAACGCCAAAACACGGAAACAAAAAGAAAATGCTGTTAAAATCTATAGTAAATATAACACTGAAGTGAAAAAGTCCTGCAGAAGAGACAAGCGAAATTGGGTAAACGAACTAGCTAACCAAGCCGAAAAAGCAGCTGCAACAAATAATATTAAGCTACTATACGATACCAATCGTAAACTATCAGGAGCTAAATTAAGTAATAACCGTCCAATACTAAGTAAAAATGGAATTAGTATCACAAATCGAAAAGAACAGTTGCAAAGATTGCATGAACACTTCAGTGAGTGCTACAAATCTCACAGTCAACTGACATTCTCTGAAAATAATAATGAAATATTAACAGCAGCACAAAGGGGATCCAATTTAAATACATACCCTCCCAATATTGAAGAAATAAAAACAGCAGTGAAAACGATGAAATCCAATAAATCACCAGGTTTTGATCAAATTACCGCAGAAATGTTAAAGGCAGACCCAAATCTAACAGCACGTATGCTACATCCAATTTTTCAAAAAATATGGCAAACAGAGTCGGTACCTAAAGACTGGCTTGAAGGAATTTTAATAAAATTACCTAAAAAAGGTAACCTGTCTATCTGTGATAACTATAGAGGGATAACACTACTATCTATTCCATCGAAAGTTCTCTCAAAAATACTGTTGAACAGAATCAACACTAAACTAGATGAAACAATTCGAAAACAGCAATCTGGATTTCGCCCTAATAGATCCTGCGTGGATCAAATCAATACACTTCGAATAATCATAGAACAGGTGAATGAATGGCAATCCACATTAAAATTAGTTTTCGTAGACTTCAAGTCTGCATTTGATACTATACATCAAGAATATATATGGGACTCGCTTAAAATTAGAGGAGTGCCAATGAAGTTGATACGGCTTATCCGAGCACAGTACGAAGGATTTAAATGCAGGATTCTACATCAAGGTCAACTATCTGAGCCGATAAATATTGATTGTGGAGTCAGACAGGGTTGCCTGCTGTCACCAATTCTATTTTTAATTGTGCTCGATGACATACTAAGTGCTGCCATTGACGATTTAAACAGAGGCATATTTTGGAATTTCGGGGAACATCTAGAAGATCTTGACTATGCGGACGATATATGCCTACTATCAACTAGAAATATCGATCTGCAGGAAAAATTGAACGATTTGGCACAAGAGTCTGAACTGCGCGGACTAAAAGTCAATGTAAAGAAAACAAAAGCAATGAAAGTAAACTCACCTAATGTAAACAATTTGAAGTTATATGATGAAGAAATATCTAATGTTACCAACTTTTGTTACCTTGGTAGCGTAATAACGCCTGAGGGAGGGGCAAAAGCAGATATGACCGCTAGAATAAATAAAGCTAAACAAGTGTTTGCACAACTTCGAAAAACCTGGAAGTCTGCAATCATCTCTAAGGAAACAAAAATTAAAATATTTAATTCAAACGTCAAATCTGTTCTTTTATACGGTTGCGAAACGTGGTTAGTAACGGAGGAACTTACCAGCAAAATTCAAAGCTTCGTTAACACATGTCTCCGTCGAATACTGAAAATATGGTGGCCAAACAGAATTAGGAACGAGGAATTACATGCCAGATGCAATCAAGTACCTATAGCAGAGGAGATTTTGACAAGAAAATGGAAATGGATTGGTCATACACTCAGAAAAGATCAGTCCGAAATCTGCAGGCAAGCGCTTGATTGGAACCCGCAAGGTGCAAGAAAACGCGGGCGTCCGAAAAACTCGTGGAAAAGAACAATTCACGCCGAAATTACCAAATCAAGAAAAACATGGGGTGAAATAAAAATGATCGCACAGAACCGTACTGAATGGAAGGATTTTGTTAAGGCTCTTTGCTCCACTAGGAGCTATAGAAATTAGTATATTTCAGGTATTTTTATTTCCATTGATGAAAATGGTGATCATTTACTGATAGTATTTTCCATATTTAGATTTTAAATCATGTAAAATCAAAAATCATGCATACCACCACGCAAAGTATCGGGTTATATTGCATTTTTCAAAAGTTTAATATTGTGTTTTAGCTGCTCAATAAACACTATATTACACGTACTCGATCTTTGAGATAACCCCATAGGAAATAATCTGGCGCAGTTAAAATTGGATCCTGAATTTCCTGACATTATTTGGTCATCAAACATTTCACTTAGAAATGTAATTGTGGCACGACTCGTATGTGCTGTTGCTCCATACGGTTGAAACCAATTGTAGGAAGCTACAGGGCACACAAAATTATTAACCATAGTACGATACCTGCGTACCCATTATCATTTTATTCCAGAAGAAGTATGGGATCCTATAACCCTTTGTTATTTTGAGCTAGTGTAATTGCCGCTGGTAAACAACTCCGGGGTTTGCAGTACCTTAAAATTGCATACTTTGTTTATTCACAAACATTAAGATGGAAATATACTCATTACTCATAATTGAATTGTTCAATAATTTTGCAAAAGAATTCAGTAAAATTTAATGGTCATTGGGAAAGTATGCTTTGGTCCGTTCCTCGTTGTTGTATTTTTGCATGTTGCTGTAACAAGCTTCAACTAATAAAATCCGAAAAAAAAAACAAATAAAAACAATATACGAAAAAGTTATAAAATTTTTAAAACCCATATAGTGACTTTTAGCCCACCCTGTAGAAAAAATTCTTGATCTATTTACATAATTCATTTTATTAGTGAGTCCATTAGTTAAAAGATAGCTGTACTGAAGGTATTATGCTATAAATTTCACAGTTCAGGTTGGTAATTTAGTGCTTTGTTTTCAATTAGCCTTGTAGAGACAACATCGGTTTAGATTAATAGCGTTTCTTTATCTTTAATTGGTCCATATCAATTCTTAAAGATTTAAATCTTAAACAATGGACTAAAATACCGAATGAATAAATTTCATTAAGGAAAGAAGGTTGTTTCAAGTTTTTCAAGCACTCCCTTTTGTTTTATTAAATTTTGAATTATCTTTTGGGAACTAGAAACTAAGTAGAAATTCATCAAATGTGCAAAAATAGAGTTCTTACATGCAAAATCGAAAAAAAAATCGGTAAAGAATGACGTTATATGTAACTGAGAACTTTATAAAAATTTATCAAATTAGTTTATTAAAAGTAAGTAGGTATTAATAAAAGTAAATTTATTCCAGACTCTATGTGGAGGTATACATAACTAGAAGCTTTATTTCAGAAGGCCATTTCAGTATTTCCATCAGAATTTTTGTCTAAAGATATTTTTAAGAATTCTTTGAAGAATTGATAAACACCTCCTTAAAACTTTAAAACGAACTTTATTAAAAAAAATATCTAAATAATTTAAAATAAAATATTAAATTCTTAAAAAAATTTAATAAATTTTTTTACTTAATTTCAGATTTGAAACATCACCTTTCTGAACTGCAACTTTATATTACATTCCAACTTTTCAGTGTTTTTCAAAATTTTCAAAATTCCAAAATCCACATAAATCAAATAATTTAATACAAGAAACTAAAATTTGAGAGACACATGAAGTGGAGGGAAAAAATTTGCACTATTCTATACACGTTCTACTTTCAGTTTTAATTAAAAATCTCAAATTGACGGACGTGTCGTATTATTTCATATTGAGATTTCGCGGTAAATTTTATTTTAAACTTTAAATCAATAAAACGTATCGAATTTTTTGTAATTTTTTTAAAAATCAAATATTTAATTACTAAATAACAATTATTTAATATAATTTTTATTAAATATCAGTTAAATAATGCCTTAAAATGTAAAAATAAAACTTAAAAAAAAATATTTTAAATAGCGTCTTTTCTAGAAAGAACATTCAAAAAAAATATTACGGTTTTTTTTTTGCATTAATGTATGTGTGTGAGTACATTTGAAATTCTAATAGGTACAATTTTTAATTTGTATGGTAAGAGACAATTTTTAAATCCAAAATTAAAATCACGTGACTTTAAAAATATAATAATAGCTGTCATCAAATTTTTTTTTAATTTAATAACTAAGATTTAAGGCATAAAAAATTGAGTAATTTTTTTTCTATAGGTATAATTGCATACGTGTAGCTAGTTATATACGTATACATATTATTTTACAGTATTTAAAATAAGGGAAAGTGTAATAAAACATAAACAATTTTAATAAAATATTAATTTTAAATAATATTTTAAATTAAAACATTTATTTAAATATTACTTACTCATTACTTACAACTCACAATAAAATCAACAATTGACTTTTCACTCAATTTGATATGAGGAATATAAGTTTAAAAGGATATTAAGATTGTGTTTTTTTTTTATTTGATTGAAAAGCTTCAAATAAAAAAAAGTTAATACTAAAAACAATAACAACAACATGTATAAAAAAAAAAATGAGAAAAAAGTTTTTGAAATTTTTAACCGATAGAAGACTTTTTGTTTTTGTATTTACTATAAATGTGTGATGTATTGTATTAACAAAAGTGATCACTAGACAGCTTGGCGCTCAATTTATTAATAATAATCATTTTACGTATATTATAATTTATCGTGTAATTACCTACACATATATAACAATGGTTTTTATTTTCAATTAGAAGATTTTCATAATAAATACCTATTATTACCTATATAGGAGTAAGAGTTAGAAAAATTTGATTTTTTTTTACACTATTTTTTTTTAAAGGTGTATTTGTAAATTAAAAGTTAGAAGAAGAAATTTAACTTGTGTTATTTAGCTTTCTCTCTTAAAATTTAGTGCGTATTTTTGAAGTTTTTAATTTACTAAGAAAATTAAATGATTTCATTTTAAATAAAGTCTCTTATTAGACTATGGATATGTCATTATTTATGAATTTAATATTTAAATAATAATTAATTAACCTACCTAACATTATTTAAAAATATCTTAAATAGTATTGAACTGACTATTGATTACTTAAACTTGTGTCTCATGTCACGTGTCACTGGGCACTGGTGAACAAATATTTTAAATTTGAGATTTAGAAAGATGTTGTTGACAATATAATTAGAAACATCTAATCGATAGCTCAGTGGTTAAAATGGCGGCTTTTAAATTGAAAAAGTCTCGAATTCAAATCTTGGTCAGATCACATTTAATAAAAAACTTATTTAATCATATTTAATTTATAATTGATATGTTAATACTTTATATTATAATATCAAATAAATTTAACACCTGAAAAGGAAAGGCAGATTCACTCACTTATCACATTGTATGTGGTAGGGGACTGTACATAAATAAATAAATAAATAATTAGAAATAGAAAAATTTAAAATAGACTTAAAGTTTAAAGAAATCTATTTTGTATACACTATTCGTAAGATCTATATAAATATGTAGACCTATTCGAGTTTAAAATCAAATTTATATTTTACAATAATATTTTTAAATTATAAATTAATGAAATTAGAAAGAAAGGTACCACATAGTAATTTTTGTAAATAAATAAGTACGTAATTACGATACGATTCTTAATAAGTAACTTTCGGTTTTCCGTTGAAAGATATTTAAGAGAAAAGCAATTTTTAATAAAATTCAAATTAAAAAAAAAATTACATTGGAACAATAATAAGATACAAGCTTTCCCAAATTGGATATAAAATGTGAAATGCGAATGTTATTAATAACTTAGTGTATACCAATATAAGGTATGTACCTAAACGGATTACTTTGATATAATATTGAAGAATGACTGGTGTTTAACAGAAGCAAGTTTAGAAATAGACACCTACAGGTAGCCTAATTGTGGTATAGAAAATAAAGTGCTTGGAAATAAATTAAAAAAAATTTATCATTTTAGTTAAATAATTTTTTTTTGTGTAAATTAATTAATATGGTTCAATCAAATTACGTAGTATTTACGTATATAGTGTTTATTTTATTAACGAGTTTAGTTTTTTAAAGTAGTTCTTAATTTAAATTTAAATCAGCTAGATATGTAAATTTATCTAAAGGTATGGTTGTTATACCTATTTGTTTTTTTTTTCAAAAAAAGTGGTGTTTTATCTAATTTTTTCTAATTTTTCTTTAATCTATATATATGCATATATGTAATTTAATTTGTTATTTATGTGGTGTTTTATTTATTAATAAGTGTGTTTAAAAAAATATAATATAATTATTAATCATATATTATTTGTGTAAAATGTAATAATTGAATGTGTATGTATATGTGTATGTCTTTATATAATTATATTACAATAAAAATAAATGTATGTTTCGTAAAGTATATAAATGTAAGTTGTAAGCTAAAATTTTAATTTATGTATAAAAAATTGGATACTTCTGTGGATTAATTTGATAAAGAAAACGGATCTTTGGTAAGGTAAGTTCTATTGATTTTCATTCCCAAAATTTTTATCATATTTTATACTTTTTTTTTTACATATTACACATATAAATTATACTTTTTTTATTAGTATTACATCCAGAATGTTTTTTAATAATAAATACCTTAAGTAACCTATACTAATTAAATTATTATTATTTAAAAGCAAAACTCAAATTTAATATTTAAATAACCAAAATATCTATTAAAATTTTCTCAACTTTAAATTTTAATGTGGTTTTTAATAACTAAAACCTATGACTTAAATAAATTAATAAAAATTTTATTTTGAGTATACCTATATGTGCCATCCTCATAATAAAACCATGGAAATGTGTTTCATAACAATAATTCAATAACTGTGTCTCAATACTTAATGAATGACATTTTGCGAAAGATTTTTCTAATTTATATAAAACGAGGAAGAGTGTGGTAGAGTATCAACTTTGGTGTGTCAACTTTGGGATACCCGTATGACTGTTATATAAACATTATATAATTTATAAACATTAATTACTTTTGGCAAAATTTCAAACATATAGCTTTATTAGATGTAGTGTAATGCTCATATAAAAGAAGGAGTTGTGTGGCAGCTACTCGAACCCTCTGCAGTAGACCAACCAAATTTTGATGGACGGGCAGGCAGACAGATGGACAGACGGATGGACATACATAGCTAAATCGATTTATTTTGCGATTCTGATCCGATCCATACACTTGAGTCTATATCTACCCCCTCTCCTTCTCTGCGTTACAAACGTAATGGCAAATTTATTATACCCTTTGACTATATAGTCATACGGGTATAATGGAATGTCATTATTAAATTAAGTGAACGATTGTTACTTTCAAGTACCTGGATATTCAATTTACTTCTTATAATACCTTTAAATACTTAAACTTATTTAATTAATTTCTGATTACCTTTTCATTTGATAGTTTCATTGCAGTGTGATTTGGTTGTTAAGTTTAAAAATTTACTGAGAAAATGCACTTTACAAATTCTATTCATTCTTAAACTAAAAGGATCACACAAACCTTCTATAAATAAAATATGTGTGAATGTCATAATATTCCATATACCTAAGATACTTATTCCTAAAATTCATAATTACAATTCATTAAATTTTCAAATAATACATTTTATATTCATTGAATTTTCATACATTTTTATTCATCTATTAAAATAATATCCGCAACATTTATAACATTTACAAAATATTCCCATCAATCATATTAATAAAATTCAACACTTAGCATTAAAAACAAAAACAATAACAAAAAATAAAAATAGTGACAAAAATTACTAATAAAACTTATTGTGAATTACCGGACGACAATCATATAAGAATTATTTATTATTATAAAATAAATATTAATCCTTTTTTAATTGTCATGCACTACTGTATACTAAACATTTTTTTCGATAATTTTAAATTTTACAAATTACTATTATTGTTACTGCAACATGCAATTTGCAACTCTTTCATCAAAAATATAAAATAATAATAAACAACAAAAACAAAAAATTAAAATAGAATTTCAATCATATTCATTCATTTTATAATATTCATTCACTCTTCCTGTCACATTCACAATATTCACAATAAGTACATAACCTACAATTTACAATATGTATGAAAAATTATTTTTGAATTGCCATGCTAGTAAAATTATTTAATAGCAATAATAAAAAAAAATGAAAAAAAACAAATTTCCATGACATTGATAGTTAACAACAACCAATTTTTAATTCATATTCATTTTAAAATTTTAAACATTATTTGGTTGTCATTTTTGTGTAGAAATTTCCTTTTTTTTTTTTTCAACTCAAATAAAAACATATGTATGACAACTTATCAGATTCGCATCTAATATTGCAATGCAACATACAGTGTTATGTGATATGTGATATTTAAGTAATCAAAAATCATATTATCATATACAATAACAACAATGAATAACTAACTACATTCATGATATACAACATCATTCAAATGTAAGGATAGTTTTGCTAAAATACATTACAATGACTGACAGTTATTATTTTAGAAAAATTTTTCGAAAATTTTCTAATATTGCTGTTGTTGAACTCAAAAAATTTTATAATTTTTTTTTTTTTTTTATTGTGAATTTAATTTTTTAGTTGAAGTACTCATATCATCATCATCTATATGTTGCAATAAATGATATTATTATATTAAAGCAATAATATTCACAGGATATATATACATATATATATATATATATATATATATATTCTTCATCATCATCTTCAGCAGTTTTGAAATAAAAAAAAAAAAAAAAAAAAAAAAAAATATTTTTGAACTAATATGACAAGTTCAACATAAAAACCGCATATAAACATTCTTTTGTCTGACATTCTCATCTCATATTTTTTCATCTTTTCTTTTTCTATAATATGTGTTGCATTCAACTTGTGATATGGTGTTTGTTTTTTTTTTTTTGTTGCAGTTGTAAATATTTTGATATTGTACCGTTTTATATGCGTATTAATAACTGTGAATAACTATGTGATATAATATTAAATATACCTATATAGGTATGTATAGTAAAAGAATTAATAATAATAATAATAATAATAGTAATAATATGTCTTATCAAAATGTCATTGTCATGACATCGTCATCTCATATCATCAGTACAGTATATATGAGTATTTTCATCATAATTTTCTAGTGATGCATCATCATAATAATCATAATCAAAATAAAACTAAAATATAATGTTTATTATGAAATAGAATTTTGTTGTTGTTGTTATTGTTGTTGTATTTCGCGTGGGACTTCAAGAAACATTAATGTCATATCCGAAATATTTTGTATTGTATACCTATTCAGTGTCTTATGTATATATGTGCACCTATATATATATACAAAGTATTATTACAAATAGGATCAGATAGGATATTATATAGGATATGTAGGTTATGATGATATTATTATTATGTGTTATGTTTATAGTCAACTTTTCAAAAAAAAAAAATATGGTATTGTATACTTACACTTAATATAATGTGTACATAATGTAATGTATATATACTTATGTACCTATATAGGAATGATACCTAGCATGTAGGTTGACGGTATCAATCTATCATAAAAGTTTATTTAAAATTTAGTTAATATTTTTGTTTTTATTGTATGTTATCTAAGAAGGTGTATGACATTTTACTGAAAAAAAGATATTTCGAATGAAAAAATATCGAACTTAAATTTTTTATGAAAAAAATCCCAAATTTCACAAAATTCTGAATAAGAAATCCTGAAAATCAAAAATACCGAATTGGAATATTTGGAAAAAAAAAAGGATTTCAAAATTGAATACAAAACCAGATTATATGCTTTTTCTAAAGAAAAATAATTCGGTGAAAATTAAGAGTTAGTGTCCAAATCAGGTCATATTATATTATAAGATTTTTATTGGGGAAATTTTTTTTTTAAGTTTATTTTTTCGACAATTTATATTGTTCGGGATTTTGGTATTTCGAAATATTTTTTTTCAACATTATAAATCATTCGGGATTTTTTTTATGGGATTTTTCGATTGAGATTTGTTTTTTTTCAGTGGAGTGTCATAGACCCTATCTAAAACAGTAATTGCAGTTTCTGATAAAAATCATTTTCTTAATTTTCAGAAAATTGCATAACTTTAGGTTACGGTGTTTAAAAAAAATTAAAAAAGTTAAAACTGGTTTTTTGGATTTATAAAAGTGTCATGTAAAAATGTTGATTATATTTTCAAAAAAATAATAGTTAAGAGCTACAGTCTGATTATTCGAATAGCTGGGCCCTTGTGTATTAACACTTATCTATCACTAATCAAATAATCAGTTCTTTTGATAAGTTAATGTTTTTTGCTTTTTGATTAGTTATAAGTTGTTGGTCCAATGGGACCCTGGCTGTGTGATTTTCCCTCACTTAGAAGCTGCTAAAGAGTTTATAAAACTTTATTTAAAACTTATAAACTTTAAGTGTTTTTAATATAGACTTTAAGCTGTTTAAGTCTGAACAATTGTGAACAATATTCACAAATTCGATATAAAGAAATCTATTTTAATTTTGGCAAGAAAAATAAGTTCACTGTAATAAGTTCAATTCTTAAAGGTACAGATTCTATTTAGAGACAGGGTGCCCTAAAAAATACATTTAATACCAATTCTTATGTAAAACATTCTTCATTTGATTGTATTTTGAAGGTCAACTGATTTACTAACTAAACACTGTCTTAAAATTTAGGGTTGATTTACCATATTGCACTTCCTAACTATGCCTCATTCCCAATTTCTACTATAGACAACCATCCTTCAAAAGTTCGGAGAAACATAAGTATATTAAATTTTTCCTAGCAATTAACTAAATCAATTTTTAAAACACAATCTACTTACAGTCTTTGTTAAATGAGTTAAATTAAATGTTTTTCGAATCCCCAGCCCCTTTTAAGCTTTTAAGGGATGTACAACATATTAACACATATTTATTTGCTTACAAAAAAAAAAAACAAAAAAAACTTATGATCCTTATAACTTATACTTATACGTGAGTTTTACTTATATGATACAATAATACCTTATTGTACTAACATTTAGCATACCTATATATACCTAAGTCTTGTGCTAAAAACACTACTTTTGAACTTTTCATTATAATTTTTTTATTTTATTTCTGTTGTTTGTTGTATTGTTGCAAATGATGACGATGATGCATTTAGAATGTTGATGATGATATTTAGACTAAAAAAAAAAAAATTAAAATAACAAACAAAAACAACTAAACGAAAAAAAAAAATGAATTTTAAATAAGCAACAGTAATTGTGATGACAATTTACGACAATGATGATAACAACGACAACGATAAATAGGTAAGTTGCAATGGAAGTTGTTTTACCGTAGATAATGCAATAACTTTTGATAGTTATGAAAAGCTTAACGGTTTTATTTGTTGGGGTTTGGTTTTTTGTATTTGTACTTGTAAATGTTTTGAATGACAGTGTTAGAAAACAATTTAACCCGTATTTAAATAACTCAATAACTCAATAATATAATTTACAATTTTACAGTTACTTGTAATTCAATAATTTTTGATAGTTTATGATTATGGTTTTTTTATTGTGGTGGATATTTCTTTGTGCTTATTTTTCAATTAAATTATATATAGTGTTAGAAAACATTTTAGCCCGCTTTTATATCACTAAATTATTCTAAAAGTTTTTTATAATTTTGTGCAACAAAATAACTTTTTTGAGTTATGAAAAGATAAACGATTTAAAATGTTATAAGTGACAGATGACAGATATTGGAAAACGCCTTGGCTAAATAGCTAAATATTATGTTTGTTTTAAAAGCCTTTTTGTTAATGTTATACACTTTAATAATTTTGAACTTCCTAACGATTCTTTTTAATTGGTCTTTTTTCTTCATTTGCCAAATGTTAGAAGCGACGGCGCTCGGAAACCTTTTGGCCGCATTTGGAAATCATTTATTAATTTTACAATTTCTGTTTGAAAGTGTTACTATTTAATATTGTGCAACAATTTCATAGAAACATATTGCTTATACGTCACATTTATATTAAAAATGTTGTACACATATTCCGAATTTGAATAACTGTAAATTTTCAAAACAAAAAAATTTTTTACCAACATTTTCATCAAAAATAAGAGAAATTGCTGTAGGCATAACATTTTCATCATAATTTTTTTTTTCTAAATATTAATTTATTGTAGGTATCAAGGTATGTTGCATGATATGTGGTGGTATGAGTGTAAATGTGAATGTTAACCGTGTGCAATTTTTGTTAAAGAAGAGTTATATGAAAATAAAAAAAAACATCTGAATATAAAATATTTTGAACTTGTAGTTTGCAATTTGCATGACAGTTAAAACCAAAACAGTTTTATATTATAATGTATATGTGTAAATTGTGTATGTTATTTTTTTTTTTTGTATCCTAAATTTTGTATATGCGGTTTATCACTGTTAACTACAACATGATTTCTGATACCTCAGAATAGTTTTCTATCAAAAGCAACATTTAACACAGCATAGAGATAGGTAAAAATAAAATAAAATCATTTTGTTTTTTTTTTCTATCTTCGAAAAGTTTTTCACTAAAATTTATTATACTTGAAGTGGATTTTTAATGTTGTTATTGTTGTTGTTGCTGTTGTGAGGGTTGATTTTACCAAAAACTTTTGCCTCCTTGTTACGATATTTTATTGCTTTGAATGAATGTCAGTGATTTGTTAGTTAGTATTGTAAAATTTATAGGTATAGTGAGGAAATTTTTTTTTTTTGGAAAATAGTTGGAAAAACTAAAACAACAACAAAATAACAACAAAAACAAATCTGTCAACACTATTTTCTATTTAAAAAGAAATCCATGAAATCAGACAAAAATAGTGTTATTTTTTGGTTATGCATCATCATAACTCTCTATCTCTTTTCTTTCTCTGTACATTTTGTACAACATTTTTATATTACATAGGAATGGGTTAAGCGAAGAGACAAAAGTCCTTGAGTCAAAAGTCCTTCAGATTTAGGCCTAAAAAGAGCGAAAGCTCCCTTGGGAATTGTGACTCCGAAGAGTTAACCCAATGTCCTGTAAAACATTAAACATAACTCCCCATTAAATTTTCAAACATGTGCTTAGGTTTTAAACTGCATTTTTAAAAGAAGTAAAGCTGAAATAGGAAACAAAGTTGAATTGATTTTTTTGCGGAAGATTCTATGAATTAAGCATATTAAAGTTAAGGGTGGATACAAGATCAAAGTTGTCCCTTTTTCGTATTAATTAATTAATTATTTTCATCCCCGGAGATGACTTTTGAGCCCACTAGTCTTAGGCTATAATTCTTCGAGAACTTTTGGCTAATTTTTTGAGTCATAAGTCCCCCGGCGATTTTTGACTCCGGGATTTTTATCCCATGCTCTAAACTGTATATTTTTTAATGTATAACAGCAGCGTAAACATCAGAAGGAAAATTATTACAGGCGCTTGTTGTTTTGATGTTTATTTTTTTCAAGGATGCCATTTTTACCTGATTTGTGATCTATGAAATGGAAAACAAGTTTTTAAAACCAAAAAAAAAATAAATAACCTTATAGAAAGGGAAGATATGAGGAAGCACGGGGTAGCGAGGTAGAACCAGACAACTAACATTTATTAAAAGTTACGTTAAAAAATTAGTTATTGTTTTTTTGCGGGCATCTTGTTTATTTGGTTGTTGTTTCTGTGTTAAGTTGTGTTATAATTGTTGTGAGTTTACCGTGTGATATGCTGATGATGTTGATTATGATAGTTAACCGTAATTTGTATTGTAAAATATGACGAAAAATATAAAATAAAAAATCAAAAATGAGAATTTATTTGCTATTCTGTTACTTATGTACACCATATTTATCAAAAAAAAAACCTGTAAAATTCATCACAATTTTCTGAAGGACTGTGATAAAAATTTATGCATTTGCCACATAACACAAAGCCATACCCGAAAATATTTCCTATGCCACAACAGGTAAATGGAAGAGGGTATGTTTTTGAATTGGTACAATTTAGTATAGAATAATGTTTGTAATAGTGTTGAGGTAAAAATTATGAATAGTTAGTGATTGTTTCGTGTTTTGATGGCATTTCGGGTAAAATAAAAAATAAAAATAATTACAGGCCAGGATATAGTTTGTGGTCTTCATTAATTCTACTGAGTGCTTATTATTAGACTCTGATGATGATTAAAAGGGTGTAATTTGTTTTGTAAATTCTTTTCAGAACGAAAAAAAAAACAAAACACTAAATAAGGGGAGGGGGTAGAAATGCAAAGTAAGTATAAAATAGGATTTATCTTAAAATTTTGATGAAACACTTTTATGTCATCCATTTATTATGCCAAATTTAGATGTTTAATAGTTGAAGAGTGTGTTTTTGATATTCGGGGGTTATTTTTTGTTGCTGCTATTGTTGTTGTTATTATTGCATAATAATGGAAAAAAATTTTGAAAATGAAAAAAAGTAAAACATTTATGTGAAAATTTAGATAAATTGGATGCAATTACCATGTAATTATATTTTTAGTGAAAATATTCAGGTAGTTTGTTTTTGTTAATAGTAATTATGTTCAAAATGAAGTTATGATTGATTATAATGAAATTTGTATTAATTATAGTTGAGTTTTTTTTTGGGATTTAGAGAAATATGACGGGGTTTTAATAGTTGGTTGGAAATATATATATTTTTTTAAGTTTTGAAAATGAGATTTTAAGAAATTTAAAGATTTTTCTGTATATGTTAAAATGAAAGCTAAGCTTGAATAATTTTACAGGGCATTTGACCAAAGTGTTGATGCAAAGTATGAACTGAGAAGACAATCCTCAAACAAATATAATACAATATATACGTGACCTTATCTAAATAGAAAGATTCCTGTATCAAAATTTGAAAAATTTCCAAATTATTTAAAGGTAAGTACTGCTGATCTGTCACTTTGTCTGTACCGGTACAATGTGAAATCTTCATTCCTATCAAATATTAAATTTCAGGGTTACGGAACCAAAAGAAATAATAATCCAAAATTCCGATTCCGAAATCGAAACAATTTTCTTCGGATTAAAAATATTATTGCGGAACTATTTCCGGAAAATATTTTTAAGACGTTTCTTGTATTTTACTTTTCTGTTTTTTTTGTGTAGGAGACTTGGTTTTTGAAATTGCATCGGTCCATGTTGTGAATTTCAAGACATTTCTTAAATAATAAATAACCTAACTACCACTAAATTTTGCATTTTATTACATGTTTTTTTTTTTCTACGAGGGAATGGAAAGCTTGAAAGGCACCCATTAAAACTGTGCGGTGTTTCTTTGGATAGTGTGCGATTTTAACACACGAAAACCACATCCTTTTGGAACCAAACCTTAGGAGGGAACCTGTGATAAAAATATACAGTTTTGTTACAGGGATTCGGGTATAGAAGGACTTGGGATTACGGCGAAAGTTATTTTTGATTTCTTAATTATGGGGGATGGGAAAAATTGATGGGATATTTAGAAGAAAAATGTTAATGTTTTTCTTAAATTTGGCTAAATCGTACATATATACATTATCAACTTTAGGGAACACATTTGAAGTATGGTTTCATAGGCGTGCACATGAGCACATGACAAACGAATTTCCATAAGTTGAAAGTTATCTAAATTTCCGAATGTTGGGATGAGCATCTGTTACCCTCCATGTTTCCCGTTGGAAAATCTGGAATGGAGGTATAAGTTGCTTGATTTCTCTAGAACAAGTGTTAGTCCCTACAAGATATCTATAAAACAAGGTCAGTGATACAACATTACGTCGATGGCTGAGTGGATTGAGCGTTATGGTAACACTGGGATCATTTATAAGACGAACAGCTCTATTTTGCACTTTATCGAGATATACCAGCAACGTAATGGGAGGAGCAGCCAAAATGTGTGCATTATATCCTATTTTCGGCCTAATATAAGTTTTATAGATGCTAAGAAGATAAGCAGGAGAAGTAATTTTTACAGGCGGATTCCCTGTTTCATTTACATATTATTTGTAAAACGCTTTTACCGTTATCAAATCTTTATTAAAGGTAAAAATATGAAATTCAAAACAATTTTCAATTGGTAAATTTACATTTCATATTAGTAGAGAATATAACTCATGCTTCCACTGCGGACTTTAAAATTAATTTCAACTTAACAAACAATATACGAATACATACATGTATATCAGTATATGTGTACGTGCAAGTACAAATGTACCAAATATCCTTTATCAATATTATTTCTATAGTAATATTTGATCCTTATTATAATAATATTAATTTCATATTAAATTCCATTTACATATGTATTTATATAATATGTCATTCAAAAAATTTTGTATATCCTTAACAGGATAACAGTATAACATACACACACATACTTATATCGACATATAAAATTCATACAAAACTAATGTTTACTAAACAAAGGATTTTTCTTATTAATATTTTTGTAAATATATAAATATATACACATATATAGGATACACATATATATATAAATATATGTAATCTTTTTGATTGACAGATGGATGGGTGGTGGTAAATAACAAATCAACTTTTTAAATAAAATAGACACATCAAATTCAGGAATATTATATAGAGACGAGCATTATTATAAGAAAATGTCAAATTAAGAAATAAGAAAATAAAGAAAGAATAAAAGAAAAAGAAAAATATATTATAAAATAGAAATGAAAATTTCAATGAATGTATGAAAAGGAAAGAAGATTTGAAAAGAAAATTTTTTTTTTTACAGAACTAAAGAACATATTATAATAAAATTTACTTGATTTACTTCGACTTATTTTATTTTGTAAAACTTAAATTTAAAATTCTAATTTTAAATCATTTCTAGTGGATGAAATCCACTTTTGAAGGGTTCATCAACTTTTAATAGTAGTTAGAATTTAAGTTTTGACAAGATAATAATAAATTTTATATATTATAATAGAAAACTTCTTGACATTATTTTCTTACAATGACATTGAAATGGAATATAGAAAAATGATTATAGGGTAGACCATTCATTTCAGAAGTTAAGCTGGTATTTCTTTAGATGTTCAATAAAATAAATTTGTATTATGGTAAGAATTTGATTAAAATTTTTTAATTTAAATATAAAATTTTTGTATTATAATATAAAACAATTGTACTGAATCTTAAATAGAATTATAAAGTACTTTTGTTATTTCGATTTTTGGATAGCCGAAGATTAAAAATATTTAAGTGGGAGTCTTATTCATGTAATTTAAATTAAAATTCACAGAGAATAAATGGGACGTTTAACAGAAATTTGAACGGAATGGTTCAAAATATCAGTAGGAACAAAGAGAACGGTATAATCTTGGCAGATTGGACATCTAATCGACCTTTTACGAAAACCATTAAGGATAAGATGTTATGCAAAAAGGGGAACTTATAGTATTTGGACATTTGGACATTTGAAAATTTATAATTTTGAAAGCTTCCAATGCTGAGCCTTAACAAACATAAACTGCAAAATTTATTGATTTCACTTGATTTTAAGCTCGATGTCAATTATTTTGACAAATATTCATCCAGCCGTAGTTTTTAAGACGTCGTTTGACAATTTCTCTTTTGGTAAAAATCTGCTTTTAGGGTGAAGGGTTTTTTGTTTTAATTCTTTGTTGGTTGAAGTTATTATCATATAAGAAAACCAAGTTGTATGGAGGCTCTTTGAACATGTTTAGTAAACTACCTGGATTTATTTCAATAGCGTTCGGACAAACGCAGGAACTTTTGACCAATAGTCATACGGGTATAGAAACGAAGCTGTATGACAGCTACTAGAACACGTTGAGTAAACTAGATGGATTTATTTCGGGCAAACACAAGGACTTTTCGAGCCATACGGGTGTAAAAACGAAGATGTATGAGAGCTACTTGAACACGATGAGCAAACTAGTTTGATTTATTTTAACAGCCTGCGGACAAACGGTGGGATGAACAAACGGAGAAACGGAAGGATACACATAATTCTGATCCAATCCATGCCTTTGAGTCCATATCTATCACACCTCCTCAACACCCTCTGCCCCATCTTCCTCATTCGATATAAGTTCATACGAGTATAAAAATTAAACGTTAATTGTAATGATGTTGCTATTCAATGAAAAATTTTTACTTAAAGCCTAAACTTTATAATCACGGATCTTTTAAAGTTGTAGTCGAACAGCATGCTTTCTTTAAATTTTATTCGATACCTCGTTTACAAGGAAATCTTCTGAATTCTTCAAATAACAAAACTTTTTAAATTAAAATACCTTTTGTTCTTCAAAAATCACTTTCATATAAATGTCATTTTTTTTTTCACAACTAATATTTAATTATTACACACATACAAACATATGAATAACGGTATCTTATAATAATATCCTTTAAAATTTTACCCAAATCCTTATAAAATTCCTCGTTATTGGAAAGTTTATAATATTGTAATTGTATTTTGTATTCACAGTATATCTCCCTTTTACTAAACTATTTGTTCGCAGTTATATAGTTCCGAAAAATCTTCATTTTAGAAAACACATTTACACACAACCGTACATATTTATAACGGTATATAGAACATGTAAAAATTAGTAAAACCGCATTAAACAAAACGGAAAAAAAAATTCACAACAAAATAACAAAACAACAACAACAAACTACATTGATTCAATAATAATGATTGAAACAATTTACACATAAAACATAAAATAAAAAGAGAGATAGAAACAAAAAGAAAGAGACAAAATAAAAAAATTAAAGTAAGAGGTATTAAAATTGTAGTACGTAAAAAGAAAAACCAAAACAAAAATAAAATACAAACAAACTAAAAAAAAAATATAAGGAAAAAATTGTATTTTGATGATGATGTTTATGTTGATGATGTTGACAATGACGACATCACGTTTCTTGTTGACAAAATGACAAAAACAGATGCCCGTGTCCTCATCAAAATTATTTTATATAGAAAACAAAAAAAAAAAATATTAAAAATAAGAAATAGAATTTTGCAAAACAAAGAAAAAAAAAAGAAAAACAAAAAACAAGAAGAAAAGAGAAAGAAAATTAAAATATTTTCCAAAATAACAACAAAAACTTAGAAAAAGGGAACACATATTATTGTTAATGTTGACAACTTTGAGATACAAAGTTCAATTCAATCTTAATAATAATATGAACAATGTTTATATGTGACATATTAAATAAGAGAAATAAATATATTTATTCCCCATTATAATAGGATTATATTAAAATATTTAATAATTGAATAAATTTTAGCGCAATGTCCAACTGACATCATTTATATACAGCATACCTCTAGTTATATACAACATACATCTAGCTAAGTACAACGTACCTCTAGTTAAATACAACATATCGAACCGTCTTGATTGTTCAATCTCAACAACCTTTTGTAACAAAGGGCTTCTACTAATTCATTTCAATTATTTTTCTATTTTTCTGCTTCTAGGTTTAACAAAAATACAGTTCTTTTCCAGTTTTATCTTGATTTGCCCATATTCATTGTCCTTGGAATTCCAAATAGAAAATTGTATTGTCTATTTTTTTTTTTTTTTTAAGACGGACTTGTAAAGCTTTGAAATCCATTTATTGGAGCTGTGCGTGATTTCTATTAGTATAAGATTTTAACCATCACCCTTTTTGAAGCCTGTGATACAATTGTACAATTTGCTTTCGAGGATAGAGATGTGAAAGGATTTTTAGGAATTTAAGAAATTTAAGGAATTTAACTCATATTACTTTATAATATGTACTTAACTTTCAAAGCTCCTAATTTGGGTCTTTTGGTTTGCTATATTTGCTTTTATTAAAATGTTTCTAAACTTATTTCTCATATTCTTTAAATAAGTAGATAACTTTTGAATGGAGTTTTCCAGTACTAACCTAATCCTATTTTCCCATTTTCGTCTGACTCAAAAGTTTTTAAAATAAAGTTTTTTGAAAGTACATATATCGAACTTGTTAGATCATCAGTCATCGTTTATACTAGGCTGCTCATTACCGATTTCCATTTGCTCTACTTACGAAATCTCTTAAAAATATTAAGATTAATTCTTCCAAGCAACATTATGTACAGGTTCATTGCTCTCTAGACTTGATTTAAGCACTTAATTTTAAATTCGTTCGAATTTTACCTAAGATTCGCCTTAATAAGCCTTTTAACCTCCACCCAAATTTACAAAATACATTACATATCAAAGGGAACTATACTTTTTGCCATTCTAAACTAAAATTTAATTACCATATCAAATGTTGCTATACAAAAAACAAAATTGTATTTAAATGTTTAGCAACATAATAGACAAGATAATAGAATAAAAACAGAAAAATCTACATGAGAAACAACAGTAACAACAACAACAGCTACAACAAAACAGTGATAATAATAATTTGTAAATACAAAAAAACATCATTGAAAAACAACAAAAAAAAAAACAAGAAACAAACTAAAAACAACACAATATACATGCAATACTAACAACAATTACAACATGTACAATATTATTAAAACAAAAATCTTAAATAAAATTTCATGATCGAAATGTTTTGTCATCAGCAAGAGTTTTTTTCCACTTTGATGTTATTAAAATGACGGTTTCCTGTCTCTTTCTATTCTAATTTTACCGTTATGTTTTGTTATTATTGTTTTGTTGTTGTAATTTTAATTTTTATTTCATGAACAATGAAAAAAAAGGTTATTTGATTTAATTTTAAAGAAATTTTTCTTCCCTTTTTTTTCGATTACAAACAATTTTTTAACAGGGAAATTTCCTACTTTGCCTTCTTTAAATAAACATCAGTTAATCCTAGAAGGATTTTTTTTTGTTTTTATAGACTTTGTATATGTATACATATGATTATTTATTAGTATTTGTACATTTAATATGTGGTTTGATGATTTTTACAAATAGGATTATGAATATTGATAGTCGCATTGGAATTTCGAAATGTCCGAAGTCTAGACTTTTTAGAGTAAGACTGATACAACAACAACAAACGTTGAACAAATAAAAGTTTTTATTTTCAATTTCATATTCAGTAAATTTTCTTTGTCAGGAAAAATCATAAGGAAAATTCATTTGAGGAAGAATTGAGGAAGGGGACTTTTATGATGAATTAAATAAAGGACTAAAAGATTTTAAATAAGAGACAAAAAAGGAATGTAGTTGTCTTATTTTGTTCGGTAGTACACGAAAAATAAATCTGATGAAAAGTTTCAGATACTAATAAAGTTTGTAATGGATGGGTGTTGTGACCTTAGATTTTGATGTATTACGTCTTAAATAAAAATATAAGAAAAGGGTTAGATGATTTAGACTTTGGAGTACCTGCATCAAAATTTTAATTAATAATATGTACAAAGATACTAATGTTACCTTTTAAATGGTTAAGTATTAATTATAGAATGTAGTAGGGTTTAATTAATAGGGTATCTAGTAATTATACTTAAGACTCATTGAATGAACAGTTTTGGTAATTGTTATGATAAGATTTTAAAAATTTATATTGATTTTGCTATGGAAAGTGTTTGCTTTCATAAGGCTTCTGCAAATCTAATACCTCATTGGTATAGTATGAGACTTTTCACTCACTAAAGCCACTTTTTCAAGATAGCAGGATAAGCAAGTAGACTGCTAGTGCTAGTGGATAGCAATTTTATAAAAAAGTCAAATTTTAGAAAAATTTTAGAATTTTTCTGGCAATTTGATTCGACGTGAATTTAGAAGAAATATAGATATAGCTATACCAGATGCCACGAATTAATACCACCAATCAATCCAAAAGAAAGTATCAATCCACTAGTGAGTTGGTGCATTTCCATCAAAATTTTAACGCTAACATTAAGGTCTACCATTTACAAGCATCTTTTGATGAACACAAGATTTACTGGAAGATGCCAGCTTAATTAAAGTTCAATTGATTTTTATGTAGCTGCATTATTATAAATTGAATTACAAGCAAGAAAAAGATGGATGACATGGAATCGTGTACTCTGATAATAATGGCCAGTAATAAGCTTGAATCGTTTGATATATGGAAATGCCGTAGAATATTGACAAAACCCATTAGTAGATCACGTAGGAAATGTAGTGAAGTTAAGTTAAATAAGATGATACAGTGGGAAATTTTCAGCAATTAATCGCAGAAAAAAAGCTTATCTGCGTCATATAAAAATCAATAACAAATATTATTTTCTCCAATCGATTCTGCAAGGTAAAAATGAAAACAAGAAGGCGTGCTGGCAGAAATAAATTGTAATCAAATTAAAACAAATAATTTAATTGCATAATATATAAGTCGCAGATACAATAATACCTTTAACTAAGTTTGGGATTTTTCGAAAAAAAGTTTAGTGTAGCTGCCACAGAGATTTACAGAACCAATGACTGTAATACTAACAAGACTAAAATGTTGCAAAGTGAAATGGTTCGCACAGAAATTCGAAAATTGACAAGAGCCTGACTTTGTAAAATAAATCTTTTTAATCAAACAATCGGCGGGCTTCTAAACGGTTAGTGGAATCAATAAAATGCAGCGCAGGATAGATAAATCTTCAGCAATGTTATCGTAGACATCCAGTAGTCGATGAATAGTCATAGAAGAAAAAGGCAGTTGTGAAAGGTATCCGAATAAATGATATTTTATGGAAATCGACGGGTATATTGCAATCTTCTAAAAATTAAATTTTAAAATTTTTTTAAGATTGTAGAATTCAGCATTTGCAATAGATACAGAGGTGAATATATCTGTTATATATTTCAAATTAAAATTTACATTCATTGAATAAGCCAGAACATAATGACCCATATTTAAAAAGTTTGAGTACATACAAGGTAATGTTAGTACTTTTTGTTAAATTGTATTGACAAAATTTATTTACGAACATTGTTGCTTTCATTAAGAATTGTTGAGTATTATCGAGTATTAGTTCTGGTATAATAATCTAGTTTATACTCAATTTATTACAGAAACATAAGTATATATTACAAAATACTTAAAAGTGAGTACTTAATATATAAAACCTAAGCATTGTAGATTACATACTTAGAAAAACTCAAGTATTTGCATTATCGAGTATCTATTCGTACTTTATAAATATAGGTGTGCTCCAAAGTATTACCAATATGATCCAAAGTATATTTTTTTCTATTTCTTAATTTAAAATACCCATTTTTCTTATATAGTAAAAATACACACATCCATACCTAATATACATATACAATTATTCTTAAAACTTATATCACCATGTCCTTTTTTTTGCATACCAATTTTTTTTTCTAATTAAATTCTGTATTAAACAAAAAGTTGCCATTTATTAAATAAGATTACGTGTCAATCAAATTTTTCTGAAGAAAAAAAAAAAAAAAAAAAATCATAATTAAGGATCAATGATATTAATTAATATGTATGTATGCATACAAATTATATAAATTACTAATAAATAGAATTCCTTTAAGACTCATCCTACATTTTCATCCATTCCTTATTAAAAATCCATAAATCTAACTAGGGAGTTATATAGTGTAGTTAGTATAAAACTGGGAGTTATATAGCTAGTGATGAGGATGGAGTTTTTGTATGGTGCAAAAAATTGAACCTAACAAAAACATGATTTGCTTTATTTTGTGTGAAAAGTCTTAAGCGTTATCACAAACAAGATGAAGTATTATTTTTGTATTTAATTTTTTTTTTTGAAAACAGTCATATTTAATTGGAATTGATTAGACTATCGAGTATATGATCGATGATGACTTTAAATGAAAGCTAGAACTAATAATATATAAAAAAAAAATAGAAATTAAAAATAAAGAAAGAGATGAAATAATTTCAAATCTATTTCATTATTTCATATAATATACAACGTTTCAATTAATATTAAGAATGAAATAAGATGAAATGTATCTATAGTTTATTCTTGGATTATTGTTTTTTTTATATCTCATTCGAACTAAGTTCCTACATTTCTGTATACTTTTAGTACTATTGGGAGTTTAATTTTATTTGTTAGTTTTATTTTTTTTTTGAAAATAAATATTGTAGGATTTCCAATTGTACAGATTTATTTTTATAGTTGTTCTCCATTTCTTCGTTTCACATAAATAACAAAAAAAAAAAAAAAAATTAAAAAATGATAAGTTTGCAGAAAAAAATAACAACTTTACTAAAATAACCGATATTAATAAGTAGAATAAATAATAAAGATGAGTATTATATGATTTGAAGGAATGCTGAAAATAAAAATTAAAAAAAAAAAAAAAGAATAACATAGAGGAAATGGTTAAAGAATTCACAAACACAGAGAAAAAAGTGGTGGAGGATTGAGGTATTATTATTGATGGTAATTCAATAGAGTACAGTTTCGATTTTTGAAGAAAATATAAAAAAAAGTAAGCTAAGGGGCAATGGAATCATGTGATGGAAATTTTTATAAAGCACTAGTCTAAAAATGAGATCCCAAGAAAAAGTACTTCAAGAAACCTGTTTCGGAACATAATAAACTGACTTGCGAATTCGTTTTCAGCTGAAAACTTTTAAGTCATTTACTCAAGAAGAGTCCGTGCTACGATTCAGATCAAAATTTTGAAAAAAATTCATTTTAATTATTTGTTATAACAGTTACCTAATTAAGTCGATATTTCAGAATATTATCTTAGAATTAAAATTTTTCATTGTGGGATAAGATATTACTAAATTAACTAGAAGCTGTAACTATTACACGTACATATGCAAATATAGTTAAGGAGGAATCCCATATACATATTTAAACAAATAAATTTTAACTAAGTATGTATTCTAAATAAATCTTTAGATTTACTAAGTATTCTAAATAATCTAGCCAATTGCCTCAAACTCATCACTGTGCATGGGAAACACCTAAAATACCCAGTTTTTTCCTCAGGAAATTTAAAAAAGCTAAATCATTCATTACTTAAATCTCGTTTAGGTTTTTTTAAAATAATAACGGTATTTCCTCAAGC
Source organism: Dolichopus griseipennis (assembly GCA_963082915.1). Lineage (NCBI taxonomy): Eukaryota > Metazoa > Arthropoda > Insecta > Diptera > Dolichopodidae > Dolichopus > Dolichopus griseipennis. The sequence continues at coordinate 16,011,325 of OY720444.1, read as the reverse complement.
TAATTTTATTTAATTCCCCTACAAAAATTTTCCACTATTGTTACATTAATTACCTATGCTACAACAGAAAGTTTTGTTAGTAACAACTTCCGTACCAAATCCAAGATAATTCATATAAAACTCCAACGGTTTTTCAATCTACATCGTAAATTTGCTTCGCAAATCGCAACGTAGCGAAATTTCAAATTTTTCTGAGTGTATGACATTGTAAACTAATAAAATTCGCTAAGAAAATAATGATTATATCTTCATTCGAATGATATACGATTATTACAAAATTGGTTATAAATATATATATATATAAGTATATGGTATAAAAAATTATAGGTGATTCAGCTAATGAAGAAAATTTTCTGATGAGATGGATAATTTTTAGATTTCATCAGAAATATTTGTTAATAAATTTTCTTTTTTTATTTTTATTTTTGTTTTCATCGTTAGTTTCTGATTATTAAGTTTCTCCAGTATAAATTTTCTATTTATTTGACAATAAATGATTCATAAAAAAAAAAAAGTTTTCTTTTTTCTTCACAGTAGAAAACTATTTTTGGAATTTCATATTATTTATTTTTCCTTCATTTTGTAATCAGTATTTTTACTAAAAAAAAAAATTATTCTTAATTCTGACTTATAAGCTCTGAATTTTTTTATTTTCATTTTTGCTGATTTTCCAAAATCCACAAAAAAACCGTTATAATTAAAAGAAAAATTAATTCTTCGAAGAAATTTTTTTTTGGATAATGGAGAGCTTTAATATTGAGATGTGGAAATTTTGAGGAAATCCTTTTTAAATAATTGGAATTTATAAATATGATGAAAAATTATTGGTTTTGATAGTTTAAAGTATGGGCTCCTTAGTTTAATTTATCATTAAATATGTTAACATAAGTAAGTTTTTGTATGAGGTCTATTATGAAATATGATTATTTAATAATTTAATTAGTGGAAAGTTGTTGGTGCAAACCTGATGGAAACCCTATGAAGTTTTGATTAGCAAAAATATTTACTTATAAAAAAATTGATTATTTGATTGATAATAGGTGGTAGGAGCGCTACAACTCTGGATTAGGAGATTAAAGAACAAATTTTTGAATATTTAAAATATCAATATTTTTAAAAGAGGCACATGTTGTGATACCCATAGAAGGTTAGGATGTTCCGTTATTATTTTGAGAATTAAACAAAATCTAGAACAATAACGGTAATTCCTGTGTTCACCAGTGCAAGAGATGCTGAATTTGGTATATCTTTAAAAAAACATCCTGTTTGTCAAATATTCCTCGTCATTTCTGTTAAATTTTCCCCATAGGTCATAGTTTAGAACGCCAAATTTTGAGAACGAAATCTTCCAGAATTAAAACATTTTTTGTCTGTTATAAGTTCGCGAAGGACCTTCGACTAGAGATTTCCATCTCGCGCGGTTATCTGCTGCAGTGTTCTCATTCTCCTATGTGAGATTGCACGGACTTGATTGCATTATTGTGGTGCGGCTCAATATGTTATTTGAACGCTTGCGTTTTCTGCTTCTTTCTGGTTTCCGTTCCCATGCCATGCAACTCATGCTTTTTCGACTTTCCGAACCAAATAATTCGAACAATTGAATATATCGATCTACTGCAATTTTGAAAATATTTCCAAGTATTATAATTTTCGATTAAACGTCCTGTACCTAAATAATGCAAAAATTTCATCTAAATTATTCAGTCATAATTTTTTTTTTTATTTAAATGATGAGCGATAATGTTTAGTATAATTTGTTTTTTCTTTACTTATGTTTATCATAAAAATAATATGCCTGTACTATTTTGGTACGAGTTTATTTATAAGATGAGATTATGAGCATCATAAATATTTTGAAACGGATTAACGGAAACAACAACTACAACAAATTAGTTATAAAAAATGTTGCAGAATGTTTTCATAATTTGCAATGATTTGTTGTTGAATTAGAAAAAAAAAATGTTCATTTATAATCAGATATTGTTGTCACAGAATGGGGTTTTACTTAAATAATCATCTTATATATGTTTTTTATTTTTTTTTTTTTTATGATTATGACAAGTTGGCCTACAAATAGATTGACTTGGCAACAGACACAAAAACAACAGCAACAAATATGACAATTACTAACTAAGTATAGATATGTAGTACATAAGATAGAAATCGATTTTAACATTTCAATCATATTCCGGTAATTCTATATAATTTATATGAATTAAGTTTTTCCCCAGTTCTAAATAAGATTTAGGAGAGTGGGAGAAGAAATGAGGGGTTATTTTCCAAAAAAAAAGGTGAGTTAGAGAATTAGACATTGTTAAATAAACAAAAAAATGTTTCTGAATACATAATTTGTAAATTTTTCAAAGGTGTTCAATGTTTACCGAAGAAGACAAGAATTTAAATATTCTTAAGATTCGATTTGTATTTATGTGTATATGTATCTGTGTTATTAATTAAATGGGGATGAAAATTATTTGATGTGTGTATTTATAATAAATATTATCATAATTTTATGATTTGTTTTTTTTTTCCCCAAAAATTTTCTAGAATGAAAAGAAAATTAATGAAAAACTAAATAGGAAAAAAACTGTTTAGATCAACATAAAAATTCGAATTGGTGTGGATAAAATGATGGGGATGGAGGAATATTTGATAAAGTGTGAGAAGAAATTAAGGGATTGTTAATAGGTATTGAAAAGGGGGAGTTTGATAATGAAAGATTTAGTTTTTTTTTTTTGGATAAAAATTATGTATTTAGGACTCAGATTTCAGAAGTTTTTGTTAATAGTTCGTATAATTATAGAAAAACAAATTTTAATATTTAAAAGGTGTGGGAATGCTGCAAATATTATATTTTTTAAGGTATTAAAGTCGAAAATAATAGGCATGGGTGTGTAAAAATAATGAGATGAAAAGATAAAGTTTAAAATTTGATTTAGAACAGTTTCATTTGAACTGATTTTAGACTACTATTGAATAAAAGTCTAATTTAAGAATTTAAATACTTTTATATGAAGTGACCATTTGCGAAGGGGCTGTGGACAAAAAAAAACATAAAATAATCAAAATAATATTCTTTAACCTAGAACGACTTATCCATTTTGGATATTATTATGACTTATCCAATATATTTCCAAAAGAAGGACTCTGATTCATAATAGTCTTTGTGTAGTAGGGAGGATTTGACTCATTGAATATAGAGTCCATTTAACAAAATAAACAACACAAGACGCGAGGGTCTCAGGCTATAAATTTTGCAGGTAAATCATAAACCATAGCTTAAAATGGCAGTACACAAAAAAAAACTGTTGAAAAGCTGTTATAAATTGTTCAATATATATGAGTGTAATCGAACTAATTATGCCTAAATTAAGAAAGTAGGAAACTTTTATAAATTAGACTTTGAAGAAAACTAAGAAAGCAGGACACCATTAAAAATTAAACCATATACTTAAAGTGCTTTATTTCGATTCACAAATGATGTAATAGTTGATCTACGTACTGTATATGAAGAGCCCCACATTTCTCAAAAAACATCAGTTGTTCAGTTACGCCAGTTCAGTTTTAAAGAGATTACTAGATTATACAACAAGGATTTGAAGTAAGAAATATAAGCCCTATAAAAAGCAAAGAAGACACAGGTTTTTCAGATTCGTTAAAGAATTTATACTTAAAGTGCCTCTGATATTGTAAAAATAACACAACTCTGTTTAAGGAGGCTTAGAGAGAAAAGTCGGTCACAACCAATGTTTAAAAGTTAAGACAGTAGATTTGCGCGTCTAAAGGTCTCCATTATTTTTTCTTAAGTAAATACATAATTTATTAAACTTAACTTAATTGCTTACAGGTAACTAACAAATTAACTATAAAGGCTGAGGCATTCCTTGACTCTCTTATTAATAACTGTATTTATAATTCAGATTTTTTTATTTTCAGTAGAGCAGTTGATTGAATAAATGTAGTTCAAACCACCTTTACTAAATTTTATATTATTAGCTCTCCTCCAATGTTTAAATCAAATTCAACTAAAACATTTCGAACTGATTAATTAAATTTTTGATTATTCTAAAAGAAAATACTTTTTTCACAAAACTACAAATACGCTTTTTTTAACATAACAAAATTTATAAATATCACTGCAATTTAATAGAATCCATATTACAAAATAAAAAATATGTGACAACTCTTTTAAAACCACTTTTTAATCAACATGAAATGACATTTCAACATTTTCACAAATTATTTTATAAAAATATATTTTATGAAATTTTTTTTTTCCTTACACCATACAACAAATTGTAAACGTATATCCACTGATTTAAAAGAAATGCACATAGCACTTGAAATAAAAGTGACATCTTTGATAAAAAAAAAAAAATTGTGAATGATTATTAGAATAGTATTGTGTGACAAGTTACACATACAATTTTTATAGAGTCAGTCACAAATTGAACTTAAAATAAAAAAAAATAGAAATGAGTTATGAGTGATGAAAAGTGATGAAAGAAATTCGAAATAAAAATATTGTAATAAAATTTGGTATGGTGTCACAGCACCGAGGTTCATAACTCCCTTAAGGTGTACTGACTCTTAATAAGTGTCATGAATATTTAGGGCACTTTGGTTTGACATAAAAATAGCATACTGGAAATTGGGTATGTGTCATATTCCCAGAGTCATAACTCCCTTGTTTTGCGCTGTTAAAATATCTGAAGGAATTTTGATTCAATTAGTTATAACTTAAGGAAACTGGCTCTAATGTCCTGAGATATCTTTCAGCTGTTACGCATTCAAACAAATGGGTCACTTTGAGGACCGGCGATTCCCTTCGACTTAAAATAAAACCTAATTTTAAATATCGCATTGGTTACAAAATCGGTGTGGCTCCTTTGAGAACGTTGGTGTTTATATATTATGCATGCAAAATTTTAAATTTGGGGGAATTTACGGTTTTGGAAACAAAATCAGGGTCCATACATTTTTCGAAAAATATTCTATATATAATATACTTGGGAGGAGATATATTACTATAAATCAAAAATTCCTTAGTAAATGAATCAAAAATGCCTTAGCATATTTAGTTTTCCTTGAAATATGACATGATCCAGATTACAGGTATGGAAAAGATTAATTTCGGATTGAAATATTGCGATTAGAATTGGTTAATTCTCATCTTTTATATTTATGAGAAGGACTTTTGAGCACTTCTGTTATAAATAAGTATTACAATCATAATGCTGCTGTTATCTGTGTTTCTAATTTTAATTGTTCATAATTTTCTAACGCGGCTATAACCCTGGGAGTTATATCATAGCACCTAGAATTTCTAGTGTTTTTTTTCACAATTTATAAAAGAAAAAATATCTTTTGGCAAAGAACAAGAAAAGTAAAGATTTTATTTTATATTATTTCTATTAAGTTTTAAGTATTTTATTTTTCTTTGGTCTTTGATTGATGGATTCAAGTGTTAAGTGACATCAGCAATTTTTTGTTTTTTAAGTTTACTTAGGTGTGTGAGATTCAAATATTTTATTTTTATATTTCATTATTTTTTCTTACAATATAAATAAAAGTCACTTTTGATCAAAATTGTAGACCAACAATTAGATAATTTTTATTTTTTTCAATTTTTTTTTTTTGATTAAAAAATCTTAAGAATCAACAATTGCTAGATCTCACATAAAGAAACATTGGAAACCCTATTCGATTTCTAATAAAAGATACATTTTGAATTCTACTTATCATATACTGTGGAATGGTTTATATCAGAAGGTATCCGTATGGGCTACTAAGTGACTTTGATATTAGGTGGTGCTTTTGAAGCGAGTATTGAATACGACGGATACTAATTTGCTAAAGCTTAAAATTACAGTTCTTCCGGGGACATCATTGTAAATCGGGGCCTTTGTTGATTTTTCATTTGTTTTAAAGAGTTCCCATCAAAATTATTTCATGAACTGAACCTATAATTAAACATGTTTTGTTAGTTAATTAGAATTAAGAATTCATTATGTTCTTTAATTTAGAGATAATAACTTGCAAAAGAGAGGAACACTTGAGTGGTCAGTTTGAAAGCTTTGTGCATCTTAATTATAAGCATTAATCAGTCTTGTTTACTATTAAACTTGGTTACTATGGTTACCAAAATAATTTAACTATAAAATCCCAAGAGACTTATAAATTGATATAAACCTTTTATTAAAATTTCACAAGAAACTAAGTTTTATAGCAATCTGGACAGTGCATGGATTAAAATTTTGATAGCCTATGGGAGAACAAATTAAAACACTAGGATTAAGATAATGAATTTCTTCTTTCGACTTTGAAAACTAAATGAAAAATCCAATAATGTAAATTCTGGATCGCCCTTTCGTTAACAATATAACTTCACCTTAATAAAAATTATTTTATTTCCCTTTGATATTACAACGGTCATCACTCATCCAGTTATTTGTCGCGAAAAAAAAGTTTCTTTAGGCTTATTGTTCTTTTTGGTTTTTTTTTTTTGAGTGATCATAACTTTTCCTTGACCACATTCAAAATGATGGTGATGAGTTTTGGACCTCAATATTTTTTAACAGTGATTTAATTTTTTATTATTTATTGTTGTAATGTAAAAAAAAATTTTTTTTAAGAAATTTCTTTTGAGGAGCGGTCAATATCACAATTTTGATTACTTATCACTTATTATTGTTTTTCAAGATAAAAGACATTATGTTCTCCATTTCCATTATAATATTATAATGAATATTTCAAATTGGAAAAAAATTGTGATATTTTTCATGATAAATTGACAATTGTCATAATTTCGATATTTTTTTTGTATTGATTTATGATGACAGTTAAGTGTGAAAATTTTTTTTTATATAAAAATTTAATAAATTTAAAAATTTTTGTGACAATTGACAAGACTTTGGAAAAAATATAAAAGACTATAAAATCATTAAAAAAATTATAATAAAAGATTTTTTATTTAATTAACAGGGTTAGGTGTTAATTTTATATATATTTAAAAATTGACTGAACTCTTTTATTATTTTTATTGACAGTTTGATGATTTTAGCTTTTTTCATTTTATTCATTTTCACCAAAATTCAAAAATTGTTAATTTTTTTATTGTAAAAAAGAAATTTTAGAATAAGGGCCTTTTTTAGGATCATTACAAGTCAAGAAGTTCTGATATTTTCTTAAATATTGTCACAATTCTAAAATATTTATTATATTTCATAGATAACAGTACTTAACTCAAAGTTAAGTCAAGGTTAAGTCAAAGTTAAGTACTTGTAAAATTTAAGACTTTATATTTTAGGATCATATTTGATCACTTGTAACTCATATTTTGAACTTGTAAGAAAACTTGTTTTAGAAGGAGCATATTCCACGATTTTGTAAAGTTCTATAAATACTTTTTAAATAACCACACTGGATTACAAATAGGGGATAGATTAACTCGTTCATCAAGATTTTTTTTTTTTTAAATAAACAGTAAAATTTTATAATTAGTGAGAAGTGTATTAAACTACTAAACTATACAAGGATTGGAGTACCAACTTTCATTGACGCTTGATCGAATTCCAGGAAAGTAAAATAACCTGCCTTAAAAGATTATGGAAACTCATTATAATTTTCAACAAAAATAATAGTCTAGCCACTTCTTAGTACCAATTTCCGATCTAATCAAAATAAAATTTCTCAACTTAGAACTGCTACAACTTCCTTTAGCCCACATTATAAATTTTTCTTTAATTCAAAATTTACTGAAAAGAATTAAAAAAAAAAAAAAAACAAATCTTAAAACATCACCGGAAGTTGCAGTTTTTTAATTACATTTCCTTTTCTTTTCTTGATTTTAATCTCACTTAATAAATAAACAAAATATACACATACACGTATTATAAACATTTTGATTATCTGAAATCCATAAAATCTTTAAATATGATTGACTATAAATAAAAAAACAAAAAAAAATTAAATCTGCAAATAAAATGTCATAATTTTGTCCATCATATTAACATTAAATACAAAAAAAAAGGTAAAAACATTAAAACAAATTTTTTTTTTATCTGTCAGTCTAGCCACTCAATCATTCTTTAAGCTTCAAATTTCAATCATGCATGAAATAAAGATATAAAGTAAAATAGTTTGATAGTTTTACTATAGGATATATAATAAAATTTTTTTATATTACCTGTATATACGTTATTTAATATGATTAATAGAATAACTATATGATGTAGTCAATGGGTTAATATGCTAATTATAGGATATGCAACTTAATTATAAACATGGGGAAAAACTGTTATACCAGATCTTTTAAATTTAGAAATTAAGACGACCAGGAGGCTAAAAGGGCATTTCCCACACAAAAAATTATACTCCGACTTATCAAGTTCGAGTTGTACCTCAAACCTTTGTTATATAAAAATATTATGGTAACACTTTGAAGAAACACTTGGGCAATAAAATAGTAACTACTGAAAACAACAAAAGAAAATTTTAATCAAATGTATACGGAAATTTTATAAAAGAAATTTTAAATTTGAAAAATCTTAAATACTATAAATAAAATATTTTAATCTCCTATTAAAGCTTTAAAGTTTCTCTTGAGCGCGTTGAGCGCGTTAACCAAGATAACTTAAAACAGCGTCCAGTAGCTCAATTGTCATTAAAAATCGAAACATTCAGATTAAACATTACATTAAAACCAATTTGTCAGATGGTTTTGTTATCGAATTTTTGAAGTGAGATGGAGAACCTAATACCAAGGACTTGTGATTGATTGGGCGTCCTAATTGTCATTACTTTTATAGTCACCAAGGAGATTTGGAAACAATTTATTTCAATAAAAGTATTTCGAATTAATTATTAGTCACCTTAAACTTTGTGTATATATCCCCTAATATACAGTTATGGTCAATTTAGATTTCTTTACTTTTATGATTTGAGACACTTCAAAATCACTTGATCAAAATTTCAGAATCGCATGAAGAAGTGGAGATGTAGACCCACGTTTATGTAATGTATTTCTCTATACTGATGTATTAAAAATTTGGGAGGGTTATAAACGTAATATAGGTTTCACAGAGGTGGTATTTAATATTATAAAAAAATCATATTTTATTGTCAGAATAATGAAGACCCAACAAATTAGTGTTGTACCTGTTCTTTAAAAAAAAAATTAACATGGTAAAGCAATAAAAAATACAACAACAACAGCAGCAACAACAACAACAACATTAACAACTATGAATTATTTTTAATTTAAATATTTAATTTTTTTTATTTATAGTTTGTCTTTATTTTTTTCATTTATATTTATTTGATTTCCGTATATTAATGTAATTCCTTTCTGTTTATGACATATTTGTTTTTTTAATCAATGTATTTGTGTGTGTTTGTGTAGGTGTTTGACTGATATAAAATTTAAAAAAAAAAAAAAAAATTTTTAATTGATATAACCCTCAATCAAAATCGTACACAGAAATATCTTCACTCATATAATAATAATATTATTTAAAATATAATAAATACTATAATAATATTATAATTTTCTTTCTCTTTCTTTCATAATTTTTTTTTTTCTTTTTTTGTAAAATAAAAAAAAAAAAACAAAAAACTGAAGCAAATTTAAAAAAAAAAAAAATATGATTGACATTTTGTCAGACACTTCAAGTCAAAATGCTTGACAAAAAAAAAACGAATTTATCTCTTGACAAAACCTGCTCTTCAATTTGTATATATACGTAAGTATGTTTGTAAATATATAAAAAAGTAGACCTTTTTTCCTGAGTAAAGGTTAAATTAAAATTTTTTTTTTATTTATTTTTTTTATTATTATATAAAAAAAAATAAATAATCTTAAGTAAAGTAAATAATATGATCAAGTCTCAAGTTTATTTAAATTTCATCACAGGATTGATGATTCTCTTAATTTTGTTGTTATTGTTGTTGTTGTTATTGTTGTTTTTTTAATCCATTATGAATGATAACTAGAGTCTATATAGTGACTGACACAACAAATTTAAAATTGACTATTTTATTAATATATATGATTTGATTTTATAATAACTTAAAGCTGGCACTCTCTCTCTATGTCTCTCTCTTTCTCTCTTTTGGGTATTAAAGTATCTAGGTACTCTAATTTACTATATACAGAAAAAAGAAAAAATGGACTAAATACCTCTTGTAGGTTAAATGTAATTGAAATAGTGTTGTGTATAGAGATGATAGAGGCTGGTATAGGGATTATAATTCTATACAATTCTAAAGATTGGCAGAATTGAAGAACCTTGGAAAGTTTTTATACCCGTATGACTATATAGCCAAAGGGTATAATAAATTTGCCATTACGTTTGTGACGCAGAGAAGGAGGGGGGGTAGATATAGACTCAAGTGTATGGATCGGATCAGAATCGAAAAATAAATCGATTTAGCTATGTATGTCCGTCCGTCCGTCTGTCCGTCTGTCCGTCTGTCCGTCTGTCCGTCCGTCTGTCCGTCTGTCCGTCCGTCTGTCCGTCCGTCACCACGATAACTCAAAAACAAAAGGAGCTAGGATCTTGAAATTTTCGCAAATCCGTTTTTTTGCAATAGCTGTCATCGCTATTTAAATCCAGCCGTTTCGGTCCATGGGTTCGGGTAGCTGCCATACAACTTCTTTTTTTATATGAGGATTTCTCTGTACCTATTACAGCTGCGTGTCTGAAATTTTGCCAAAAGTAGTTTAGTTTTATGGCCAAAGTTTCTGCAAAATTTGGTTGGTCTACTGCAGTGGGTTCGAGTAGCTGCCATACAACTTCTTATTTTATATGACCATTACTCTATACCTATTGAAGCTGGGTCTTTGAAATTTTGCCAAAAATAGTTTAGTGTAATGGCCAAAGTTTCTGCAAAATTTGGATCGTCTACTGCAGAGGGTTCGAGTAGCTGCCATACAACTCCTTCATTTATATGAGCATTAAACTACAGCTAATAAAGCTGGTATGTTTGAAATTTTGCCAAAAGTAATTAATGTTTAAAAATGATATAATGTTTATATAACGGTCATACGGGTATCCCAGAGTTGACACAGTCTACTCTACCACACTCTTCCTCGTTTTATTTAAATTTGTTGTTGTTTTTTTTTTAAGATAAGGTAATGTTAAGTGGTTTTTTACGTAAATATTTTGATGCTATGATATAACGCCATATATATATAGTTACATCTTTAATTAAACTGTTGTATTAATACTCATTCGGAGGATTTCAAAATTTTTAATTTTATCTTATAGTGGTACGTCATTTGTCTGTTAAAAATTGTTAAATATTGTGATTGTTTTAGTCCCTTACTTTTATTTCTTATATTATAGCTGGATAACTAAACTTCCCCATCTTCATTTCAAAAGTCGAAAATTGTGCACTTTTATACCCAGTCTTCGATTCAGCGTATCTTTTATTAATCTAAATACCACATCTTGGAAAGTGTAATCGTCATCATCTGATATAATTCTCTCTTATAAGTGTAACTTTTAAGTGCTGCGGTGATCGACAATGTTAAACTTTAAAATTTGGATCAGACATTTATGTTCGTAGACGCAAGACCAATTTATATACATTGTTACAAGTTTCTGACTTCCGATGTATAGCTGAAATAACTTAAACTTCAACATTTGGGACTTTAACATATTTAGCTAGATGCCAGATCATTTGAACTGTTGCAAGATCCTGTATTTCTGTAACTTTATATGTAACCATTTTATCTCAAAAATTTATTACTAACATCTATTGGACCTACTGTTAGTCGCTTTACATTTTTCCAAGCTAGTGTGTTCCCATAGGTGTCTTTATTTTATAATAGTTCAGCTCGTTTTTGTGTTAATATTAATTAACACTGTTTCGAATTTTCGGAAAAATTAACTAGAATTCTTTAGCCTCAGGAATTAGAATTAAAAGTGAGCTACTTTATTTTCAATAGAAAGTATCCTAAAATTTGCAGGAATGCATCTATAATAGTATAGATTTCATTACTATTTTTATACCCGTATGACTATATAGGCAAAGGGTGTAATAAATTTGCCATTACGTTTGTGACGCAGAGAAGGAGGGGGGGGGGGGTAGATATAGACTCAAGTGTATGGATCGGATCAGAATCGAAAAAAAAATCGATTTAGCTATGTATGTCCGTCCGTCCGTCTGTCCGTCTGTCCGTCTGTCCGTCTGTACGTCTGTCCGTCTGTCCGTCTGTCCGTCCGTCTGTCCGTCCGCACGATAACTCAAAAACTAAAGGAGCTAGGATCTTGAAATTTTCGCAAATTAGTTTTTTTGCAATAGCCGTCATCGCTATTTAAATCCAGCCATTTTGGTTCATGGGTTCGGGTAGCTGCCATGCAACTTCTTTTTTTGTATGAGTATTTCTCTGTACCTATTAAAGCTAGGTATCTGAAATTTTGCCAAAAATAGTTTAGTGTAATGGCCAAAGTTTCTGCAAAATTTGGATGGTCTACTGCAAAGGGTTCGAGTAGCAGCCATACAACTTCTTATTTTATATGAACATTACTCTATATCTATTGAAGTTGGGTGTCTGAAATTTTGCCAAAAATAGTTTAGTGTAATGGCCAAAGTTTCTGCAAAATTTGGATCGTCTACTGCAAAGGGTTCGAGTAGCTGCCATACAACCCCTTCTTTTATAAGAACATTACACTACACCTAATAAAGCTGGTATGTTTAAAATTTTGCCAAAAGTAATTAATGTTTATAATAATAATGATATAATGTTTATATAACGGTTATACGGGTATCCCAGAGTTGACACAGTCTACTCTACTACACTTTTCCTCGTTTATACCTAATCTTTAAAATGTTTTGCATTGTTTTAAGTGTGGCCTCAACTTTTAAAGAATTACAAGAAATAATACTCATCTAAAGTGCACAAATCATTTATCAGTTAAACCTTGAAAATTTTAAAATTACTTGCGCATGCGCATAATATAAGAACTAGAGAACAACTGATACATTTTAAATTAAAAGCAATAAAAACAAAAGAAAAATTGAAAGACATGAAAAAGTAATTGAAAATCATTTCGTCTTATTCTAAAATATATATTTCATACATTTTTTTATCATTTTTGTACTTTTGATTAATCGTTTGCCCAAGGAATGCTACAACTTGTCACCGAATCAAAGAATAAATATTACCGCATTTTTCATCTATGGACATTCAAGACTTGAAAAAAAAAATTATCATTTGCGTTTTTTTTTTTTATTTTGAAATTTCAAAAATTTTTACTGTCATATTAAAAATCAAAATATTGAAAAATAATGAAAAAATTTTTTTGAAAAGAATGATGATTTTCATTTGGAAACTTGAAATTTTTACAAGATTTCATTTTGACTTTCAATCAATTCAGTTTTTTTTTTTGTTTTTTTTTGTTTTAATGATTATTGAAGGAAAAATTAATTGAAATCCAGAACTGGGATTTAATAGTTATAGTCAGGTTTAATAATATACACTCTTGCTGTAGTTGTGCATATGTTATTTTTAACTGCCAAGCCAAAATACCGCATTGTCGGATTAGGATGCCATTCCATTGTGTTCCATTGTAGAAAAAAGTGCTTTTATTGAATTGAAGTCTGAATCGCTAGGTAGGTGATGTAAATTTGTCTTAGTGCGTTTTAAATTCCCATATCCCTCAAATGTGGTTCTCATTAGAAAAAGATTTAAACTTGGATTTTACGTGAGTTTTTTCTGAATCTGCCTATGTTCAAAAGGCAAGTTAAAAATAAAGGAGAAAGGAAGACTCTTCTTTTGGGATTCTGTTGAAAATATGAAAACTCTTTTCATACGTTGGAAGTGGAAAATCCTGCACAATTTGCAAACTAATTTTTATGACTTCTTCTATGTTTCAAGCTGCACTACAAATCTTGAAGAGTCTACCGAATACTATTATTCTAGTTCTTCTTATATTAAGAAAAATCGTCGCTCAATTAAAGCTCCTTAATAAACCAATAAAATTCTTGAGAAGATTTAAAAAAATATTTTATTTATTATCTTCAGCAAGTTTAATGTTCTTAAGTTAAAGTTGTATCTAACAGTATTGTCATCACATGAAACCAAAGGCTCATTAACAACCCACTGAATACAATAGAAATGGTTAAAAGGACGAATTCATTGTAGAGATGATAAGACGTTCTAAATGAGACGGTACGTTTGATTTGTTTCGATACTATCCTTACGGTGGCTTCGAAGTTTTACGAATCCTCTCGTTAAAAGCAATGGACTAAGAAGATAAGAAACCTGACATTCGGGAATCCTTTGAGAGGAATAATAGACGGAGATATTAAAAATCTTCTGAGGACATCAAAAATCTATTTTACATTAAAAAACTGAACTGCTTAAATTTAAAATCTTTATTTACTTCAGATGAAATATAGAAATCGTGGTTGAAGCTAAACGGACTATTGAAGTGAAGAATTCTTGGAAGGGAATAAAATATGAAAGCATCAAATATTTTCCGAAGACATCAAATATCAACTTTAAATCAACAATTTAAACTGCTTAAAATTCAATTCTTAATTTACTCCAGACAAGTCCGAGGAAAGATTTAAAAAAAAAGTGTCCCAAATCCAGCACTGTTCAATTAAATCCAAAAAACAAATTAAATATTTCCCTATTTCCATTATTATAGCCTTCGTAAAGTCATCGTAATCAAAATCATGTACAATTTTTCATTTTTTTACATATTTATGCAATTGCAACTCTTTAAAAAAATAAAAAAGAAAATATTTATTTTAAGGATTAACGATAATAAATCCATGATGCACTTCTTACTTTTGTTTTTTTTTTCATTTGTTGTAATCATCACTGATGAATGATGACTTCGTAGAGGGTCTTCATCACTTACAATCCAATTGAAAAGCAAAAAATTCAAAATAAAAAAAATAGGTGTTCTTAATGATTTTATATGTCTTTTATTTTTGACTAACCATTGTTGTTGTTGTTTTTTTATTTCTTCTCTCTCTCTTTTTTCTGGTATTTTTTAACTTGGGATTCTGGAATGAAACGCGTTGCATGACAATAAAAATAGTTACAAAAGCAACAAATAATGAAAAAGACTGGCAATATTCTTTGTTTGTTTTTTCTGAATCTTTCTGCTAATGTTTAGCCTTTTAATCTTTTGAATTTTGATGGTTGTTGGGACTTGTCGTTATATGCAATGATTAGTATGTACCACAACATTTTAGTTGCTGTGTGTATTTGTGCGTTGTGATTTAAATTCAATTTTGAATTCAAATCGCATCACATACTTTTGTGCAACTAAGAATGCTAAAAAAAAAACTGAAAACCCCCAGCATTAAAATCGACATGGAAGATGTAACAATTTTGAATTTGATTTTTTAATCAAAAGAGTTATTACTTTGGCTCTTTGGTCTGTTATTGTTGTTAGTGTAGTTAAGTTGGGTGTAAAAGAAAATTGTGCAAAAAAGTTCAAGAATTGGAAATAGTCTTATTAGTTACTTACTTACTATTCATAATAAAGAATTTGTTTATTTTATTTTTATTGAATACGAATATATTTTGAAAATTTATTTGATTAAGATGATGATGTTGTTAAATAAAAAATCAATGGTTGGACAATTCTTTTTTTATTAAATTATTAAATAAATATGATTTTATTATTTTATAAGGGGATAAATAACTTGGAAGATATACTTCAGTAAGTATGCTATAAGAATATAAAATTTTGAATATTTTTAAAAAAATTGATTATATTTTAAAGAGGGGAGAATTTTGAGTCCGAAAAATTTAAATTACTTCTTGAAGAATATCCTAAATCCAGACTCAAAAATGTTGATGAGAATCAGCTCTTCTAAGCTCTTCTAAACAAAAATTTAAGAAGACCTGCATATTTCAAGTGTCAGTGCAGTTACCAGTACCATTATCTGATACTCATTACTTAGTCAAGTACCAGAATTACTTAGATTTCTATACTTACAAAATTTAATTGTAATTACTTATATTATTCCCAGAAAGTAATTAAATTTTGAGCCTAAATACTTTACTATAATTATTTTTTGATACGTAAGTATTTTCTAGTAATTAGGAACCAAGAAATACTTAAGTATGAAGAATTCAATTACTTTCCATGTATTCAAGTATTTAACAAATATTTTCATTTATGAAGTCCTCTTGATGAAGTTAATAGAAAATGAAGTATCGATTAAACTGCTAAATTACTTTTGGTACATAATTACTCGAAAATTCTTAGGTATAAAAAAGTAATTACAAAATTAATTAAACTAAAAATTTAATTACTTTGTAGGAATTACAAGTATTTTATTTTGATTCTTTTACTTATACTTAAATTTTATAACTGTCGAAATATAAATAATATAGGTACTTGATAAAGTAACGAGTAACAGGTAATAGTAATTACAACTATACTTAGGTACAATTTTATACTGCAAAAAAGTTGTTTTGGAAATTGGAAAACTTTAAGTGACAGAAAATTTGCAGAAATTTCTAACATCAAGATAAAAACTCTTCCGTTTTCGTAATTGCCTTAAATATATTTTTCTTTATTTCCACCACCTTTCTTACACTTTTTAATAAAACTTTATTATCAAAATGAAATGGAAAAAAACCGGGTGCATTAAGCTTAAATTTATAGTTGATATCTTGTAATTTATCCTAACTAATAAAATAGTTACTACACTATTAAAATGTAATCGAAAATCTTATAGTTTATTCGTGTAAAAATTTATTGTCACTATAATTTATTTCATATAATTTATATTATTAGGAATTATTTTACGTTACCATCCAACAGTTTCTCAAACTTTTTTATTTCAACAAAATGTGTAAATTCATGTATGAATACAGTACAGCAGTTTTTCTTTACCTGAAATGAAAAAAAGAAGACTAATTAATTTAAATTTTGGAATTATAAATTTATAAATAAATTAAGGTAATTAATTATCTAAGTGTGTTTTTTATTTAAAAAAGTATTTAATTTTTTTAAATCTATGACAAGTCAGTTAGTGAAAAATTAAGAAATTTATTTGACAAAATTTATAATTGTAAAAATGTTTGATGGAAAACGATAATTATACGAGTATTAGCGTATGAAGAAAATATCTAAGAACTTCTGAAACCAACACAAAACACATATAAACCTCCAAAGCGTTCTGAATTTTTGTGTCGAAAACCTTTTGTGACCTAATAAAGTAAAGCAACAGATGTCGGTATCAATGATAATCTTTCTTCAAATGTAAGGGCTAAGTCAAAAGTGTACCAAATAAAGCTAAAGAAGAAGAAGTGGGTGGAAGACACTTTAAAGAAATATATAAAAAGTATAACACCCGAATCGTTTGCTCGTATTTAAGTTCTATGGAAGTCAAATATATGACCAACCTATTAAGTTATCGAGTGGAACCGTTGTAATAAAATAAGTTGAAAATCAACAAATTTGGAAGGAATTTAAGATGAGCGTAAAAAACTGGGAGCAATGATGGAAACAGATTGATGCTATATGCTCTAACGATTAATAAAGCATGATGTTCAATAATGAAAAGCATTAGATTATTCAGAAACAACCATCAATTTACTGATTGGCTCAGCGTTTTTGCCAACAAGAGGCTATCAGGTGTCTTCATGTGCTGCAAGAACTCGTGGCGTTCGAAAATTCCTCTGGTACAAGCAAGTATTCAGTAACCGGCATTTTCACCAGACGATGTTCTCACCAGTTAATGATGTCTAGGCAATATTCGCCAAGAATTTTACACAGGCTACACTTTTTCCAATATAAAACAGCGCTACAGCTCTCACTGTTTCATTGAACCATGGCTATCCTGCGCGAAATTTTTGATGATCGAATAATGACGCGTTTACTGATATTAGCTGGCCATTGCATTCACCTTATTTAACGGCTCCCAATTTTTCTTTAGGGCTACCAATAGAGTATGGTGTATGCATATTAACCAAACATCATCAAACAACTTAAGGTCAATATCCGAGAAGAATTGAGAACACTGCGACTTGAAATTCCTAGAAAAGTTTTGGAAAATACCCTGCAATCATTAGTATAAAATTCTATTAAACGCTTTTAGAACCACTGATTAAAGAATATATTTCGAATAAACAAAGAATTAACTAAGATAAGATTACACAAATAATTTTTCCTTAAACAATATGAAAACCCTTTTCCAATTATCTTTTAAATCAAATAGAAAGAAAAAAAAAACATTTTTTTAACGAATTTATTTCCAATGGAATTTTGTTTTTTTTTTTTCTTAAATAAAAACTACAAATTTATAACACAGATTTTTAACTTTGATGGCAAAATATTTAAAAACAATTAAAACGATTTATTGAGTCGTCCTACGTATAGTTACATACAGTTTTTTTTTTAAGATACAAAGTTGCAAAATATTTACTAGATACATTTTATTTTTTTTCAATCACAAAGTTGAGAAACAAAAGATACACGTACACTTTGATAAATTCTAAATAGATAGAATAAGGCGCACATTTGAACTTCTTTTACACATTTTAGCAAATTCCAAATAATTTCTAAGAACTGAAAAGTTGGTTGGTAGTAGGCCATAATATACATACTATTTCTAATAAAGATACATTTTATCTGTATATAAAATCAAACACATTTGTGATGTTTAGGAGTGAAAAATAACAGTATTAAATCTACCTGTTGTTTGAATATTGTTGAATTTTTTATTCTGTTATTTGTTGTTTCTTATTTCAGGGATACCTGATAGTTTTGATACTAAGTATTCTTCTTTCTTAACTCTTTTAGAGTTTAGAATCTGGTGTCTCTGGTTCTTTTTTACTTTTTTACTTGAATTCTTTGAAAAATAGGAAAAAAAGGAAATAAAAAAAAAGTTGTCAGAGAAATTCCCAAGAAAAAATTCTTCAAAAAAACAATTTCTAGTTTCTGTTTATAATCAAAAGTTAAAATATCAAAAAAAAAAGAAAAAATTATGTTGTATCTTTTATAGATATTTATGTTGCGGAACAAATTTTTAGTGTGTGTTTATATGTATCTGGAAAATAAATTTTGCAATAAGAGCCCACTATTTAGACAAAAATCTAAAATATATTTAATTTCGGAAACAAATAGGCTGTCCTGACAAGTGACGAATGTTTTTAAGTAGTTTTCGGCGAAAGAACACTAATTATTTTACGTTCACTATTTTTACAACAAAAAATTTTGAGATATCACTTCCTGTTCTGAAGCTTCTTTTGCCAAACACCTGTTCTCCAAAACAAACTTCAAATTCGTCGTAATAGAGGCTAATGCTCTTTTTACAAGGATAGTTGAAGTTGTAAAATGTTAGAAAGACGGAAGAATTCTGTGTAATTTTGGTAACTCTTCATGTCTTTCAGCTCCCTTTTCATAAAAAAAGTTGTAGAAGAGCATTGTTTGGTTGATCAAGTCTTAGTTCTACTCTTATTGTCCTCATTTAGTCATCAATGTAAATATATATTTTCTAAAATCTTTTTTAGAACTACAACCAGATTCTAATGGATTTCCTGCCGAATCTTGTTTCGAATTTTAATGAATCATTTCTTGTCTCCTTCAAGGAGTATGTAAGAGCTAAATAACTTTAATTTTCCAGTTTCTCCAGAATCCTCATATTTCTAGAATCCTTTTATTTTCAAAGTCCAATAGTTATACAATCTCTGTTAACTATTGGAAGCATTAAGAAGTATTTGAAGTGAAGATTTACTATATGTTTCTATAACCTGTAAAAAGTTATGATGAATCTGTGAATTTTTATTTTACGCGAGACAGTAGAAAACAGCAAAAGCCATCTATTAATTACTTTGGGTATTTTGAGATGAGATCTTAACGCTCTACAACGACTCTCATTTAACGCTGAACTTTAAGATTGAACAAATGTTAAAAATGTAAAGTTAGATTTCGAGGCCTAGCAAATTTATAAGGTAATGATTTGATTTGGCAAAAGTTTGGGGCATTATAGTCAACAGCGTCATGATCGAATTCAAAATATTAAATAACAATTTTTAAATAAATAAATTCCAGTGATCACACAATCAAATTTTTTTCCGGGTAATTCCCTAAACGCCTTCAAATTTATCTTTAATGTTGCTAATTTCAAAAATAAGTTTTATTTTTTGTTTTTTGGTATCGCTTTATCTTAAGTCATTTTACTTATCCAATTTTTTTAATATTTTTTTTTTTTTGTAGCTTTAACTAAAAAAAATTGCGTAGGCTGATGAATTGTTACCTCGATTTGTTCATAAAGAAGATGATTAGATGTGATTAAGATGATGAATGTATATTATAAAGTAACAAATATATCGCCTTGTTTTCTTTTTTTTTTTTTCTTTTATTCTTCAATTATTTTAATATTTATATTAAATATTAAGATCCATTATAAGAATTATGTTTTATTTCATCTTTAGTATATAGTTTGATATCTTAAACATAAAAATTTTGTGAAATTGATGTGGAATTTAATGAAAATGAGTGAAAGAAGATGAAGAGGTGGATAAAGAGGTGAGTTGTATGAAGAAGAAAACACTACAAAAACAGGAGATAATAAATTTAAATTTATGTTAATTTTATTATATGAATAGTTATAATATTAACCCTCGGTTACTGTCCATGGGGTGTAATCCACCCAAATCAAGCTTAAAAGACAAAATACATACGAAAAATTGTAGTAGTTGATCTCAAACCAATATGTAATCTCGTTTTGGATATTTTTTTTTAATTTTGTGTAAATTAAATGTGGGCTTTGATAAAAAAAGACCTCGAAAAATGCAATCCAAAATGGGTCTGGGTGGATTACACCCCCGACAGTAATCTTGACACAAATTTTTTTTTACAAAATGGGGTAGATTACACCCCCGACAGTAATCTTGACATAAAATTTTTTTACACCCCCGACAGTAATATTGACACAAAATTTATTCATAATAACGAAATTTTGTATTATGGTAGATATTTGAGTTATATTTGGAAACTTTTTTTTTTTTATTATTATAATATTATATTATTATATTATATAAAAATAATTAATATTTGAATTGCCATAGCTACAAAAGCGTACAAAATTAATTTGTGTGAATTGCTACAATTTGGAGGCAAAATCACAAATTTGTTTTTGGAATTTTTTTTTTAATACTGAAAACTGGTGAGATAAATTACATTAATTTAATAAAATTTTTCTCTAAAAAATTGTTCCTGTTGAAAAAAATTTTGTTAATAAACTTTTATTTGTTATATTTCTGCTTTTTAAAACAACCAATTGCAAGAACGTGGCATGAAAATTATAGAGTTTGTGATAATTTAAAAAGTATTTAATTTTAATTTTTTTTATTTTCTTATTAAATGGAGTATTTTTTGTTTTTACTATATATTTATTTATTTAGTTTTTAATAAAATGAAGTTTATATATCTAAATTTGTAGAATTTTTACTGATTTAATCTGGAAAAAAAATGCCTTAAGATATTTATGTTATAGCAGTTCAAATAAGCATTTGAATGTATGGGGTGTTTTCCACCCCTGGATAGTAACTACGTAACGAAAATAGAGGACAGTAACCGAGGGTTAAACTATTACTTATTTTATTACTATTACTGTAAAATATATTATGATGGAAAATATAAATTATTACATCACGTTATTTTGCTTATTATTATTGTTATATTTCTCACCTTTAAAATGGATAATAAAACATTAAATTCATAATTTCCTGGAATTTATTAGGAAAGCAAACGAAAGAAAAAAAAAGAAAACAGCGTGACCATAACATTAAAATATAGGTTTTCTTTTCAACCTATTAATGGTATTCTTTACTTTTTTACATTGTATGTACCCTTTGTCAGACATCAGACAGATTAGATGGAAATTTTTTCAATCGAAATATGACAGGATAATGTTTTTTTATAATTTTATATTAAGAGTTTTTATTGTATGATTTTTATTCGTTTTTGGAAATTTTAATGGGGATTTATTGAGAAAATATTTTAAAATAAACCTAATCATGTCAAGTTAATGTCTACTGTGAATATTTAATTTACTCAATTAACTTTAATTTAGGAAATAAAAAAGTAAGACTTTAAAATTCAAGCAAGGACAGCTATTGGCAAATTTTGAAGAATATGTATATCTACTTATACAGCGAGGACAAAAAAATTAACGAACTGAACCTGACTGATGAACGAACTCTATTAAAAGAAGATCCAGAATTTCATCCATAACTGTATGGAAAACCTTCGAGCTAAGAAGAATAACTAATAAAGTATTGTAGACAGGAACACAGAAATACAGATGATAAAACATATACTTAAAAGAGACTGTATTGCCAAATATTCATTAGATTTGTGTCTCCAGAGAAGAAGTAAGAGCAAATCCAAAAACATTGGGAAAAGACCTATGAAAACAGAATTGCTAAAAGAGAAGTAAAAACCATGAGCATAAGTCAAATCAACAGCCAAAATAAGGTTAGAAGGCGTGGCTTTGTGGAATTCCTAAACTTCGAAAGGCAGAATAAAAAGACAAAAAAAAAATTCCATCATTGCTTAGTGAACTCCAGTTAAATAAAATATCACTTCAGGAAAACAAGCAAAAGATTTCAATAGAAAGAATATAACATTGAGGAAAACCCATTTCAGTTAGTT
Organism: Dolichopus griseipennis; assembly: GCA_963082915.1. Taxonomy (NCBI): domain Eukaryota; kingdom Metazoa; phylum Arthropoda; class Insecta; order Diptera; family Dolichopodidae; genus Dolichopus; species Dolichopus griseipennis. The sequence goes on along the minus strand of OY720444.1, from coordinate 15,988,679 downwards.
TCTTAAAGCGTGTGCTCACCATTTTTACCAATTTAGATTTGTATTTTCATGTATTAGTGATATGAAAAGAATCCCGAAGTCAAAATTCCCTCGAAACTTTTCCATAACTTAGTGGAACTATAGCGTCCCAGAGATTTTGAGTCATAAGTTCAGGGTGGAGCCAGTCTTCTTCAAATTTTTTATTAGGGTTTACATAGTAAATTATCAAACCTTTTGTCTACATACAATTTCATGGATAACACTTCCCCTTACACTTAGTTTTCAAACATATGTTGATGCAATTTAATATGCAAACTAAAAAAAAATTTCATTCTAGTCATAGTATACATTTTTATTATGTTCATCAAAGTTTTAGTTTCTAAGCTGCCTTGAAAACATCTTCCATGCCTCTTCTTCTTAACATCAAGTATCATTAGATATAAAGTAATGCTCATGTGAAAAAAGAAGCTGTATCACCGCTTTTCGAACACGCAGAGTAAACTCGCTGGATTTCAATAGCGATGATGGCTATTGCATAAAATCGAATTAGTGAAAATTTCACAATCCTAACATCCGAATCCTAGGTGGACGGACGGACATACATAGCTAGATTACTTTCGATTCCGAACCGATCCATAACTTTGAGTCTTTATCTACCCCCATTTTTTCCTTGCGTCACAAACAAAATGGCAAATGTAGTATACCCTTTTCAGGTATAGTCATTCGGGTATAAATACTGTATAGAAAAATATTAAGAATGACATAAATGTTATTACATAGCATCTATGTCTCATCGATGTCTCACTGATTCATTATACGTATACTTAATATAAAATTATTCACAGTTTATTAAAGATTGGCTAATTTCAATTTTTTTAAAACATTTTTTTCCCGTTTTTTTAAATTTCATAATTTTCCAGTAGTACCTTTTTATTTATATATATATATTATATACATTATGGTAATTTGATATGTTTTAGCTACTGGTTTTACATTTCTTAACAACTTTTTTTGTGTGTTTTTCTTGTATTTTTTTTTCAATCTGAAGATACAAAATACTAATAATTTACCTTTTATATATATAAATCTAATCAAGATTGTTATTTCATATTTTAAATAGATATCAGATATTATATCTATAAGATATATATTTAGGTAAATCAAGATTTATTTATAATTTAGATTATCCCTTTTTCACATCTAACTATACATATATATTTTTAATAATGTACCTATACATAAACATATATATATATATACCTAGTATATAATATAATGTGTTTTATATAATATAAAATATATTATTATGAAAATTTTGAATTGTTTTCATCATAATTAATTTTCACAAAAAAACAAAGATGAGATCTGCCTCAAAAAAGATTTCATATCATAAATAATTACCATTAATAAATTTCATAAATGTTAAATATATTATATTAAATTTATATATATATATATATATATATATATATATATATATATATATTTATATATAATATATATATTATATAATAAGTTTATCCTTCAGGATAAAATAAATTTTATAATCTATGTCTAATATAATCATATAATAATAATTTAATCATAATAATAGTAATAAATTCATCATCTAAAACAAAAGCAAAAAAACAAAAAAAACAGAAAAACAAAAAGCAAAAAAAAAAACTTAAGAAGAACAAAAAACCGAGAGAGAGAAAAAACTCGAAACTAAAAGAGACAATAATAAAACAAAAAAATAAAACATCAAATTTAATCATGACAACACCACGATTTTTGAAGGATCTTCATAAATGATTATAATGAATGATGATTATATATTATGATATTGATTAAGATGATTATCCCACTCAATCAAAAGAATTTAAACGCATGTAAATGATTTTTTTGTTTCTCTAAAGGCAAAAACAAACCAAAACATTGTGGAAAACTAAACTCGGAGAGGGTTTTCCAGTTGACTTTCACGTATATTAAATGATGTAAGTATATTATATATAACTAGTAAAAAAGCCTGTCGGACGACAGGTATAATTTTAATTTCTCCACTCTATCTTTTTTCCTGCTATTGAGCTACTGAATCAATAAAAGGAAATTCGTTACCTAAAGAACATTAAGTTAACATTATAATAGTTAGTTATTAGTTCTGTAAGTGATATTTAAATAAAAGTATACATACTGAAATGTAAAAAATTTCTTTATACGGTTTTATTAAAATTTTCTGTATCTACCTGTTAACAGATTTCTCATACGTTTTGATTTTTTTTTTCTGTTCATAATTTACATTTTATCAGTTTCATTTTTTCTTTCTCTTTTGAATGTAAGGATTTGTAATTAGAAGTATTTTACATGTGTGAATAACACTTAACATAACATAGGGCACGCTAGTAAGCAGCAGCAGTTTGTCTTTTATTATATTTAGATATTACTTTCAAACGTATGATGAGTCTCTTTTAAAGCTAGAGCAATTCTGTTAAAAAATTTTTATAAATGAACCCAGCTGCTTGGATACGCAAACGACTTACATATAATTGATAAATCAAAAAGGGATACGAAGCGAAGCTTTTGTTGCTACTGAGAAGAGTGCAAAAAGGTTATGCTTGAAACTGAACCAGAAAAAGACTGTTTACATGGTGACAGCAAACAACGACGTCTTCCGTCGCAGGGAAGATCAAAATGTTACGGCTGGTGACTTCAACTTTGAGTTGGTAAAAAGTTTTGTATATCTCAGTTGTCAAATGAATACAGAATACAGTTACACCAGCTTTGAAATTAAGCGTAGAAACGTGATAGCCAACTGTTGTTACTTTGTATTAAGCAAACACATGAGGCCAGGCACTCTGAGTAGAAAGACAAAGATTAAACTGTACCAAACCCTCATCGTACCAGTTCCGCGGCACCGTCGCGAGCTTTATTAGATGTTTGACGACACTGATGTCGTAATCTGAATTAAAATCCAACGACTACCCTTCTTAGGTCTCGAAGCAAGCATGAACGATGATGCTCCTGCAAGAGCGGTTTTTAATACCAATTCGAAGGGAAGACGCAAAAGATGTCGAACACATCTTCGATTAAAAGACGGTTTTCCGTCAGACGTAAAAATGCTGAATATTGTTGGAAGTTAGAGAGAAGCTGCTCAAGAAGCTGATGCTATTGTAAATATTTCAAATTTGTAGTCAAAGAACAAACACACGAGTGATATATTTTTAAACGTCTTCTACTGCAAATTTTCAAGAATTCCTCTTGCCCACAACATTATTTTATCCAGATTCCAATACTTTCCTTCTCAATATTATGAAAGTGTGTGAATAAAAATAACCAACAAAACCCACAAACCAAAAAAAATTATGTAGTTTAAGGCTATATTTAATGATAACGCATCGGAAGGGGAATGAAATAAAATCATATTAAGATTAACTTGAGGTGAAGTGATGATGAATATTGAATGAATTCAGGCGAATATATTCATATTCATTTGAATTTCAAAATCTATAAAATAAAAACAAAACCCTGAAGATTAATTTTACATCCACACATAAGTGTTCAATATTGATGGGGCATCAAGTCTATTTTGATGGAGCGCAACATAATCTATTCACATATAATATATAAAACTACTCATACATCATAACTAAATAACTATAATTTCTAATATCCTTAAGGTCCCATCAAAACTAAAACTAAAAAACACAAAGAAAAAGTGATATGGAATTGAATTGAGTCGAGTGAAAAGGAGTAAAAGAGATAACAATATTTATATATTAGATACAAGTATTTATATTTGAGGAATAAATTTAATATAATTTATTACCATGTCGACCAATATAATAATAATTCATCTTTCTCACCTAATCATCTTTTACAACAAAAATTTTTTTCGATGTAACTAGAATAAGCAACAACAACAAAAAATTCTTCAACAAGAGCAACAAGAACAGCAAAAACATCATAATATCAGAAAAAAAAAATCAAATGATTCGAAAAAGGATCCGACATCTGAAATGATGAGATCTAATGAAACGAAAATGAAGATTTTTTTTTTCCCATTTTTATTGTTTTTAATTTAAGTGAAGGAAACACCGACAACAAGAGCAACAAATTTCTTATTTTCTTTTTTTTTTTATTTCTTATTTTTTTTTTTTTTTTTGCTTTCTTCGATAGCCTTTAATATTGGGATTCTGGAACTCACTTCAAATATTGAGTGATTGACCATCAAATAATTTCATATTAATCAATCAAACTATTTTTTTTTTATTTATGGATGAATTTTTATCGACAATTTTTTTTTTCGAATTATATTGAAATGATTTTCAGAGTGAATGAATCACTTGTACATTCATTGATTCATTCACTCATTTACAATATGAATGTACCAAGTGAATGAACGATTCGATAATTTTTTGACATGATGGACTGTGTATTATTTGAGGAGAAGGGAATTAAAATATGAGAAAAAATAGTATATAAAGACAAAAAGATTAAAATAACATTTTTGATCAAATAAATCTTAAGATACTTATTATAATGTTGTCTTTGTTTTTATTTATAATTCAGATAACAGAAGATATTAAATGAGAGGAATAGATGGATGGATGGATGGATAGACGGAAAATATACAATTTATTATTTCATCTTATTTGACAGATATGATTCTAATAAGAATTATTTTAAGTTCATGCTTTGAGTCTTTTTATATTACTCTTAAAATAAATTTGCAAGTACTTATCTTGGTCAAATCTTAATAAGTTTGGTTGGTTTTTTATGATGGCTTTTTTTTTTGTGTCATTTCTTATTCAATATTTTATTAAAAATTCAAAGTGAGTAAAGGTAAAAGTTGAGAGGTCTTGGTTTGATAGGTGTAACACTAAAAACTTTTTGCACATTTAGTGAATTGTGTTTGAGTAAGTCAGGAAGTTAGTTTATTGTATTAAGTTGGTGACTTTGAAGATTAAATCCCTTAATTGTTTTTGATAGAAAGTTTTTTTTAACTTAGCTTGATCCAATATTCTTCTGCATAATTAGGGGTTTATTGAGTTTTTGCAACCCTCTTTTTATAAAATTGCTTTAGATCTTTATAAAGTGAGACTTCTCGCATATTTTGCCTCGGATCAAATTCTCATAAGCCTTCGAAGCAATTTCCTATTCTGAATATTGCAGACCGTATTGAATTAGTCGCTTATCTAGTGGAATTCTTCACATATTCTTTTCCCTATCAGATTTTCATAAACTTTCGAAGCAAATTCTCATTCTAAACGTTGGACTGCTTTGTTAACTTTGATGCCTAATCGATTTATAACATTATGCTATTTTGTGCTAAAAAATGTGCTAAAAATTTGATTAAACATCGAAATTTTCTTAAATAGAAATACGATTATAAGGAAATATATTTCTATGATTTACTTCAATGCCATCAAATTACAAATGGATAGTTTATATAAAGAAACAAATCTTTAATTCTTCCGAATAGTAAAATAATTAAAAGTTCTTCAATGTATGTTATTAAATATAAAAAAAAAAAGGTAATTTGATTAATTAATTATCGAATAAATGTTGTTTATTTGTTTTTTTATATCTTATATATTCATCATTTGATTTTGATTGGACTGATGATGATCGATCTAATATTTCAAATAAAAGACATATTCAATCAATATGGATCAAATCAATAAATTTAGTATTCAATAGTAAAAAAAAACATTGTATTGATGGAATTAAAATTAACTGAATTTGATTGAAAACAAGTTTAATTTAAGATTGAATCAAATTGATAAATCATAGAAAAAGTAGTTATAAATAGAGTTTTTGGAGCACTTAAGTTGAGTAGGTAGAAATAGTAATAAATAAGTAAAAACTGTGAACTATTTTATAAGGAACTCTAGTTGTTCTATATTATGACAAACTGCCAGAAGAATTTCCACTATTATAAATTCCTCAATAAGTGAGTCAGGATTATAAATTCGATTTTTAAAGTAGGTCATCCAGGGTGCTCTAACACCAAATTCTTCATTAATTTACTTTGAGTGTTCTCTTGCTTTTCATATAAGAACCTTATAGACATCTTTTCCATTAAATTTTTCTGAGTATAGCTTTTGAGAAGCACTTTTATAAAGCTTTAAAAATAATTCTCCTATCTCTACAAAATACTCGAGACTTTTAAATATGAATTAAAATCCCTACTAATGACATAAGTTATCACATTGTTCCGAAGCATTGTTTCTTTTAACTGATATCAACACTATCAAAACAATTAACTAAACTATTATTTCTATTAAGTCAAATTTTAATTAAATTTTAAAAGTCAGAAACACCATCAATCTACTCAGTGGTAGCAAAGCCATATCTAATGTCCTTTGAACTCCTTCGTCATTACTTAAATCCTTAACATTGACCCCTGTAATACAAGATTACAAGAAACTTAATAAAAAATTTGCTTCAATTCAATTTGAGGTAAAAATAAAAAATAAAGAACAAGATTGAAAGCCCTCAAGAATTTATCATTGATGATGTGATCCCACCCTCCTTGTTATATTAATTCGTAAATAACTTTAAGACAACAACTGGAAACGAACTTAAGTTTCTCTTTTGTATTTTAATTCAACAACAATATATTTTCTTTTAATTTTCCATCATTATTTTATCATCATCATTAGTATCATCAAATTCATCATCATATTTCTTGTTCTTCATTTTCCTTGAAGAAAATAAGATGTACTTGTATATTTTCTTAAAAAAAATTTTCTTCTATTACACTTTGACACAACACGTCTACTTCATATGTTGATGTTATATTGATGGATGAACTGATTGACAGGTCTAAATGAAAATATCGAATTTAGAGTAGAAAAGTGAAATTGATTATAAGAGACAAAACTAGAAAATGTGGTATTATATTAGAAGTGAATCAACAGTTGCTCTCAATTTTTTAAAAATTTTGTGGAAGCAAATGGAAAATCGATTTTGAAGATTCCAACTTAGATAAAAAGCTCCTCAATTTGATTTCCAGGAAAAATTGCTATAGATTAACTAAGCTCTTTCTAAAAGCTATTTCTAATCTTCCTATAAGACACTAACCTATGATAATAAAGTTTTGGTTCTTTAATTCAATATTAAAAAAGTATTTTGTTTTTATTCAAATACCAGTATAACCTTTAATCCGCTTAAAGATGTTTTTATGCCCTCTAATATGTCACGCTTATCACTCTTATGCCCTATAATATGTCACTCTTTCCACCACCATTTCAAAACACCACCTAGAAATCCAAGAAAATCTTCCGCACGATTTTTTTTTTTTTTGCAACCCAACAAATTTTTTTTTTGCTTCTGAAATTGATGTTAAAGGAAAACCAATTTTCTTCCATCTTCATCATTTTATTTACTTACTGGGGTTGAAATAAATGATCTCAAATTATTCACCTGTCAATCAAATTTTCTTGTTTTATTTTGTTTTTGTTGTTTTTTAAGGATTTTTTTCTTTTTATTTCATCCATTCACCCAGAATGCTGATAATGTATTAAGAAGTTGACGAAGACAAAGATGAAGATTATGAAGATGATGAAGACGAAGACTATGACGATGACTGAGACTTAAAAAAAATTAGTTTTTGGTATTTTATTTGTTTTGGGGGATTCAAAGCAGATACAGATGTAGTTCATTGTTTTTTATTTTTGGTTTTTGTTTGTTTTTTCATTGTCTGTAGTTTTCTCTTTCTACCGCGATTTTACAAGAAAGTTGATTGGTTTTGGTGTATTTCATAAGAATTAAAGACTTGGCATTCAGTTATTAAGAATTCACAAAAGAAAAAAGGATAGAAGGATAACAGATTTTTAAGTTGATTATTGTGAAAAGTTGTGGGTAATGAAGATTGTGAATAATTATTATTCAGACAGACAAAGTTTTTCGTAGGGAAAGTTTTTTAGTATTGTAAGTTAAAAAAAAAGTAGTAAAATAAAGAGGTAAGGGTGATAATGAAAACGAGGGTGGTAATGAAAAGACAAGTTTTATAAAAAAAAACTTTTAATGAAGAATTGATTATTTTAAAGTTAACATATTTATATTATTGTATATTGATTTTAAAAATATTTTTGAATGTGTTGAACTATGAACGAGTGTTGCAGTGAAAGAGAACTCTTAAACTTTTAATTGATTAAAGACATTTAAAGATTCTTTTGAATTGAAGAAATTATGATGTTACATAAATTAATTACTAAATCAATCTAATAAGAATTAATAGGCGCAAAAATTAAGGAGCAAAATTAAGGTGGATAAGTCAGTTTACTAGAAAATTGGTAAATAATATTACAAGTTAGATTGTAAAAGGAATTCTCAGAGAGAAGTGTAAATAAGCAGTCCACGAAAAGAATGATCTAATCAGACTTTATAATAGGAATCCTCAAAAAGGAATTCTCTACAGACAATATAATAGATTAAAGAAAAAGGAAAATAGGCAGACCACGAGAAGAATAGCCCAGTTCAAGCCCGAACAAGAATTGGAAAATAGCAACCACAGTGGATTGAAATTAAAGTGTCAATTCAGATGGGAGAGTTCTGTGGAAATTATTTGCCTGTAAGAGGAGTACAATTTACTGTTAAGTTTTTCAAAATTCTAAAACAATATACGTCTTATTAAATTTAAATTTTTTCAAAAATTACTCTTTGATAATACCTCCAAGGAGGGCATGAGCGACTTGATTACAAATATTTAAGCCTAGATGGTAAAGTTATGAGGAAGTTCTTTGCTTGTAGGAGGAGTAAAATTTACTATTAAGTTTTGCTATATTCTGAAATCCTATACGTCTACTTAAATTTAAAATTTTCAAAAAGTACTTTGTGCTAATACCTCCGTGTAAGTCATAGACTATGTGGATGCGTGGATATTCAAAGCTTGAATAAATTTTTCATTATTAAATCACTATACTTCTCACATCTCAACTCTTGTAAAATAAATGATGAACAATTAGTTAGGCATCTAACTAACAAGAATCATAATAATAAAGTATCATATTATAAATAAATTAACTCTACCACTCTATAACATCACAAATTATTTTAGCTTCTGTAAACTATTTGTTCCTGAAGCAAACTTTTATTATTCAATTTCAAGGGTACTTCAATCGCATTTAAAAATTCAGAAGCTGTATAAAATTCTTTTTATAATTAATGATTAATTTCTATTGACATTGTATAACTGCATTCCATATTTAAACTTCTCTTCTTTCCACTAACTTCTTAGGTATCTCTGGTACTATCCCTCACAATACCTGTTGAACTAAAGCGGAGAACCTATACTACATATTTAAGAATAATTAATAATAAATATGCTCATAACTTTAAAAATATCAGTCAAAAATTCAAAAATTTTGATTCAACTGAACAAGTCTAAAAGCAAACCGATTCAATCAACCAAATTTTTTGAAAAATAAACCAACCGCAAAGATTCTGTATATTTTTTTTTAAGCGGGGATTCTTATTAAAAAACTTAATAAGACGAATGTCTGATAAGTATTAGGGGAATCATTTTTGTTGTTTTCGTTTTTTTGCCATCCTTCTTTATACGGTTTCCAAACCATCAATTGTCTTTATGTGGTGTTGGATCTCATAACTCTTTTTTTTTTTATTTATCATAGTTAGAAAATTATTATTTATCGGCTTTATTTAAATGAAATAATAAATTAATAAGATATCAGTTAAGTTTTTTGTGTTTTGTTGGGTGCTTCTTTAAGCGGGGACTAAGAAGAAGTAAATGATGCTGTTGGATGAATGAATTTCATAATAATTAATAAAAAAAAAAAATAAAATGTTAAAAAAAAATCTTTGACTTCACCTAAAAATTTTTTGACATTTTTAAGCCTCCCGAAATCCATCATCATTTAGGATCATATTTTTTTTAATTTTTTTTTTAGTTCTTTAGTACTATCGGATCTGATAAAACATACGTGTATACACTTTTACTATAGAAACTATATAGTGCTATAGGGGATATATAATGATTTTATATATGTACATATAGAGCTGCTGGATGAGGTGGAAACAAAAAGCAGAAAATAATTTTTTTTACATTTTCATACCTGAATGATAGCCATCAAATCAAATCAGTTTAAGTTCAAATAAAATAATAAAAAATAATAAACAATCTTTTTTACCGTCTGATAAATTCACAAATCATTTTTTTTTTTTGACTGTGGAAAGAAGGGTTTTCTCCAAAAAATTAGCAGAAATATTGAAGCATTATCAAAAATATTAAGTTCTTGTTTTTATTTCAGAAGCCAGGAGGAATCTGGGATCTTTTATTGTATTTTGCATTTACTTGCACTTTCCTCTGAAAAGCCTTGAGTGATTCATTAAATCTCAAGTGATCTTCGGGACCATATTAGTCAAGCCATATACGTAGAGGAATTTCTTTCTTAGATTATGGTATATCTTTCTTATCTCTGCCGGGCAATGATGCTTTCTGGTAAATACTTTCTGGTTGCTCCGTCGCTTAGTTAATGATGACATTTGTTGTCATCAGCAAGTCTTAATTTATAAATTTTATCTTACTTTCGGTAAGAGTATCTTTGCAATGGTAATAACCATTTACTATCAAAGAGCAAAACTAACAACGAATGGTGCCAGTGTTTTGGAACCTCACACTATTAACATTCCCACTATAAAATTGGCTGAAATGAGTTATAATATATATCTAGGTTCATATATTTAAATGCAATAGAAAAAGATTCTGTAGTACAAGACGTAGATTTTTCTAATATAGAAAGACTGGGACAAATCAGGAACTTTCTAACTTAAGCCATGCTGAAGATATAAGAGATCATTAATTTCGGAAATCAAAGCTTCTTATAACTCTTACTTGAAATACCGTACGGCAAGACTGTAAGTTTATTTGGGCAGTCGTCTAATGATTGTTTAGAGATTGAGGATTTATCTTACAGAACTTCTGTTTTAAGACAATCAAACAGTGCTTTCAAAGTCGTTAAAGACGATTAATTTAATTAAATTGAATCGAATAATTTCGAACACTTAAGAACCTTCTAAAACTATCTTCCGTACAAAAATTACTACCTTAAATTCTTCCCTACCTTTTCTTAGACAAAATAAACTAAGAAAAGGAAAAAAAAAATATTTAAATTTAAGTGACTGAAAAAATTTTAAAATAAGCCGCCAATCAAAATTGTATCAAATTTCAACGAAAAAAATTAAACGCCAACCGAAATAATTTCGACATTGAAGACTCAGAAAAAAATAACATAAACGTGTTAAAAGGAACATATTGAAGGAAAAGAAGTGCAAAAATATTTGACAGGTCCGAAAGAAAATCGGATTTAATGGGTAAATGGACATATTTTTATTTTTATTTTTAAATAAATTCCAAAACAAAATCTTATTTGTTTTAATTTTTTTTTTTTTTTCTGCTGAAATTTCATCTTTCAAGTGTCGAAATCATTTGATGTCATTATTGTTAGCAGCCTGCGAAATAAATTTTTTTTCTTTTTTTTTTTTTGTATAAAAATGTTTAAAAATTTCTAATAATTTTTGACATAAGATTCAAGATTCAAATGACAGTTTTTATTTTATAATATTTTTGAATATAGTTTAAAAATTTTTTACTTGAATTAATTGAGATTTTTTTTTGCGCTTTTTGTTTATTTGTTTTTTTTTAATTCTTCAATCTTATTCTCATCTTTCATTCAAAATGTTTTGGGTCGTCTTTTTGAACAAATCTTTGTGAGAAAAAACTGTTTGGAATCTTAGCCTAATTCAAACTGTATTATAGGCATATGTATTGTCACTCTTCAATATTATTTTATACTAATTTTTTCTTTAGAAGTTTTTCATATCAAAAAGTTTTCGTAGTTTTGACTTTATAAGTAAAAATTCCATTTACACCAGTACTTAGAAATTTGGGACCTTCTACCGTACAAGCACTAGCAATAACAGACTACTATGTCGACAATCAGTATAACTTTGTGGTCTGTAATCTTTTTTAGGCTACAATCAACCTAATATTCATTCCGTAATCCATAAAAACCATTTAATTTAAACGACGTCTTATGACGCCAAAGTAATTTTAGAAGTTTACATTTAAAATTACAATTTTGCTTGACCGTTTTTCATCTTATTTGAATAATTATTACAGTTATTCACAAAAAACCGTTACATGGAATGACGTCATATGACGCCAAAAAGTTAATTTTAAAAGAGTTTTATAATTAAATTTAACTTTTAATGATTCTTTTAATGAAATTGTTAATTTAAATATAAACATATAAGTTTTATAAAATTACTTTGGCGTCATAAGACGTCTTTTAAATGGTTTTTATGGATTACTGAAGAGATATTTGGTTTTTTTGAAATTATAAATTATTTAAAAGATTAACTAAATCGCTGTTTTTGCTTAAAAGCGTTACAATATTTTAAATATCATTTAAATTGACCTAAAATGATTGCGTAACTTTTGAAAATGACCTCCGAATGATTAATATTTGTTTATTATTTGTTTTCCACTTCTATTATATAGAACGTTTTGACATTACAGTTGCTTATATTAAGTATATTATTATCATAATGCAATTAATAGATATTTTTTTTTTATTTATGTACAATTTATTATAATAATTTTTTTTTTTTAAAGATTTTATTGATAGGTGTATCATTATTACAAATGAACTTTATTAGTAAGGATCACTATAGTTATATACTGGTATGAATTTTAAATAATATAAAGAATTTACAAATTTTTACAAGTATCACGTTTATATTATTAACTAGTTATACACCACACCTTAAAAACAAATATAGATATGTAAGTATTACAATTATGAGAAAAAATATAAAGTTTTTGGTCATATTTAGGCGGTGACTTTTGGTACAAACCTCAAAATCAATTCATAATAATTTTTTGGTTTAATTCTTTTGCGTTTTTTTTATTTTTTGAATATTGAACTGGAAGATTGTATTGAATTCCTATTGATTTTTGTATTTAAAATTTTGTTTTTGCCTATATAATGCCTTACTTGACTGTATAAAATGTAAATCAATTCATGTTTATATTGTTTTAATTGAATGATAGAATGAGACAAAAAATCAAAATGATTTATTATTTCATTATCCTCTAAGAATAAAGTATAATACAATATCTTTTTTTAAAATACATAATTATAAAATTATAAGAAGAACAGTTATAATTTACTTATAGGTTAATCTTGGACTGAAACTGTGATACAGTGAAGGAAACAAAATAAAGTCGAGGCTTTACACAAATTTTCTAACAGATAATGATCAGAAGAAGTAAGAAAAAATTTAATAGAAAATTGTCTCAAATTTGAACTAACGTTCATGAAATAGTCCAAGAATCATGTTATTGCACCTTGCAAGGCTTGTATAAATTTGAAAAAAAGGTCATTCCTTAATTATTATATGTTTAATGATACCTTGAATATAACATACCTTGTATAATTTAAAAATTTTACAGTTGGCATAGCCTAAATTTTTAACAGGCCATTCTATTTATTTTGACGAATGCCTGTTTTAAGTCCTAAAAACTTCTCAAAATCTTGAACCCGAAACACAATTACTAAATTTCAAGAAGAATTTAATACAAACTTTGGAATGTAGAGATACATTACTTCAATACTGTCTTTTTAGCATATCCTATTTTTAGGTAACCAGGCATGGCACCAACTTTCATTTGAATTTAAGACGTTTACTGCAGCGTGTTTTACATAGGCTTTAAAATAGGCTTTAGACATTGGAAAATATTCAATACTGATAGAATAAACAGCAGGGCCTGTATAATTTTCAAAGTTATGACTGATATTCGTGATAGCCAAAGAATTTTAAAATGCATTTTAAAATTTAATAAAGCTGGAATAATCTGAATCTACATGAATTGCAATATGGCATTAATTTTGAATTACTTTTGTCCACTGTATCTATTACTTTGATCACAGATTTGACCCAAACCAAAATAATATTAAAATATTGTCAATTTGAAATTTATTCAATAAATCATAATTATGTTGAAGAAATCTTTGGCACATTTAAGGTGAATTCAAATTCTTCTCTTACAGAACAAATTTAGCATAGAAAGAAGTGAACAGATAATGCATAAATTTACACAAAAACAAATCATTTAATATTAAAATATAGATAGATACTCTAAAATACCGCCATTTCTGTAGTGATACAAAAAAAACAAAAAATCAAAAAAATACAAAAAAATTGACAAGCTGCAAGCAGAAACAACTAACAACAAGAACAACATTGGCAATAAGTTAGCTTACAGGTACATAAAAAAAAAAAAACCAAAATAAAACTTTAGAGGGTGTGCCACAATCGACCCACAATTATTATAAACATTTCATATATTGTTCAATATATTATGGTGTTGCTATTGTTGCCATTAAATTTGTTCTATGTTGATTCTCATTATAGATATATACTTTTTGTTATTATCTACTTATTGTATTCAACTTTTGTTTTGAAAATTTGCTGTTAAACAATGTTCACGCTACTGATTTTTATTATTATTATTAATTTTTCTATATGCAATTTTCATCATTTTTGTATTATTACCTGTAAATACGGTAATTTTTGATCCGGCATTAAAAAAAACAGGTAGTACGAAAAACCAAAGGGGTTTGGAAAAATTATATATTTCAAAATAAAATTATATTGTAAAATAAGAGCTGGGAAACACTTTCTTCAATTTTAAAGAACGTAATTTAATTAAAAAAAGCTGTTAAAAGCCGAAATATAATTTTAGAACTTTCATTTCCATGTATTAAAACACATTCACATTTTTTTTAAATACCTCATACTCATTTATATCTTCCCTCAAAATTTCAAGTTTCTAACTGAAACCGTTTGGAAGATATAGGGAATCATAAATTTCAGAAATCAAAGCTACGCATAACTGTAATTTTAAATTCCGTGCGGCAGCATTGGATATTTATTAAAGCAACTGTTCTATTCTGGCTGCGAGAATAACGGTTTATCTTACAGAACTTGTGTTTTAAAACAATCAAATAGGGATTTTCTGAACTATGACTTATGGGGACTGTAGCTCAGTTGAGTTTCGCATAACGGTAATTTCAAATCGTACGGTATTTCGCAACACTATGTATTTATTTGACATATAATTAAAAAGCTTATAAAAGCAGTTTTAAATGAATCTAAATCATTAAGAAGATATGAAAAATGAG
This sequence comes from Dolichopus griseipennis, assembly GCA_963082915.1. Taxonomy (NCBI): domain Eukaryota; kingdom Metazoa; phylum Arthropoda; class Insecta; order Diptera; family Dolichopodidae; genus Dolichopus; species Dolichopus griseipennis. The sequence continues at coordinate 15,973,509 of OY720444.1, read as the reverse complement.
AAATATTTGCAAAAATTGAGTTTAGCATAACGGTTAACTTAAATACCATATGGCAACACTATTATATATCTTTTATATATCTTTTCAAAATTTATAAATGCAGGAGTCCTCTGGTTTTTTAAGATTGAGTATTTACCTTATAAAACTTGTATTATAACAATTTATATATATCGGACTATCCTGAACTTTGGGACTGTGGCTTCATAACCAAGTCGGGCTGTAGAAAAAAGTTGTTTCAGAAAATTCATCTTATTGCGCGATACCTATTCGAAGTTAAAATCTCCTAGCTTTACTCAAAATGTGTTTCGAAGTTTTAAAACCAAGGCAGGACAGACGGTCAGGCAGAGGAACTAAGTGTAACAAAAAAACCCATTTCTATGATTTTTTTTTTTTTGAAAATATGAATGAAACAAAAAATTTATAATAATGTTGAAAACTATGTAAATGGTTCAATTTAAAATATTTCGATTTTCAACTTACTATCACTGTATATAATATACTTTTAATTTATACAAGTTTATTAAAAAAACTAAGGAAAAATTTTTCATCAAATCTGCAATAGATATAAACTATAGTGAATATTAAAATATTAAAAAATAGAATTAGAAAGAGTTATTATTATTTTTTTTTTATTACTGATCATGGATAAGAAAATTATTTCTTGTTTTATTTTTTAGTTTTTATTTGATTGTGATTAAATGAACAGTTAAAAATCTTTAAAATACAGTTTCTATTTGTTAAAATTAACATAAAATTAAAAGCTACAGGCAAAACAAAGTGGCATTGTTCTGGTCATTGGTCGAAATATTTTGTACTTTAATATTATTGTATTATTGCATTGAAAAGGATTGGGTTCATTTATGAAGAAGTTAGAAAATTTAAATAATCGAATAGATATCAATTCAATTTTAATTTTGGGTCACATTTTGGTAGATTACAGTGGTTTCAATTTTTAAGGTACAAGGAATTAAAGGATCGAGGAGTTTCATATTCAAAGATGCAGAATACACTGGAAATTTTTCTTTCTTATAAAAAAGATCTCAAAATATGAGAATTAAAATTACGAGCTTCTTTTTCACTTTCAATTTAATCTGCATGATTCACAGAAAAATAAAGCCTCGACATGTCTTTGCAATGTGTTTCAATTTTAAAATATATCATGAATTATTTTGATTCGATTGAAACTCAACTTTTGGATAACTTTAAAGATTCAGATCCCCTACCTAAAGGTGGACGTGCAAGGCCTTGGAAATATTGTTGTCTGTGGTTGCTGTTATTTTGTTTGTAATTTGTTTTTGTTCTAAAAATTCGTATTCGTCTATCAAATCAGAAACAAGATATAAAAGCTACTTTCACTTTTACTAGGATTTGAACCCGTACTACCCAAATGATAGTTTCTGAATTATAACTACTGTGCCATCCAGCTGTTTAATTGTATATTTGACTTTTTTACCCTATTTTGCATTCAGATAATTCTTGAATATGTAATATTTGAAGTAAATAATTCAAAAAACACTCAGGCTTGTTAAGTCTTGATAAATTTGGTTTAATTATAAGTTTAATTACATCTATAGTTTACTTCGCCAACTGGCATGCTTCGAAAGGTAACACAGCTACAGTACATTTATGTCGTGCCTTTATAAGTTATTATTTAAGGTTTGATCTGTGCCCCGGATTGACTAAATTAAGTGGTAATTTGAGGTAATTTGACTATTACTACTTATACTACATCACCACAACTCAGTCGCCCTGGATTCCTTTCGCATCATTTCTGAATAACTAATACTTATCAAAATTAAATTAGATTGTTTTTAAATTCTAACAATTTACATTATGTAAATTGCTTTGAACCCCTTTAATTTTTAATAAACTTATTGTTGATTTATATTTTGTTTCTATATTTAAAGCATATATATTTTAATTTTATGGATGAATGAAGTTGACCGAATCTGTCAATATTTTTCTAATCAATTTTAATCACCATTGAATAATATCAAGATTAAAAATATATTTTTTTTTTTTAAACATTACCTTATTATTTTTAATTATTACTGAGTTACAAAAAGAAAAACAAAAAAAAATTGAACACCATTTTTATATCTGTCAAATTCAAATTGCAACATTTCAAAGTTTTGCTGTGCAAAGTGAGTTGAGTTTGCGCAGCTTTTTGTTCATATGCGATTTTGAACAATTCACAATATTACTATAGTATGTACTTATCTCATATTTATAAGTACTTATTTTGAATATTTGTGTGTTACTTATTTTATTCTCAATTAATTTATTTATCCATTCTATCGCATAAAATATTATTCAAATCATTCTGTCTCTTTCTAACATTATAGAATACAACTTATAAATAATATTTACAAGATTACTTATAATTTTTTTATACTTATGAAAAATTAGCTTGTTTGAACTTATTACTTATAATTCTTGTATTTTTTATTTTTTAAATAAATAATAAATAATTATACTTATGTTGATATGATTGCTGCTGTTGCTGCTGTTTCTGTTGAATGAATAAAGCTTTTTTGCTGTTTATTTTGCTGCATTTTGATATTAATTAATCGTTTTTAGTTCAATGGAGACAGAAATATAATTATTACTTATTTTGTTTTTTTATTATTTTTTTATTAAATTTTTGAATTTAATTATTTTAAATATTTTGTCAATTAATATCTGTTTATAATTTTCAATTAATTTTTTTTTATTTTTTTAAATATGTCTTTTAATAATTTTGTAGGTGTTGAATACAGGTGTTAAATGATAATATAGTTAGTGGGGAAACGTTGAAAAGTAGTTTTGTCAGTATTAAAAGCTGTCATTATTAAGTCCGGAATATTGACTTAATTTGAACCTTAATTTGTGGTAAAGTTTTTTTTAAGATCTGAATTTAAGGTGCGGCATATTTGAGGTTTAATAAAATAAATTTTTGTCATTGTCAAAAATAAATTTTAAGTATAAAAAACTAATCACTAATCATTTATTTAGTTTTTTTAACAATAATATGCCTCTTGGCTCAACAATATTAAGGCACGTTGTACAAGATCCGGTTTAAGGCCCTTTCTACTTTTCAATGTAATTCCGAAGGTTTATACTATGAAGTTGAAAAAATATTATGACTCGGAAATAATTAGTAAAATTCCTCTGCCCTTCATTATAAAATCTGTTTTCATTCTCCAGTTGAAAAATGGTATTCTATATTGTTACCTTGGGAACAGGTTTTTTTTGTCTATCCTTGTATTGTAACTTGTGGTAAAATTTTCCTGATTAGAATCCTACAATTTCTTTAAGTCTAGAATCGATAATGCTTCTGCCCAAGTTAAAATTTCATGAACAGAAGTAAAATAAGGAAATGCAGTTATACATTCTATATAACAGAAGCAAAATAAGGAAATACCGTTATACATTCTATATAACTGTATTTCCTTATTATTTTGACAACAAGTTGTATTTTTCTAGAATCCCGCCGTCTTAATATTGCGGTGAAATATTTAAGTGAATCAAAATTAATATACCTTTTACAGTAACTACAGTACCATAAATCGTCCATGAACACGTATATTATCTCCGAAGAAATAGTTGCTTAAATCATTTGTTACAAAATTGTTTAGAATAATTATTACCAAAGATCGTTTGCATAGTTTAAAATTTGCTTTGATTTTCTTCGATTAATATGCCATTTTTAAAAAATATTTAAAAAATTCCAGATAGTTATTATTTAAGCTCTTCTGGATTAACTTTTATCTTCCTCTATATCTCAATTCTTTTTTTGACCGCTTACACTCCCATAAAACTTTATCAAGTAGTTCTAGATACCAATCAACCATCTTTTTATTCTTCTTATTTAAATATTTCTTTTAAATTTTAAATACTGCTAACTGCACTTGAATAAGTGCAACGATATAATAAAACTGCAACATAAAAAAAAAAAAAAAACAACAACAAATCCATAAAACAAACAACCGCATCAACATTATACTATTGCAACAATTATGCAAATAAATAAAATTATAAAAAAAAAAAAAATTAAGAACATAAGTAGAATAAAAAAAAAAACATTAAAAAGAATTCACTCAAATCAAATTGCACTCAATTTCAAATTCACCACCAGAAAAATATTCCTTGAGTCAAGATTGATCTGATAATTTTATGAGCACTCCATAAAATGAAATCATTATCAACCTTTAACAGTCATCACTTTAAAATAAATACATCTAAGAATAGTAAATAAATATGTATGTATAATATGTATAAATATACAAATATATATTAAATAAATTCATCATTATCATCATTTTAATCATCGTCATCATTAAAAATTATTTCAGTATGTATGTATATATGTATAGATGTTTCACTTTTTTTCTAGCGTGCATCAATTTTATTTTAATACAGCACCATGTAAATACATTTATAGATATATATATAATATATATATATTCGGAATATTGAACCTTTCCTGGATCATTAACACTTTTATGGTAGTCATCAATGTCTAAAGCTTTCATTTAGAATGTCAGTTCAGTGATTCTTCGTTTTATTGTTGCAAAAAAAACAACAACAAAAAAAACAAGAACAAAAAAAAATTTTATAAAAAATTCCATACATGATGTTGCCGAGCAACATTTAAATATTTATAAACAGAAATTGTATATAAACATGTAATGTATAATATAACACCAAAAAATTATGTTATAGAATCTAGAGATTTAAGTATCTATAAGTATTCTATAGAATTCTATAGAATACTTATAGTAAAATTTAAAAAAATAAGTAAATAAGTACTTAGTAGCATTAAGTATACAAGTATATTGATAAAATAGTTAGTAGTTCATATTTGGTAATATTGATGGTGTGCGAGTCCCATAGTAATTAAAGACATACTGCATATGATGCTTAGAAGATATAAAATTTGTAAAGAAACTATTTAATTTTTAAAGTAGTAATTAGTTTAGAAATTATATAGTTAGTATAGAATAGTATTAGTATATATAGTTAGTACTTATCAACATTAGAAACTGATTTATGTTGTGCTAAAGGTAATGTATTGGTTTATTGTATAAAGGATATATCAAAGATGGTTGGTTAAGCTATAATGCTCCTGATATTGAAATCAGAGATTGAATGTTTATATCGCGCTCTGGTGCAATTAAATGGTGAAAACTATTGGAGCTATAATATTATTAAAGATAGTCCATATAAAAATTAGTAAGTGTATTATATTTATTTGGTTTATGAGAAACAAAGAGAAAGTGCATGTACTTTAGATAATTTTGAAATAAATTTTTAATAGCTGCTAAATTATTTTTGGAATGAATGTTGTGATTATTCCATACTCTTATTTGACTGATTAGTTATAATATCCAATAATACTAGAAACATATCTCTACGTTAAAAAGTGAGTTGTTATCTGTAAAGAGTCATAATGGCCCAATGTACAATCAGGTACAGCTCAATTCATCCAATTTTTCATGCAAAACTGTAAATAACTTCTTACTCTAATGTTTTCAAAAGTATGAAATATCGCAAATATTTCAAAATACTATCGGTTAAAGGCTTATGCATTTCCTTTAGACTGTATTTTGCAAATAAAGTTGAGATTAAACTGCGTTGGGATGGTAAATTGAGAAATAAAGATATATGGTTTTTGCTTTCATAAAACCTATAAAAAAGTTTCTGCAACAATGGGAAATCGCTCCCTCTCCTAACAAAAAAGTATTCCAAATTTCTTTTCCTTTATTATGCTAACAAAAAAAAATCCATTTAAATTAAAACGTTAAGTAAAGATGCTTATCCCTACACTCTGTACAACAAATTATTGAACTTTGTTTATTACACACACTTTATCGTATATAATTTCATAATTCCCAATATCCCTTTTCCAAATGAAGGCTATTCTCAAACAAAATTGTATACATTGCAGGTTGAATCCAAAGAATATATTTTTAAAAGAGAGTAGTTTCGGTTGAAAAACCTAACTACTCAGAAAAGTATCATATTGTTGCTTGGTTGCTCAATGATTACCGATGTTTACTATCCACTCTCGGCTGCTGCTTATGCCTACTTTGTCTCAAAACTTATAAAAACTATTAAGCATCCGTCACGATTATCAAAACACTTATTTTTCCATTAAAAAAATGTAGTTTTTTAAAATGGATGTAGCTCCGATTGAATAAAATAAAAACTCACAAGAATCTCAGACATATAATCGAAGCGACTATCGATGTACAACCCTCCAGACATTTAAGATTCTTGTAGACCTTTAATGTACTGTAACTCGATAACGAAGAAGAATGGAGTTGTATGAGACCTTAAAGTTATTTCATGAGAGAACTGAGACAGTAATGGCTCCGTTGGCAAACGTAGAAACGAAACCGCGAACAGGCAGATAAAAAGGGACGGGCAGAATTAAACTATTATGAACATTTTTATTCCAAGTATGAATTAATTGTATCAATATTATCAATTTGTTAAGAATTTATTTTAGAACTTATCAAAATTTTAGTAGTAGGTATGTAATGGATATAAAAAAAGTTATTAACGTTAAAAAGTCATGGAAACGGGTCCATAACACATAACTACAATTTTTTAATTTATTAAAAATAAAAATTTTATATTTTTTTACGATAATTGTTGAAAAAATATTCTTTTTTTCAAAAAAAACCAAATTTATTTTGATTTGCATTTCTTGCGACTTGTTTTTTTATGCCCCAGCATCATCAACATTTTTTTTGTCATCATTTTTATTTTAATTTAATTGAAATCTTTTAGGTGCAAAAAGAATAAACCCATTCTACATTATATATTAAAAAAAAAAGAAATAAAATAATAATAATTTTACGATTTTTTAATGGATCATAATAAATAACATGATTTTGTTTTTTATTAAAGAAATTTGTTTTTTATGAGAAATTTAACGTAATCATCAGAATGTTGAAGTTGAAGCATTCTATAGGTCAACGTGAGTACGAATGTTTAAAATTTTAATAAAATTAAATCGCTCTCGACGTGATGTAACTGCAACAGGCACTCATTTTGATTTGAAGTTTACGCGCATCAATGTTTGATTATTCTAAAATTTTTTTGAGGATTTACCGTTAGTTTTCAGGAAAAAACTTGAATGCTTTTTAAAGATATGTCGACTGCTTTATTTTGAACCCTTCAAGCTCCGCCGCTTTTTTAATTACAGACTTACGCGCATGTAATCAACTTTTTGACAATTTTTTTTTTTGCGAATTTACCGTTAGTGTTAAGTTTAAGATTAAAATGTTCTTCAAAGGACGTATATTCACCGCTTTTTTTTTTTTAATTGCAAATTTTTCGAGGATTTACCGTTAGTGTTGTTGTAAGACTTGAAATGCTCTTCAAAGATAAAAAATATCATCAAGTTGTCATTAAAAAAGTGAGTTCTAGTGATTTTAAAATGCATCTACTATATAAAATGTTTTATTATTCCAATTAGGATTTCAATTATAGAAATTAAACCTTATGGTAGTCAAAGAAGGTTAACTGTTATTACATTAGGGGTTAATTAAGTATAGGAAGTTAAAGCATAACTTTAAGAGTTCCGCTTCTCTGATAAAAAAAAATTAAATCACAAGTTTATACAGATCCAAAATTTTTTCTAAAGATATAAAATATTCAAGCACAAAAAATACTTCAGATAATTCTTGATTTTTATCACATTTGTATTTAAAATCCAAAACACATTGGTGGAAGTTTATATGTAGGTTTGACAACACTTAAAAATTATTGCAATAAAATTTTAATTTTCCAATTAATTAAAGAACTAAAAAAACAAGACAGTAGGGAAACTGTAGAGTTTACGCTTTCAATGCAAACTTAGATTATTCCTCTTCATTTTTTATTATAAATATTTTATTAAAAAAAAAAATTTAATTAGTTATATTTAAAATATATATTTTTTTTTATTAAATACCATAAAAAAATTATATGCCTAACTAATGACAGGAGTGAGTAATAAAGATTTTTATTTAAAAAATGTCAACGAAATTATGTAAATGTACTTTTTTTTATAATATTATTAACTATGATTATTATTTAAATTAAGAAATACGAAATTTAAGTTAATTTATTTAATAATATGTAAAATTATATCAAAATAATTTAATTAAAAATGTTCAAGTAATAATTACAAAATTAAATTATCTCAATATGTTTGTCTTCAACTGTTCCGTTTTGCTTCAACTAACACGGATGTAACTGTGATCCCCTTCTGTATATATTGCTGCAAATGGAGTATAATTCACACATTTAGACAAAAGCTCCTACTACAGTCCTGGGATATCTTGATAAAATGCAAAACAGAGTGGTTCGTCTTATAAATGATTTCAATGTCACCACAACTCTTATTCTACTTAGTGTTCGACGTACTGTTGGGTTGCTGAACTTGCTTTATAAAGATATCTTTTAGGGACTAACAGCTGTTCTTCAGAAATTAAAAAATGAATCCCTTCAGTCAAAGTTTTCCAAAAGGTAACAAGTAGGGCAGTAAATGCTCGACCCGGTACAGTTGAACTTTCAAGGTGGCGCAACACAGCTTGTGGAAATTCGTTCATGACGGATTTGCTATCATATTCCATCAAACGTGTTTCTTCAATTTGGTAAATATATCCCATCCAATTTTCTTCATCCCTTATAATTCTATATATCTGAATTACCTATCACATTTTAAATTAAAAATTTGTATCGAAGGTTCCACCCTAAAGTTTGGTTCAAAAAGAATAGTGATTTTTGTGTTAAATAGTCGCACTTTCAAAAGGAATTACGAACACTTCCAACAGGTGGCTTTTAAAGATCTCCACTTTTCTCTTAAAAAAAATAAGAATAGAGAACGAGGGATCTTCTTCCAGTTTTCTTGCATCTCATTTTAAAAATTGATATTTCAGGGTTCTCATTAACATTTTTACTTAATTTATTAAACCAATCAAAATGCCCGAAAATATGCCCGACTTTCTTCAACTTATCCAGATTCTTAAAAATAAACGCTACAATTCCTATCACCGGATTCTAATTTTCCCCACCTTTAATTTTGTCCCCTTCGTAAATCAATATAGCATGAAATTATTAATATTTTCAATAATATATTCGATTTAATGAAACTTTTAATCATTAATTATCTTCATCATATAATCATATCATCAATCAATCACAGAAAAACAATCAAGGAATTATTATCAAAAAAAATTATTAATCTAAACGAGTCGAAAAAATGTTAATTTCTATTTAGTTTAAATAGCACACGTTCGTTTCACGTCTACCAACTACAGAACACAAACATCCTAACAATTCTTTTATATTTTGGTTACACTTACACTCTTACAACCCTTACTCATCACTTTGTTCAAATTAATATGCTTAGAATGTCCTTAAAACGTACAATTTTTATATATTTTCCCCCCTCCCACTTTGTCTTTGCATTTTTTTTTGTTTCTATTATTTGCTTAACTTGATCTCAATCCAATCGAGCGTATTATTATACGTAACCTTTTCACTTTATATTCCATCATAAAAAAAAAAAAAAAAAAAAAACGAATAATATGACTGACACATCATGGCCATTCACCCGTCATCTGTCCGTCAAAATCTATTTTATATTTTTTTTATTATTTTTATTAATACTGTTGTTGTTGTTGCCATTTCTCTCTTAAATGAAGCAAAAAAATAGAAAATTTTTTTTTGATGGACATAACATCTCACCTCAACTCCATCAAATTCAACTTTTACAACGACTTGGTTTTTTATGTTTTATTTTATTACTTTGTCCTATTATATGATGTGTCTGATGCCACCCTCTTGTAAATCTTTCAAAAGCAAAAATAGAAAAATGAAAAAAGGACGAAAAATAAAAAAGAATGAAAGAGAAAGAGAGACAAAAAGAAAGAGAGAATATGAAAAAAAGTGTGCACGTACAGTCAACATTAAAAGTGAAACAAAAAACAAAAAATGTCGTCAGTTCATTTGAGACAAAATAATAAAAAAAAAATTGTTGTTGTTGTAAAGATATTTTTTTACTTATTCCTTGGCATTTTCTCTGTCGTCTCTTTGTTTTCTCTGGAATGGGGTAAGCAACTAAGAAGTTGGCATGATTTTGCCAAAGGTCGCGAGTTATTTACTTATTATGCAGAGTGTTTCTAATTCAATAGTCTTCTGGTCTGGTGGTTATCTCGGAAACTGTTAAAAATATACAACTTTTTTTTCGTCCGTCATGTCCGATCACTCATGAAAGGGAAGTCCATCAAGTCGGAAATACCCTGTATATTTTTAAAGCCGTATACGTCTTCTTTTGTATTTATTTCTACAATGCGATTCTGTTTCTGGAATATGTCTTGTGGTTTATGAATTTAAAAACTACTTATGTTCTAGTGTTACTCCTTAAAACATCAATTCTTTGACAATCTGCTATACAAATTCTACTTTATCTGCATATCCTCTTGGATGTTGGTAAAACACAATTATACAACACAGCAAATTTTCCAATCGTTATTCCTCTTCGTTGACTGTTGTTTCGAATGCTTGGACTATAGTTCTCAAGCTTGCCTAATTTCTATTTAGCTATTTAAGATTCAAAATTAATTTAAATGTCCTAATTTTTTTTGTATTCTCAATAATTGGTAATTTTACCCTATTTTAAGAAAAAAATTATAATCCCTTCTGTTCTTACCAATAATTTTTTTCCGGTATTTATATCTTTTTACTTACCTACTTTTTCTGAAGGATGTGAGGAAATAAATTTGTTTTTGTTGTTTTTACGACTTCTTTAAAGATCCTTAATTGAATGGCTGTCTGTTAAAAAACATAAAATATCAAACCAAAAAAACCATTCTGTGATGTCCTTGTTGTTATACTGATGGATAATCAAAAAGGACATAAAATGATGCTTACAGTATGACCATATAATATATTTTTTCTAAAAGTTGTTTTTGTTTTATCCTGAATTTTACTTTTCTAGGTTAAAGGAAATGTTTTTTGTCCAAAAAAATTGGAAGGGTTTCCGTTTTAAAGCGGTAAAAAAAGTTATCTGAAGATTTTTACACAACTGAACAAATTATCGTGCCACTGTGAGATTTAAATTTTTATTTTGCTACTTATCATGAGGCAACCGGAGGGCGTCGAAAAGCACCAAAACAATCTTAGACCTTTGGTAGATTTTAAAATACTCCATCAGAAAAACTATCAGAACGCTGATGGGGTAACCCAAAAGTGGAATATGTTGAATAAAGTGCACTGATGGGAGGAGGGTCTGCAAATTGAATGTGTTAGATTACAAAAGGCTTAGATTTGGTTTTTGTAGTGTTTTAACTAGTTAAAGACTCAAAACGATAATTGAGGAGCCCAAACTTTTTACTAACTGAAGAGTACGAATCGAGAGGAGATAGAAAGCCCTGAGGTTTGAATGTGATTGGTTAGGAAAGACATACATTTTATTTTTTGCAGCAATCATTTTTATTAGGTATTTTAAACGAAAGCAGTTGTTGAATATCTTTCAAAGTTACGCAAATTGAAATGTACAAGTTATAGATCACGGTTCATTTAGTTTTCAAAAATTTGAACTGCCAATAAGACACAACAGAGTACAAAGTACACTTACCGCAACTGCACTAGAATAACACCTATTTTTAAAGATGTTCTAAATCTAATACATTTTCGTTCGTTCCATAATTTTTCCAGCTCTGTTTTAAAAGTTTTCACCTTGCGGGAAAATCAGTCACAGTTAAGTATAGGAAACGTGATAAATATTTTCTCTTTAAGATTTTTATATATTTCATTTAGACCAGATGGACTCACGTAAATATTCGTCTCACAAATCTGAAATTCATAAAATATGTCTGTGTAAGTAGTACCAGAAGCGTAGAATTCGTAAGGCTTATTAACAGTTTTGTTTGTTAATTGGTTTTCGAATTGGTTTCTGCATTAGCTTAGAACATTCCAAAAAATTAAAAATTTATGAAATATTCTAATGGTTTTTAGGCTAATACCAGCCATGAAGTCACTAAAGAAGAAACTTCTAATTTTTAAGAAATCTAGAAAACTGATCTGGAAGCTCCTCTTCGACAAAAACAAATTCACCATTTGAAAGTCACGTGAAAGTCACAATGACGACTATTTCATAAATTATTATAATAAATATAACATGATTTCTGATTCCTTTGTTTTCTATTGTCCTAAAAAATAGTGAGCGAAAACCAACTTTAACCCAACACCATTTTTACATGTTACAAGCAAGAAAACATTACCTTTTCGCGCAAGCAGGCCTTGAATAAACAACAAAATAAAAAAAAAACCTTTTTTTGGCGAAAACCATCAAAAACTGGGAAAAATAAATGTTTAAAGATGGATAGATGGAAAACACGGTGGACGGAAGTAGATGGATCGATTGGTGGACAATAGTTAGACAGAATTAAGATGAGTTTATGCTACTTTGTACCTCTATATCTACAAACCGCAAACCTAAATATATTTTTTCATTTTTGTCCAAGATAGAAAAACAATAAATAAAAAAAAAAATAGAAAGAGATAGAATGAGAACATAAATAAAAATTCAGTATTAATGAGTTTGAATTGAGAAACTGTCGAAACGAGTTAAGAATATCTTATTAAGGGTTCTTAAATTTATATAATTTTTTTTTTTTTTGGTTTTTTTGGTTTGATGAAGAAAAGATGAGACAGGAGATAAAAATTTATTTTATTTTCTTCTATCTCTTTTTTTTATTTATTTTCACTAGTTTATTTTTTTACCCCAACTTAAGTCCGAATAAAAATTAAAAAATTAATTTTTGAAGAAAATGAGAGAGAAAATGATTAAAAGTAAAAAAAAAAAATAAAATTAACGACATCATTGTTGATTATGTGATGGAATCACCACAAGTTCGTACCGAATACCGAACATCATATAAAAAAATGTTTGTGCGGAATTTTTTTCAAGTTAATTGAAATAATAAAAAAAAATAATAGAAAAGTTCATTAGTGTCTTGTGCCTTATTGTTGGAGTTTACTTTATCGTTTGGTGTTTTTTTATTCCCCTGCATTTTGATGGTAATTTCTTCTAGTTTTCTGTCAATCTAAAAAGTTTTTTTTCATGTTAAATTTGAAAAATTAAATTATAAATTCGTCAAGAATGCAATTTTGTTTTTTAATGAGGATTTACAGTTAGAATCGAGTCTACAACTGAGGATGCAGGGTTGAGAATTGAAAGATACGAATTGAGGGATGAGAGTTGAATGTTTTAATCGCATAGAATTTTTTAGGGTAAGGTATAATTTTTAAAAATGGTAATTGTTTAATGTTGGAAATTGAAATTGAACTTTAGAAGAATCTGGAAAAACATCATCAAACTAAACTGGGAACACGAGTGCTTTCCTTTCAAAAATTTTTTACGGCTTTCTAATTGTGTGCCATATCCATTTCCAATTTTTTCTTTTGATCTTTTGCCCAATTGGTTTTACTTTGGCAAGATCCATAAGTCATTGTTAGTTATTGTATTAGGCCAGTATACTCCGTATAAGATTCTTAAACACTTGTTAATGAAAACCTGTTGGTTCTGACTGATGTTGTTCGTAACTAATTAGGTTTCAATTTCATATTACACAGGTTCCGAATATTCTCAATTTTGTACCTCTGGACATTGTGTGTTTTTCAATATAGGCTGCAAACGATCGAACATTTCCCTGGCCTTCTTGTTTCTGCTGTCAATGTCGGCGTTTATGTCGCTGCTGTTATTTATAATGCAGCCCAAGAAGTAGAAGTTATCTACATATTCGAGGGGTGTGTTGTTTATTACCGGGCGACTTGAGTTTTTGATGTTAATGGCCATTGCTTCTGTTTTCTTGATATGTGTTTCAAGATTCACACTTCCAGCTAATGTTACTAGATGGTCTATTTTAGTTTGCATGCTGTTTTTTGTATGTGATAACAGGAAAATGTCGTCGGCATAGTCTAGATTTTAATAAACCCTTTAAATTGAAATTATTCAATTAAATTAAAAATGTTGATTCAACAAACAGTTCTACACTTAACTGGTCTGTCAAATTATATTAAAAAAAAATTATTAAACTGAACTGAACCTTTCTCCAATTTATTTTTCAACTTTCAAGTTATCTTGTAACATTTTCTAATAAAATATCAATTTGTTAAATAAATCTTTTTTTTTTATATTTTCAATTAAACTAATAAATTAGAATCAATTTAACATAGTTAGAATTTACTAACTAACTAACTAGAGGAATCATATAACCATCAGCTATCATTTATTTAACAAACTTGACACCACCATAATACACACCACAATATATACAATCAACCACCACCTATTGAGTAAAATTTTTAATAATCAATACTAATACAACTGTTATTTATCAAAATTCCATATCTTCCCCCACTCCTCAATAAAATTTTATATATATTTTTCACAAAATGACTTTTGAATAAAGAAAAAAAAAAAAAAAATTAAATTATTTTTCTACTTATGATCGCAGCTAAAATTTATAAAATTTATGATCATAATCTTTATCCAAATTGGATATTAATCTAATGCTGTGTTTTTTTTTCGTAAATTATTATCTTAAGATACAGATACTTTTAAACTAAATCTAGAGGAAATCGCTTCTCCAAGTTAAAACATTAGTTAATGTGCAATGTTCAATTTGACTGCAGAAAAATCGTATCTAAAGTAATAATAGAATTGAATCCTTTAAGAAAATTGCATAAATAAATCAATTCAAAAAATGATTCAAATTTTTCAAAAAAATTGTTCAATTTCAAAAGTTTTATTGATTACATCGCTTTTATATCTAATATTCAACTATTTTCAATTTTATCTTAACGTTTAGTCATAGACGCGTACATAGTATGTATCTATAGAATCAAAGTGATTTAAAGAGTGCGCAATTTCAATAACCTCAAGCGATTCAAACTGTTTTTTTTTTTTGACTTCATCTTCTAATAGAATTTTCACTGAGTATTTTGTAAACTGAAGAATTTCTTAGTTGAAGTTCATCTAAATCATTTGTTGTATATTTAAATGATAGAATTAGAACAGAATATAAAACCCACATACTCAGTTTGATTCAGATTGATACACTTTTTCATTATTTTTCCAATTCACAATAAAAATAAATTAAAATTTCATGAATATAAATTTCAAATATTTGTTTTGCTACCTATATAATTCCAGTGAATCAGTTTTCGTGAATCAAAGAATTAAACCTATTAAACTCTAGAGTCTAGATGCTTCAAACTTTGTATAATCTAAAACAAAATAAAAAAAAAATCCAATTAAATATTTTTTACAGGTATCATAAAATTGATGAGCCAAATAATGATCATTACCAGTTTACTAAATCTTAAAGATATAAACAAAATGATAATAATGATATTGATAATGTGATGATTATAGATCACATGATATAATAGACGGGCTTATTTTCTTCAATATGAGTACAATAAATATTAAAAGTTTTTATTACTGTTTTTACTATTCTACTCTTAGTTTTTTTTTTTGAATATATGAAACCATTAGGATGAAGCCATTAAATGCATAAATTAAATAAAAGACCAATTTATCGCAGTTATTTTTACTATTTAATCACTTTATTTACAATTTATTATATAGGTAAATATATAATTTGAAATGTATCATGTCAGCCACTTGAAATCGTATTTCAATTTCACGTGTATTAAGATTTGGATAAATTTAAGTCACTTAGAAAGATTTTATGTGTGTGAACGTATACAAACACCATACATTTGAGGGAGATCAAAACTGTTACTTTTATATAAATAGAACTAATGTATCATCAGCATTACCACTCGAACAACTGAGTCAAGGCCTTGTTCCATTAATCCGTTTGTATATTTCTCATTTATCTGCAAAGGAAGCTTAGCAATGATAACCATTGCTTTTATATGATTAACTAATGATAGCATTGCTGTTCTATCATTAACCCTCGGTTACTGTCCATGGGGTGTAATCCACCCAAATCAAGTTTACAAGACAAAATACATACGAAAAATTGTAGTAGTTGATCTCGAACCAATATGTAATCTCGTTTTGGATATTTTTTTTTAATTTTGTGTAAATTAAATGTGGGCTTTGATAAAAAAAGACCTCGAAAAATGCAATCCAAAATGGGTCTGGGTGGATTACACCCCCGACAGTAATCTTGACACAAAATTTTTTTTACAAAATGGGGTATATTACACCCCCGACAGTAATATTGACACAAAATTTATTCATAATAACGAAATTTTGTATTATGGTAGATATTTGAGTTATAATTGGGAACTTTTTTATTTTTTATTATTATAATATTATATTATTATATTATATAAAAATAATTAATATTTGAATTGCCATAGCTACAAAAGCGTACAAAATTAATTTGTGTGAATTGCTACAATTTGGAGGCAAAATCACAAATTTGTTTTTGGAATTTTTTTTTTTAATACTGAAAACTGGTGAGATAAATTACATTAATTTAATAAAATTTTTCTCTAAAAAATTGTTCCTGTTGAAAAAAATTTTGTTAATAAACTTTTATTTGTTATATTTCTGCTTTCAAAAACAACCAATTGCAAGAACGTGGCATGAAAATTATAGATTTTGTGATAATTTAAAAAGTATTTAATTTTAATTTTTTTTATTTTCTTATTAAATGGAGTATTTTTTGTTTTTACTATATATTTATTTATTTAGTTTTTAATAAAATGAAGTTTATATATCTAAATTTGTAGAATTTTTACTGATTTAATCTGGAAAAAAAATGCCTTAAGATATTTATGTTATAGCAGTTCAAATACGCATTTGAATGTATGGGGTGTTTTCCACCCCTGGATAGTAACTACGTAACGAAAATAGAGGACAGTAACCGAGGGTTAAGTCAAGGCCTTTTTTAATTAATTAGTTTATATATTTCTTATTTACCTGAAAAGATAACTTTTCAGTAAGTAGATGCTAAGTGTTGTTGGAATGAAAATTCATTTGATTCAATTAAGCACATATTATTTGTCACATATTGGGGATGGCATATCCTACCCAAACACCCAAGCCTGGCGATCCGTTGGAAGTATCTTAATTAAGATATTTTCATGCAAAAATTTAATTTGTCAAGTATTTTTGGACTGGAAAGCGTTACAAAAGACGAAAATAAACTTCACCGGTTTTGCATTTCGGGTCTCAGTTTCCACTCACTTCCTTCGGAGCTTTCCATTTTTCTACCGGAAAGTTTTGTCGTCTGCGTCCTTCTAATATCAGTCTAGAATACCCTTTGATAATTGCTTGTAATTTTCTCAAAGAATTAATCTTTATTTTTATCTAAATACATTCCCCACAAATTTGTCCGACCACAGTTTGCTTTCTCTTTGGAAAGACTCAGTTCTGCAAGATATTCTAAGAAAAGTTGTTAAAAGTCGTCAAATTCAATATGATTAACATTATGACTGAGGAATTACTAACAAGCCGTGTGGGGCGCAATTTTCATTTCCTTCTGGAGACACATATTTAGGGAGCGAGGACATTGAGTACTTGTAAAATGCAATCTGAAAAGTGCTGCGATACTTTAAAACAAGTAAAGCCAAAGAAAATGTAATAAAAACTTACTTGCATAAAACAGAACAGTAATTGCTGCGGATTGAATAACTGAAAGCGTAATATTCAAAATCAATATGACCACTTGCTGTGATATTTGACTCTATTTAAAATATAGTAAGACAATTTCAAAACAAAACCACAATACAATAACAACTATTGAATAAAAACTGAACTAGTAAATTGTTTAAATAAAGGTATGGTGCACCTTTTTTTCCAAATTAAAATTCTTATTCCCTCTTCTATGCATCCATATAAAACTTTTCATACTGCATTGGATAAATTGCTTTAAAAACTCTCCAGCCATTCTTACGATTACTATTGTTGCACAAAAATCTTTGAATCAAATTAAACGCGAAAAAAAAATGGTTTTTCGCTACCTTTGCAGCCATTTTAGTAAACCATCATCATCATCATCATAATCATCAATAATCATCGCATATTAAGATTATAAAAAAAAGTTATTGTATCGCATGGATTTGTAAAAAATAGTAATTGTCGGTGAATTGTTGGTCAATGAAATATTCAAAGTCAAAAGAAAAATACAAAAACCGTGCTAAGCTAATTCACAATCTAAAATTGAACTTACAAGACAATATAAAATACTTATATTTGGGTACTTATATGTATATTTGGGTACTTATATATGAACTGTGTTCAATTCCAAACATTGGAACTCTAAGACAAGTTTTAATATTGTTTTTATTTTTTTTTTTCAATTTTTTGTGCTGGGTTATCTGACTTTGATTTAAAGTCAGTGCTTCGGTAGTTTTATGGAGTTGAATGCATTTTAAATGGTTTTAGAAGAATCGGATGAGGAATGCAGGGAAGAGGCAAATTTTGGATTGCAACAATATACGAAAGATTCTGTCGTTGTTCTCTTGTTTTTGTAAGAATAGAGTCGTGCAAATATGCACACCCGCACAATTTCAGTTGTTAAGTTATAAAAATAACTTTGCTTTATTGCTGTATCTATTTTTGATGGAAGACAGGTTTAAAAAAAAATTTTTTTTTGGTTTACTTTTAAATTTTAATTAATGAAAAGAATAGAGAGTATGTATATAAGTATGTGTATTTTTAAACTTCTGAAGGAGCGCTAAGAAATCATTAAATTGAAAAGTTGTTAAAGAAAAGCGCTAAATAGATTAAACTTTTTTAGATTTAGTAGATCATTTTTGCAGGTTGATATTCAAGAAATTTAAAAAGTTCGTCTTCCTTATATTTTTGATATAGATCTATTTATCTATTCAGTTCAAAAAGGTGTTTTGCGGCAGAATTTTAAACTCTAATAGATTCGCCTACGATTTGTGTAATGCTACGAATGGTCCGTTCTATGTAAAATAATGACGACTTGAGACATTAATCTTGACAACCAGCCAAATGAATCAACTGGATCTTGATCTTGACAACCACCCACATTAAAAACTAGAAGCCTTTTTAATGTAGCTCTATAGAAGAACACTGATCGTGCCACAAGTAGTTCTTCGAAGAATAAGAACCAAGTATATAATTCCGGAAGCTTCTTAGAACTGTAATATGAAGTAAAATATCAAATTTTGTATATGTGATGTGAACTGGACAGGTGCATCAAATATCGGTGATTTGGTACACATAGCAATGAATCTAGAAAGAACCTCCCCTTTCTTTGAAATTCCCTATAAATTTGCGCCCATAGATATGCAATTAGAGATCTAACATGTCATGATAGAAATACCTTACTTAATGTAATTGCGTTACTATAAAGTTTCAAAAAGTTGATTTTTTGTTCAGTAGTGCTACCTACATAATTTCACAATTTCACCATTTCAGAACACATTGGCTAAAACTGTCTAAGTCCAATACCTACAATCTACAGCAGATATTTACCCATTCATTTAACAGGTCATTATCAAATATAGTATTCATGGCAACAAAGAGTTTAAAAATTTACCAGCAAAAGTAAAAATTTACTGTGACTCACACATCAATCTTGCTTGATTCAAATCGCATCCAATTAAATTTGCTATAAAAATATTTTCCCACATTTTAAAGAAGTTTTAAACTGTCAATTTTAAATAATAAAATACTAATACACGTATTTTAAATTAATAATAATTTATTTTAAATTAATAATATTAAAATAATAATAATAAAACTAATAGTAATAAAAAAAAAATTTAATATAATTTAAACTAAATCATAATTTAATTACTTAATTAATATATAGAAAATACAGTTTTTTTTTTCCAGCCAACAGCAGGACATTCAAGCCTTGAATATAAAAAAAATTTTATATTATTATCGCTTATAAACTAATATTATAATAATTTATTCATGAGCGTTCGCGAATCATTTTGTTTTTTTATTGCATTAAATTGTGATTAAAACCATTATTTTTTTTTCTCAATCATTAAAAAACTAAAGAAATTACCGTAAAAATGTCACCATTTTTTTTTTTAACTAATTAAAAAAAATTACTAAAATCTAACCAGATTATTTTTATAATGCAATATTTTTCTTTTAATTTTTTTTTTTTAATTTTCAACTTTTGAAAAAAAACTTTCAACCCCCATTTGAATTTAATTACAGTTTTTTTCTGTATTTAATAACTGTTTTTTCAAAGTTCTGCTTTGAAATTTATAGCCATACCATATCATGGATTTTTTTTGGTAAAATAATAGCGGGTAGTGGTCAGTTATTAGAATATCGAATGCTTCTTTGAAATGTCTTCGTCTAACGAGGAAGGAGTTAAATATTTTAGGGTTTAAATTTAGATTTCTGATAGGGATAAATAATTGTCGGAAAAGCTTTTATAGAACTTTTTTGCCGAGAGAAGTTGTCTGGAGTCTAAAACTAACTAGAAAGGTATCACTTAAAAATAGCTGAAACTTCTTACTTTCATGACACAATTAATAACTCGAAGACAATTTGAATAAACCTTCAGATTACTTGAAAGGATTAGATAAACTTCCTAGTAGGAAGGATTTGGATAAATGTGTAGGTAGATGAAGATTAGCATAAATGATGGCTTACGATGGCGAAAGATTAGGATAGGCAATTATTAGGGTAGAGAAGGATTAGGACAGGGAAGGATTGAAATGGGAAAGCCTAAGTATGAGGAAGGATTAGGGTAGGGAAGTATTGGGACAGGGAAGGTTTAGAACAAAGAAGGATTAGGGTAGTCAAGGACTAGGATAGGGACGGATTGTAGGAAGTGTTTATTATTAAGATACTTTAGTTGTTCTCAGTTCTTAGGTAATTACATATGCAAATCAATTAACGTATTTACAATTAACCCTCGCAGCAAAAATATGAATTCCATTTCCATTTAATCGACAACTTAACTAAATCACTATCACAATTTTTTAATTACTTATATAGTTCTAAGGTCTTAATTTGTATTAAGGTTTTTTCTGTTTCTTTAATTTCCTTTTTTACAGTTCTGTTCCACCAAAGCCTTAAACAAGCTTTCCCACTTTTCTTTTACCTTCGGAATAAAATCGAGGAATTGTTCACTAAGTGTACTTGTAAAATTGAATTCAATAATTTTCTTTAATAAATTGAAAACTTGTGACATAAGACAAATTCTAACGTGGTCCCCTTCGAGTAATAAAGAAACTGACAACTTAATACATTTTGAGGTCCCCTTAAATTAAAAGTTTTTCAAATCTTCCAAGTTATAATTAGAATTTTCAAAAATCATATGCAAAGGATTTTGTAATTTAACTCTGTTGTGCGAAAATTCGCATCAGTCGCTATCACAAATTAATGGTACGTCTTTAAGATGTCAATATGTAGATAAGTTTCAAGATAACCACTAGTATATTCTTAGAAACTCTATTGTATTTAGTGTAGTTGAAAACTTGGTAAACTTTAGTGAAAGAAATCACTTTAAATTTTTATCATATTATTAAATTCGATAAAATGTCCATAGACCCTTAGTTAAATTTGATTTTTTCACAGTAGTTACAATTTAATTTTTTTTAATTAATAATATTATATTTTTATTTATTTTTATTTGATCTGGTTAAATTTTTTTTTAATAAATAGTAGATATGTGATTTTTATGCCATTCACATATTGTTCAATAATTATTGACAATTATAAAAATTTATATATATAATTTATATATACATTATAAAAACGTATATATATTACATAGGTTAATGATTTTATTTAAATTATAACAAAATAATAAAAAAAAAAAAAAAAACTTAAATTTAATTTAATAATTAGTTATTTTTATGTCTTGATAATTTAATTGCTCATTTAGATATGCAAAAACATTAAAAAAAGTTAAAAAAAAATTAAAATAATAAAAAAGAATTAAAAATAAAATTAAAATAAATTAAAAATAAATATATATTTGAAAATTGTTAAAATCATTAAAATAAATTGTAAAAAATTTATTTCATTAAAATCTTTATAATTATTTTTCTCTATTTGTTTATTACCTTATACATTAAAATTTCATTAAATTAATTATAATTAATTTTTTTATAACATATTTGGTAATTTTTAAATTGATTGATAATTTTGTTTTTAATTAGACTACCATCTTTTTTTTTTACTCCATAAACACAATACCAAATATTAATCAACAATCGCTAGCGAAATTCGCCTCGCCGAACTATTTTAAATGTCAAAATTTTCAAATTAATAATTTTTTTAATGGAATCAAATTTTTAATTAAAATTACAATATGCATTGTACAAATTTTAATTAGTTGTTTAGAATATCGATATTCCGAAATTCGCTTCGTCAAACCTTAAAGTATGCAAAAATTATCAAAATGGTCGAAATTATTTTTTTAAACGTCAGAATTTTCAAATTAAAAAATTATTTAATGGAATTATAAATTTTCTAATAAAGTTGCAATATGCATTGTTTAAACTGTAATTAGTTCTTTAGAATATCGATATTTGTTTCGTAAAACCTCAAAGTATGCAAATATTATCTTATCAAAATATCGGAATAATTTAATTGTAAAATTTTAACCTATGATGAACCTAATATCTTGAAATATTTTATTGATCTGGATCTGGTAAAAAAGTCATATCTGAAATGTAGAGGCTTTAAATCTGATATATTCAAGTAGATTTTCAGATGTTGGCCTATAATTATCAGTTTAATGTAACTAGAACAGTTAAATTTTGAACTAACATTTATGTAATAAGTTTAAATAGTTGCTTATTACAAATATACGATTGCTTTGATTAGTAAAAGGGCTTGAAACAATGAACTTTAACATACACTTTGGATTTGTATTTCAAGGCCTGCGCTTGATTCTGTAGATTGTAGACCCAAAGTTTCTCTCTCAACAAAGTACAATTTTACAGTGCAGATTAATTTAATCTAATGTTCACATACAGATCGTAGATCTTAACGCAAAAAGTTAATATTAATAAATTTAAATTGTATAATTTTTTGAAGTATAAACAATCAGTGCTGATCACAAAAATTTCTAATAATTATTGCAGCGTATATTAATTAGCATTGAGAATTAAAATAATTGACAGTTTTGAAAAGACAAAAGTAATTGACATATTTTATACAAACAACTTTCAACAATATTCTTTCTATTTTAAGAATTATAAATTTCGATTAAAGTTCTTTTATTACTCAAACAAAGGCATTCTTATATTATTTTTGAGTTTAATATGCCCAAAAAGTTTATAATTCCGTCCAAGAATAATTTTCATTTTATTCGTCTGGAAAATAACGGTATTTCCTCGTTTTATAACTGTTAAATAACGGTACTTCCTCGTTATAAATTGATATTATTTATTGAAAAATTATGTCATTTCAGCAATATGGTAAGTCTAGGGTAAGCATTAAAATAAGTCTCTGGATGCCCATTGCATAGTCATATCTTCCAGAATCATTTCTAAAATCTTTGTAATAATCGCCAGAAAGGTACAAAATTAAGTGCCTGGGAATAGATTCATGTTAATAGTGTCTCTTTGATTCACTTCTAGAATTTTTATAATAGACAGGAGAACAAGCATCAAAATAAGTGTCCGAAAGTTCATGGTATATCTATTTCCTTGATTATACCCGTGCATACATATATGACATCGGGTATATTAGATTTGCTCCTCCGTTTGTAACGCATCGATCTAGACGAGCTAGATATAGTGTCAAGGGTACGTATCGGCTCAGAATCGAAAAATTAGTCGATCTAGCTATGTGTGTCTGTCCGTCCGTCCGTCCGTCCGTCCGTCCGTCCGTCCCTCCGTCCGTCCGTCCGTCCGTCCGTCCGTCTGTGTGTCAGCACGATAACTCAAAAACTAAAAGAGCTACAGTTTTGAAATTTTCACAAAATATTTTTCAATCAATTTCTAGGTTCCCTATTTTTTTTGGTTAAGATCGGACCAAAACTTCGGGTAGCTCTCGAACAACTAACTTTTTTAACTCCCATATTTTCATATAAAAATTTGAAATATATCTGCACATCTTGTATAACATGAATTTATATGAATTTTGTTTGTTTTTTTGTTTGTTTGTTTTTTTGTTTGTTTTTTTTTTTTTTGTAGATTAGATAACGATTTTGAGTTTCGATTTCATACGATTTAAATGATGCGTAAAATTTTTAAAAAAATTTTAGATTTGGACTTTGTACTTTGAGATTTATGAATTAAAATGAAAAAAAATTATGAATATGATGATAATTTTTGATCATGATGATCTGATCATTATATGAGTATGATTATAATATGATGCTTATTTTGCTTGGTTTTAATATAAGTATTTGTGAATTAAAAATTAATTATAAGAGATGGAATTGAAAAATTAGAGCAAGAGTTTTGAAATTCACACAAAACATTTTTGGGACATTTTTTAGGTTCCCTATTTTTTTTGGTTAAGACCAGATCAAGGTTTCGGGGAGCTGCCACACAACCTATTTAAATCAATATGAATTTCTTCAAAAGTAATTATACCTACCAGGAAGATGAAAATTACACACGGTTAGTTTTATAATGAATCAAGAACTTATATGAAGTTTCAAAATGTTACGGCCCCATTTTCGGGGGGCTGCTATACAACTTCTTTGCACCAATATGAATTTCTTGGAAACTGATAATACTACGAGGATAAAAATTACACACTGTTAGTTATATAATGAATCGAGCACTTACATGAAGTTTCAAAATGTTACGGACCCGTTTTCGGGCAGCTGCCATACAAAGTAATCAATTCGATAACTGTGAATCTAATGAAGCTACGAGGTTAAAATCAAAACTGGGCAGATAAAGTAATAGGGCAAGTTAGTTGGCAAAGTTGGACATCACTCGGACCAACTTTTAGGGCGGGCTATTTTTTTTTTTTTTGTTTTTAAGCAAAAATTATGGTAGTATAATGGAATTAAAAATTTAATTTTTTTTTTAAGCTAAAATTATGGGATAAAAAGGTAAATTTTTTTTTAACTATTTTACTTTCTTATATTTTTTTTGTAATATTTATAATAGCATAGAGGAAATAAATAACGGTTAGTGGGTATGCACGGGTATCTAAAAGTTGACAAGGGCAACTATAATCTTCCTCGTTGCTATTTTGTGGGATACTTTAGAATCTCTTTGAATACTCGTAATAAAACTTAGGTTCTGATAGAATTGAATGGACTTTATAATTTAATAACCTTATTAAACCTTGGTACAACCTTATATTATAGTCAATTACACGTTTTTTATCTTTTTCTAAATTAAATAATAATTTATACACATAAAATATTATCTAAATTTTTTTTTTTTTATTTAATTTAAATAGACAAGGTGTGGGAGTATGCTGGTTCATTTCATTTCATATATTAATTGTATTTTTTCTAATTGTTTTACACCATATTATTATTATTTCAAATTCATTGATTCATTTATTGCGGCTGATTGATCTTTAGGGAATTATAATAATAAATATAATTATAATTAAAAAAAAATATATATATACATATATACAATTATAATAGAAAATGTGGTAAATTATACAGAAATTAAAAAAAAAAAATGAATTACTAAATAATAAAAATAATAATAGAAATAATAATAAATATAATAACAATAAATAATAGTAACAAATAATTATTATTATTGTATTTTTTTTTATTATTCAATTATTATGATTATTAAAACAAATAAAAAAATTTAAAAAAAATTTGATTTTCAGTTTCACTCTGTCTCGCCTAGCTTCTATCCTCGTTCGTTTATCTTTTTGAAAAAGGTCGGTTTCGTTTGAGATAAGTAAATTAATAAATGTACAGAACCTTTATCCTTAATCTGAAACGCAGAATATAACTGTTTTAAAATACCATTATTTTTGTGGTCCTAACGCTTGATACTTTCCCAATATCTGCCTCTCTGTTCGTCCCTCCATTCTTACCGTATTCAAAAGATACTTGACTAATACCTAAATTACTTAATTACAATTTTATTAAAAATATAGCTGTTTTTTTAAAATGTAGATATAGAATAACACTTCTCTACATCTTCTCAAGTTCAACCCATTTTTACTTTTCCTTAATCACTTTGCTTTTTCCTCCGGTTCTCTGTCCGTTAATCAAACTTAGTAGCTCCTACCAGTGCTCTATGCATTAAAATTATAAATGACGCAATCAAATATCAGACTCAAGTCACGCTGAACTAAAATTGGAATCCACTTAATCTTTGAGTCCTCCTCCATCGGTTGCGTCTACCCAATATTTCAGTTTTCTCAAGAGGCAAGAAGAAGTTACGTAGTGAAGTAGAAGAGACAAATAGGCCTACTGCCTATTAGCTAGTAGGAATTTACAAAAACTTAAAATGAAAATATTATTAATATTGTGTCCTCTATTGGCAACCGCTGTTTCTCCTAAGCGCCAACTGAATGTTTTACGCAAGAGTCTCTTAATTAAAAGACTTTCTGACTGCTTTTTACAACCCACTGGTTTTACACACTACCTTGTAATTTTTATATTTTTAGGTCATTTGAATTCTGTTTATGAATTATTTTAAAATCGTTTTTTTTTTTTAATTTATTTCTTTATTCATTGCTTTGACAATTAAATATTTATAAATATTTTCAATAATTATTTAAATATTTTTATAACTAAATTGAATTAAATTTTTTTTTAGCCTCCAGATTTTTTTTTGTTTTTTTTGAAGCGCTAAATTAGCCTCAATAATTAGAAAAAAAAAATGAATAAAAATTTTTTTTTTATATTTATTAGATTTGGAAGGTCGCAAGAGGGGATAGGAAGCAAACGGAGGGATTTAAAATCATAATCATACTCTGAATAAAAAAAAAAAAAAAAGAAATTTTTAATTAAAACTATCAACTAAATTATGTAAAAATATTAAAAATAAATCAATTGGAATAATTAATTTAAATGAGATTTACATATATAGGAATTTTTTTATTTTAGGAACATATTCCGAAAGAATGTCATCTTTCTTCCTAGTTCTTAATATCTTTTTTAACTAAAAGATTTTAAATGATAAGTAAGTTTTCTTACTGTAATTATTAAAATCATATTTAGAAAACCCATTTCCCAAGAAATTCGCAGGGTTCAGATTGTTTTGGAACCTTAGAAGACACAAGGGATGACAAGGGATCACGCAACTATAAGTTCTGTTACTTGCTTTCAATGTGGACAAACACCCGTATGTACGGAGCTACAAAATTAAGAATATTCGACACCTGTCGAAAACACCAACGTTTCAAGGTAAACGATGTTCCTCACACGGAAACTAAAGGTATACATAAACAAGTGTTAAAGGATCCTATGAAACATATCCGGTAAAATACAATTAGTAACAGCGTTCTGTGTCAGTTTGCCAAATTAAAATCGATTGAGCAAGAAACAAAAAGAAAAAAGTAGAGTAAGGTATACTGCAAATACTTTGAAAACCGTTGAAATACATAGTAAGAAAGAACTAAAATGGAACTAGCAAGGTCTAGAGAAGATCACCTAAAAACCACCTAGAGGCAAAACCTTGTCTTCGCAAAATATGTAAAGACCTGTCTTATTAATTGGAAAAACATATGAAACAAATAAAAAATCTTCTAATAAAGTCCGATCCATTAGATATCCTACGCTCCAAAGAGAAGGAGTAATAAGGAAAACAATACAATTGTCTTTATATTAGCCCTCTTAATTTGTAATAAACTAAAACTGTTTATTAATTAATTCAATATTCTGTGTTTGATAACTGTTAAAAAAGTTAAAAAGCTAGTTTTTAAAAAAAACAAAATGGCCGATTTTTTTTTTTTTTTAATTTTTATTTTAGTTTGAATTTTTTTTTTCTTTTGTAATTACAATGAATTTTTTAATTATTTTTTTTTATTAAATAAATTTCAGGATATACTAATAAATATTATTAGAAAAAATATGTAATTATATATTCATATATTAATTATATATTTAAATAAATTTTTTTTTTCTATGCACATATTTATCAATTAAACAGGAATCAGAAGAATCAGAACACAGGAAAAAAAAAATACAAAAGCCTGGAGCAATAAGTTATATAATTATTCAATTGCCCTGAAAATTTTGTAAAGGCAACGGATTATTTTGTGACATTATTGTGTTTTGTTTAAATTTTTTTTTTCAAATAACAACAAAAATTTCACTAATTAATAAAAGTTTCTGAGTTGAAAATTGAAAAAAATTTGTAAATATCTTCAAGTGTCCCTATTTTGTTATGCTTTGAAAATTTTCACAAATAACTCAAGAAGTAGCTCCCATAAACTTTGGAAAGCCTCAATTTACTTGGTCACATTTTTAAGGCACAGACCACCGCGCTACTTTAAACCAATTACTATCACAATATTGTATTCTTCGTATCATTTAACCTCGTTTCATTTGTCTGTAATTCATCTGATAAATAACTCAACAAATAGCTTCCATTGGAGTAGCATTAGTTTACTGAGTCACTTTTTTAAGGAATAGACCGCGCTTCTTTACAAAAATTACTATCATAAGATTGTATTTCAATTTAAGTTCGGTCAGACTAATTACAGGCAAATGAAGCTATCCTGTAGTTCATCTGACTGAACTTCCCTTGCCTGTATTTTTTTGACCGTGCTTAATTTGACAGAATTTAATTTGATTGGATGTGATGATTCTGGAAAAAAGAGAATACCGTTATGATAACTATGAAATACTTCAAAATTTAAAATTTTGTGTTTCCCAATATACCTATAAATATTTGAAAATTTTTTGGATCACATAAAATACAGGTAAATGATAATACAGGCTATTTGTGTCAAATATTGTCAGGGCATTTTGACCAATTGGGAAGTTGAAGCTAAACTCGAT
The DNA here is from genome assembly GCA_963082915.1 of Dolichopus griseipennis. Classification (NCBI taxonomy): domain Eukaryota; kingdom Metazoa; phylum Arthropoda; class Insecta; order Diptera; family Dolichopodidae; genus Dolichopus; species Dolichopus griseipennis. Next base: position 15,944,626 of record OY720444.1, on the reverse strand, counting down.
ACCTCTTTTAATCCTATCACATACTTTATGACGCAGGTGTGGCAACAGAATGAGGGAGAAAACAACATGCACTTTACATGTAAATTAACATGGGTTGGGGTTATAGGGTGAGTCGCCTACCCACATAAATCTAAGAAAACAAGCAAACTAGCAACTAAACAACCTAGAGTAGAGTTTCTAAATGAAGCGACGAAACAATAGATTGTGATTACTTTTAATAATAGGAGTAAGGTTTTGTTGCCCATTACACTCTCAGGAGAATAAGCATGTCTAATCATCATCTCGAGTCTGGGTCCTCAATTAAGACTTTCATATTTTAAATTTAAACGACAGGTCAGACATTTTAAATTTAACTATATAGAATCAATTAAACATTTTTATTTAAAAAAAAAATTGAAAATTGTTTTGTTTTTTCAATAATCATTACACAAATTAGTGGAAAATTTTCAAATTAAAAATTTAAATAATTTTTTTTTTATATATAATATAATACATAAATATTTTTTTTTTAATATTTGTTAATATATATATATAATTTGGGATTATTCCTGTTTTTTTTTCTGGGATAATCGTAAATACAATCAAAAATAAATATCAATATTTGCATTAATTCCTAATAATAATAATAATAAAAAGAATAATTTAATGTCAGTTAGATAAATATTTGGTCATGTGTGGTTTATTTATATAAATTATATATATAAATTATATATATTACATTATGTATAGCTATATTAAATTGATTTTTAATTTAAATACACATATATTTACTTAAATAGCTAATGATCCAAAAAAAAAAAAAAAACAATAATACAAAAAAAAAAACGAATTAAAGAGGGTTTGGCCAATTAAGGAATAACCACTGACCAAAAATGAATATTTGGCGGAACGAAGTATGAAGTTATTTTAAATTTTATTAATATAGTCAAAGGATTTTTTTAGTTTAATTTAATTATACTATACTTATATATATGTTTGTGACATAATGTGTAAGTATATAATGTAATACATATATCATTATGAGTCCGAAATTTCCTAATAATTAGTTCTGTTACTTTTGTTTTAACTTTTTCCGGCGTCTACTAACAAAGTTTTCAAAACCTTAAGAACCCTCCATCTCCAACTATGTGCCTCAACCAAAAGTGATAGAGCTCATCATTAATTTTTCAAAGAAAAAAGATAATTTAATCATACAAAGAAAGTTTCCGGCTTAAGTAGATTCTCGAGATAAGAAAAATGCCACAAGTACCAAAAACGTGTACTAACTATAGTACTAACCATATCCTAACCACATCCTTCCTATATCTGAAGAATTATGTGAACCGACCAAGCGACCAACCTATTTTATCAGAAATGGAGTTTAGAAAAAGTAGTTTTTTCGGAGCTTTTATAATATGTAAGGTAAACGATTCCTATATTTGATCCACCTTAACTTAATGTTGTACTAAAGCCTGAGTTCTATTTAGCAAGGTTTATTTTAATTAAAATCATTGGCAATGACAGAACCTTTATAACCAAAAGTATTAACTCCTTTATATTTTCTACTTCTAAATTAAGTGCTTAATTTTTTCATATGAATATAGGATTAGAATGTCAACTTCCCTCCTCCTTATGTCATTATAATTACAATGATTATTATTTCATTTCCTAATTTGTAAATTTCTTGCGAAATAAACCGTTTTTGTTGATGCCAGATGATTTTAAGTTTCCTTCACCTTTGTCTTCATTGAAGGTTAAATTCCGGTTACAATGGTTGGCAGTTTTCTGAGAGTGTGATCATTACATCTCCATTTTCTACACTCAATTTACTTCACTCTCAGATACAATCAGCTACAGGTGTTTGTTGTTTTTATTTTTATTGCCCTTTATGGAAGCATAGAATTAGGATATTAACTTGACTCCTCCCTAATTCATTATTATATTCCCAATGATTGTGATTTTCCTCCAATTTTGACCTTTTTTTCAATTTTCACTGTTTATGTTGATGCTAGGTGTTTTTAGGTTGCCCTCGCCTTTGTCTACCTTGGAAATTGAATTTTATGGATATTCTGATTACTTTGATAGACAGTCTTTACAGAGTGTTTCCCTTCCATCTTCATTTTTTACGTTTAATCTTTTTCATTACGGGATCTTATCACTTTCCATAGGTCTCCATTGCAATAGTTTTGGGCAAAAGTATTATTTCTTATCACTTACTTGAAAATTTCTAAATGGATTTTTGATCTTCTTATATAAATCCCGATCAATATAAGGAAACTTTAATATTAAACATTTTTCGTAGACTTTCTAAACATTTTTCGAAAGACATTTTTCGAAGTCATATATCTTTAAAAAAAAAAAAATCTTTAATTGATGTTTAAAACTCATGTACAATCAATTAATTATACATTCCAAAAAAAAACAACCAAAATCCAATTCATTTTACCATTAATTTTCCCCACTAAAATTGATTAATTCTCATTTTGAAGACATTCACAATATTTTTGGAAATATTAAACATCATTTTCTTTAAAACTGATATGGAACTTCAACATTAAAAAAAAAAAAACCAAAAAAAAAATGAAATTAAAAACTTTCTCATCTACAAAATTTCGTCTTGGATCTTTTCTCATGACCCCCTCTTTTTATTCTAACTTTTAATCAGACGATTATGTCATATTAAAAGCTTTTCTAATTTTATTTTTTTTTTTTAACATGATGCTAAAAATTTATTACATTTTTATGTTAGTAAAAAAAATAAAAAAAAAGGAAAAAAAAAAAAATTTCTGAAGTTTTTGATGTATTTTCATTTTTACTTTAATATTATGTTGTCTCTTGATCTCTCTTGACATCGTCCAAGCTGTTCATCAAAATTGTAAAAAAAAAAAAACAAAAAAAAACTACATATACACATAAACTTTATTTATATAATTTTGTCCACATCCGATATGTCCATGTCTTCAAGTTTTCTTCAACTAAAAACGACATTTTGACCATTCATCTCGTACTCTTCAAAAAAAAAGTACCATAGAAGAAAAACTTTCTTCTACTTATAAAAAAGTTTTTTCTTATTTGTTTTATTCACTTTTCATCTTTATCCATGTCATTCAGTATATATATATACATATATATTCTCAGAGACACCAAAAATCATTTGGAAATCAAAAAACATATATATATATATATTTCTTCAATTTTCCAAATAAGATGTTCTGGGAAAAATATCTTAGAGTAACCATCAAGTAACTTCGTTCGTTTTTTTTTTCTGTGTTTAATAACTTTTAATACATAAGTAAACATACCTAAATAACAGTTATACGAAGGATATACATCTACACCTAAATAAAACTTAAAAAAAAAAAAAAAACAAAAAATAACTATTTAATCTTGACAGTTTTTATAGTCCTTATGGTTTTCTTATACTTTCATCTGAATGATATTAAGTTGTGTGGTTTGGTGACGACATAAAACAATATTGTATACGTATATGTATTTTATCCTAGTCCATAGACTATAATGATGCACATATGATTTTTTTTTTCTAAAAGATTGAATTGTAGGCTCTAGACAATTGAATCGACGCATAGCTGCGGACAAGAGTTCTTCACTGGGAGAAAGATTTTCGTTATTATTAAACTGCAGGATCTATAAAAAAGGGGATCATCTTTGGTGCGGAAAAGAGTTCTTCAATTTGTAGAATAATTTTGTTAACGTTCAACTGCTGGATCTATAGATGAAAGAATTGTCCTATAGCTGGGAAAGAACTTTGGAATCACTTTTTTTAACAGAACTTTGTGATTTCACAATTGTAATCTAGCTTTTAAAATATCCCCCTTAGAAATAGGCGAAGATTGGTTCTGTATATTTTAAATCTTCGGATAAATTGTTACTAATTTACAATCTCAGAATACATCTTATTTCAAAATTACATTGGAATGATAGAATTCAACGCTTTATTATATAGAATGATTGAACTCAACGCTCTATTATATAAAGTTCGTTTTTCCACTATTCTTGGATCTCTTAATGAATATCGCTTTACTTAGCTTCAGATATTTTCAGATAATAAGACTTAGACTTTTCCAATTGGTTTAGATTTTTCGGAAAAAATTATTCGATTTGTTCTAATTTGTTTCGTCATCTCAAGGATTTTTGGTAATCAAGCACGACTGTACAGAATCCTTTAATCCTTTCAAATTCTCCCACTTTTTGCTGATTCTTTGCACAAAATTTAGTCATTTCAGATGACTCCCAATTATTAAGTTTCCAATCTTTTCCTGTAAGGCTTTTCTAATTTTTTACAAATAAATTTAGTAGATCTGAAAATTCTTTTGGGTGTTGTTGACATTTTTAATATCTCTCGATTGTCCTGAAGCTTGGCTATTTGCTATTATAAGGTTAGAATACAGAATACTGAGGATCTTATAAAAAATAGAAGAATAACTTATGACGAAATATTAAATTTTCTAAATTTCGTAAATACATTTATAGTCCTTATTTCATTTGGAATTCTATCAAAGAATCCTTCCCATACTAAAAAAATTTTAATTTCATTTATATATATTATAAATACATATTTCACTTTTCAATATTTAACTTGTCTTTGGCGCACTCAAAAATTCAACATCAAAAAATTATTATGAGGACTAGTTGTCAGGATAAGTCAGGACGAAGTAGAAAATTTTCCGATATAAGTACAGAAAGGAATTAAAAAAAAATTTTACTACATTGGTTTGTTTTTTTTTTTTCTTTTTTTCTCATAAGGACATTTTTATTATCACTATAAAAGCATTGAGACATCAAGGAACCCCAAGAGTGCATTATCGTATATTTTAGTTTTATTTTTGAATTTTTTTTTTTTTTATTTTTTTAAAGAAAAATAAAGTTTTCAATTGTTTATTGTTATTTTTCTTTTAAAAAATGAAAAAAAATATATTTTCGTGGATGAAAATTTTAAATAAAAAGAAAAACTAAAAAAAAAAAAAGAAAATTATGAATGAAAGAAAACTTATACGGAAATTTAGGTGTTAGGTGTATCATCTTCATTCCAATTTTGTGAAAAATGGAAAACAAATTATTCAACATTCTTTCAATTGTATATATGAAATAAGTTTTATCTTGAGGAGCATTTGATGGCATTTTTTTTATTATGTCCATTTTCTGCATATGCACAAATTTTCTTTTATATTTTATTTCTGGATTTACACTTGGTATACAAAAGTCTTGGAACAGTTGATTTATATTTGCTGGGTCACCTAAGCCATTTAATGAAAGGATAGCTAGTTTCTTTAATTTGATAGTATGTTTCTCAGAATAAGTTTCAAGAATGTATAGGGGTTGTCATACAATATATTGTGGCACTTTTGTTTAGGTTATTCAGAGATTGATGCTCCAGCATTGGATTACATATGCCATTTGATGCAAGATTAGTATATATCCTAGCAGGGATTCGTATGAAATATACTGTTGCTCTTTTTTTCTTTTTGTTAGGTTGATGCTGCAGATACTCTAGATGATGAACTGTGAATAACTGAATACATTAGTTACAGAAACTCTTAGAATTTAAACTCGAAATCCTTCTTTTCTTCTTCCCGTCTGGTTAATGTCAACAAAAATCTCTAAAATTTCATTACTCAAAATACCTCATGAATTGGATGAAAGGAGTTGAGTAAATAATGTATAGACGAATCATGGAAGGAAGTGTTTAGAAGAAACATTAATGGAAATGCTGATAGTAATTGAAAGAACCATGGAAGGTAGTATATAAAGACTAAATCATGCACTTAACTAACACCTCAAATCCTTAAAACCTTCAAATAATATTAAAAATTAACCTCCCTCTCGTTTTGATTTTACACGTTAGTAAAACTCTTGGGACGAATTTCTTAACAACTACGTGATAATATATTTTGGCTTGGCTTTGAGGAAAATGAATTCGAGGTACATTAGAATGGAAGAGGAAAGTTGGGAGGTTGGGTAGAAAGACATTGAATGGAAGCATGATCCATATTCTAGCAGTCCTTACAATAAATGAGTTTCCGTAAACAGTTTTAAACCGCATTGAAAATTTCAATGTTAAGAAATGAACACTTACGGTCTCCCTGTTGTCACACAACAATTTTATAAAGAGTGGAATTATTGATTTCAGTTCAATAGAGAAATTCTTGCATAAATATTTTTGCACATCAGTGTTTAATTTTTATTTCTAAGATTATCCTTATACTCTTCACTATGTACTCCGTGACGAGTCTCTCATTTTCTCTCTCTCATTCTCTCTCGAACATTTTAAAAGTTTCCTGTTTTTAATTCTTTTGATTTTCTTTCTGCAATTTCTTCGACGATTTGCCACTTCTCCTTCCCAATTTGCAGGATAAGAACATTTTTTAAAAATTATTAGCGATGAGAGAAAAACTTTTACAACTATTATAAATATATTTAACTAAGTATGTTTGTATGTATGTTAGTTGATAATATTTATATTTTTGTCTTTTAAATATATATACATACATAGAATATTGAAAATATCTTGACAGATTTCTTATGCTTTTCTAATACTTATAATAAACGTCACTTGATGGACGTTCCGATGAAGCAACAAAAAAAAAATTCATTCCATTGACAACAAATACAACAAATGAAACAAAATAAAATACAAAAAAAAAAAAACAAAAACAAAAAACGATGTTAGTTTAAGTAAAAATTCCTTATGTCTGGGATATATAAGGATATTATAAGGATATATGTCCATATATAATGTCAAAATGTTCAAATAAATATATAGAAGAAACGTACATTAAATAATAAAAAAAAAAAATAGCTAAAAATATTTATAGATTTTTCCTTGTGGAGTTTTCCTCAAGTTTTTCTTTTAGTTTTTCTTTTGTTTTTTTTTGTTTCAATTTTTGTTTAGTTTTTTTTAGTTTAATTTTTTATTTTTATTTTTATTTTTTTTTATTTTATCTTCTTAATTCATCTTTGAAATTTTTATAACTGACACGAAGGACAAATAAACCAGATTTTTGATCCTTATGTTTTTTTTTGTTGTTTTTTTTTTTTTTTATTTATTCTGTTCCCAAATGTACTATTGAATTTTACATACATGAAATATATTTTATTATAATTTTATGTTTTTTTTTTTTTGTTGTAAGTATTTTTTATTTATTTTAAAAAAAAAATATAGGGTAACTAGTACAATGAATGGGATGATTTTAAATGAATCTTGTTATTTGTAAGTATAAAGGGTTTTATTTAGAATGGAGATCATGTGATTTGAAATGAAAAAAATGAACCTTTTATACGTACAACTGTACTAATATTCTAAGAGCCAACTCTTGGTGTGAATAGAAACCAGGAGTAGAGATAACTAAAAAATTTTAATTTTAACTGGCATACTTGGAAGCTTATTTAATACACATTAAACCTATTTAATTCAATTTAATAGTACTTAAATTAAATATTAATGAATTAATATTAGATGCCGTTTAAATTTCTAAAGTCCTTTTAATGCTATTGGATCAATCATTGTTGTCCCTTGAATGGGAAACTTATGCTCTGTTTGAGCTCTTGTTGGATCTTGACCGATACATTGTTATAATTTACACCATATTCTAAAATAATACATGACCAATATGCAAATAAAATGTAATTATTGTGGTACAGATGATAACTGGCGCAAATAGAATTTTGTGGATATCCCGTAGTATTGCATAATAACTACAATCGAGTATGAAGAACCTATCAACCTATACAATTTTTAATATCCAACAAAAGAGTTTTATATTGTTCCCGATTTTCGGATTAGGTGTGACCAAAATATATAGTGTTGGTCTGGCAATCTGAAAACTTTAAGTTAACTGAATTTTTAATAACCTAGTAGAGTAAAATCTAAAATTCAAAACAAAAACCTTTTAAGAACTTAGGTTTAGATTAATTAAATGTCTTAATTAAAGTAAATATATTCCAGAGATTTTGGTTGTCTAACTTTATTTCCAATCAAGCTTGTTCTTCTTCGAAAATATTTTGCACCTACTACAAAATTTTAATATTGCTTCTCATTTAAATCTTCCAATTTTATAAACATTTAATACATTTTATAAAAAATTTTTACAAATTAAGTAAAGTACAAGAAAACCAAAAGCTAAAAAAATTAAAAAATTGATCTGCTTTTGAAATTTTTCCTTCTTACTTCCTAAAATAAAGAAATTAAAAAAATATATCAACTCTTAAATAAGACGAGACATCATTGCACATCACATAATACAAGTAAAAAATATTTTCCAAAAACAATAAATAACAACAACAATAATTTTTTTTCTACAATTTTAAATTTTTGAAATAAAAATTCTAATATGTACAACAAAAAACTTCTTTTCCAATATTGTACCTTATATTCATCTCTAGTCCCCATCAAATAGTCAAGACACCTACCTAAAATCCTCCTACACCTAGAATCCTTCCACCTAAGATCCTTCTGTTCGATTGTAAAATTGAAAAGGAAGAAATTAGAAAAAAATAGAAATAAAACCTACATATTTTTACTATAATGTTCATCAGTAGTCCATCTTTTCCAAAGATGGAAACAATTTCTTCAGAAGATATCCTTCTTCCTTGTTCTGATATTTTAGATTGACTTCTGGAATTTTTTTTTCTTAACATTTTTAAGTCTCTGAACATTTATAAAGTTTTCCAAAATAAAAATAAAAAACTTTTTATAAAAATATTTTACACAAACATGTAGAAAAAAAAAAATTCTAATAACAGTACAGAAGATGACATAAAACTGACAAACTTAGATATATTATAACACATACATATATATATATACAAATAATGCACATTTTATTGAAAAAAATAAAAACAAAGTTCTTTTATTTTCTTTGATTCTAGAGATGTTGTAGCTTTGGAATTTCTTAAGATACACTTGTATGTATATATATAAATATATATATAAGTGTATCTTATATATATATATATATATTTATATATATTTGCATCATTGAAGCTTTTTGTTGTTGTTCAATATTTTCTTTTATTGCATTTTAAATTTTTTTTTTTTTTTTCTATCATTTTTGAAATTTACAAAACTTTTTTTTTGAATTCAAAATGACTTTCACATACCAAATAAAACAACAACAACAATAAAACTAAATATTTTTTGAACTTTGAATTTTTTTTTTTTTTTTTTTTTTATTACCCAAGGATAAAAAACAAAGGAAGAAAAAAACAGGAACAGATAAAAACTATAAGTAAGAAAGAGAAAGAATTGAATAAAAAAAAGTATTATTTAAACGTAAATAACTATATTAGAAGAAAAAGACGAAGAATAAGAAAAAGATAGAAGAAGAAGACTCTAAAGAATGACTGTCACTGTCCATCTTAAAACTTTTCTGACAGGTTTTCTTCGACCGACAGAATATTCTACCAAGTAAATATCTGTATACATACCAGTATTCTACATAATTTTTTGTTGTATTTTTTTTTTATTTATTTATTGCATTGATAAACTTCTTTTACTAACACAACGATAAAATCTTAAAAATATACTCCCACCTTATGTATAAATTTAAAATTTTACCACCACAGCTTCACAACACAATTTTTTATAATTTATCAGAAATTTGTTTTGGACTATTGAAGAATAAGCAAAAAGTTTTTGTATACTAAGTTAAAAAAAAACTAATAATGACTCTTTAGTCGACTCTTGTCAACTTTGTTGAATGTCACTCTTCTGTATGATGGAAGGGGATTGAATAAATAATTCTAACATTGGGATTCCTAGATTGAAAACCTTCCCCAAAAATTAGATGTGCAAAAGTTAAAAAAAAAACCAAATATATAATGACTCCTTACCTGACTCATGAACTGAGTCACCTTATCTGAATATGACTCTGAATGATAGGATAGGATTAAATATATATTTTAGATATCTTTTGGAAATCCTAGAATGTAAATTAAATTATACTTCCCTTTCCAAAAGAAATAGCTTTCTTAGATGACTCCTGAACTGAGTCACCTTTTCTGAATATGACTCGTATGATTGTAGAGGCCTGAATAAATAATTGAGATATCTATTGGAAATTCTAGAATGTAATTTGAATTAAAATTCCCTTTCCAAAAAAATGATTGTAAAAATTATCAAATCAAAGAATATTAATATATAATGACTCCTTATTTGACTCCTGAAATGAGTCACCTTATTTGAATATCACTCTAAATGACAGGACAGGACTAAATAAATAATTGAAATGTCTATAAGAAATTCTAGAATGTAATTTGAAATAAAATTCCCTTCCCTAAAATCATTTTCGGTTTTTAGACCTTAAAGTAAATTTGAAAGGAGTTTAATACTAACACTTTGCAATATTTAAAATCTTAAGACTAGAAGGTTTCAAAAAATATAGGATGGTAACTTTTGAATTTTCCAATTTTTTTTATTTTCTACTGCCAATACTATACTTGTATTTGATAGTTGCACATCATCTTTGTTGTTGTTGATATTTTTGTTGTAAGATGAAGGTGTCTTTCAAATCCCAAGACTGAAAGCTTTCACAAAAATAGTTTTTAAAGTGAATTTTTAATTTTTTTTTTCTTAAATGCTGATGCAGCTTTTCTAAAAGTTTTCTAAGATATAAAATATAATATTTAAATTTTTAATTGGTATTATATAATTGGTTTTCGATATTATAATGTTTTCAAGTTCGAAAACATATTGAAGAGACAATAAGCATAAAGTGTCACAGATATTTTACTTTATATTCGAAAACTTTTAGTGGATACATTAATTGTTTTATTCTTTCCTACTGAAAATGTATTAATAAGGTAAGTGTGGCAATTGTATTGCTATAACCGAATGAAATGGATATTGAGTTAACACTTCAACCGTTTATATGAGAAACAGGTTTGTTTTGCATATTATAGTGTATTTATGGTAAAAAACTGTAAAATACTCTGTAAGATCATATTGAGTTCAAGACTTACAATTTTTATACGTTTCACAGAGGAAATTTCGATGTCACGCAATTCCCGTTAGAAATTATGCTTCTGAGCAAATTCAAGTATTGCCAATTTATGTGTTACTGAATCTGTGTTACTTAACCGACATTCTACTGAGTTTAAATTATAATAAACTCCTATTTTTGGATATATTTTGAAAAATTTGACACAATAGAGAAAATAAAAAAAAAATAAACCAAAATAGAAATTAAAAAAAGTGTAAGAAATTATTGGACATAAACCAAAAAAAAAAAACAAATATTCTTGGACATGATAATTTTTAAAGAAAAAATAAATCAATCCCCAGAAGAAACGTCAATTTTGATATATTTTTGTCTCTTTTTTGCACTTTTATTTCCTATTCCATCTTTGGATTTTTTCTTTTTTTCTATTTGGATTTTTTCTAAAAATCACAAAAAAAACTGGAAGAAAAACTTTTGCCTAAAAGAGATGGACATAAATTTTACAATTGAATATTTTAAAGATGACTATAAATTATGAATTCTTGGACTTGGATATATTAAGAAAGAGAAATAAATATAAATTAACTTTGAAATGGTCATGGATGTAAAAAATAGTTTCTGACATAAAACAAGAAATAAATTTAAAAAAATTAAAATTTCTTAAAGATTTTACAGAAATGATATTAAACTTTAATATTTTTTCATATTCTGTAAAAATTACTTTAAATTACCTTTAATTAAGAGTTTGTAATGATTATTTAAGTAGAAAATCGAAATTTTACTTAAGTAGGTTAGTATGTCAGTAACTGGTCACAAGCTATTTCTAACTTAGTAAGGTTTACCATTTAACTGAGGTACCGCTGAACATTACCTTTTGACCGCATTACATTAGCTTTTGACACTTGGGTTTCACTCAGAGTATTCGGCAGTTTTCCTTGGGAAGGACGCTGTTATAGGCAAACATTACCTTTTGAGTGCTTATATCTAGTATTCAGAATCACCTGAATTAATTAAGGGAATAAAGAGTCATTACTTCTTCTCTTCATGCCTTATGTTCCGACAAATGTAGGCTAACTAAAGGAACTTAGAACACATAAAATGCATTATATAAGCTGAACAGTTAGTTGTGAAATTTACAAGCCTCTCTATTCCATAGATGCTGTCTTTACCATCGATACTGTCTATACCATAGATACTGTCTATACCATAGATACACGTTTGGCTATTTTAATTCCACTCAGAGTCTTCAGCTCATTTCCTTGGAAACAAAATTTTCTGTAAGATTTTTAGAAATAGTTAGCCTTGGACTCGACAAAATCTCCCAGAGTATTCTGCAGTTCTGTGGCTACTTAAAACCGATATAGATTAATTTTAAGCTGGGACATTCCATATTAGAAGACGACTCAATAACTTTTCAGAAAAATAACATTTAACTCCAAAATTTAAAAGAAAACGTGACTTTAGAATCAACACTATTAAAATAAAATATATATATATATATTTTTTATTACAGTAATTTTCCTTAAATTCTATTAAATTACATGAAATTCTTTAATTACCTAATAATTCTAAGACACTATTTAATATATTCATTTAACTTTCTTCAAAACAAAATTTAACACCTTCAAAATATATTCATCATACATAAAATATGACAATTTTGAATCTTTAAATCTCAATTGGGTTAAAGATTATCAAGATTCAAGAATAAGAAAATGGTTCACTTAATTTAACTAAAGTATGTATATACCTAATAATATATAGTGAAACAAAATACGAAAAATTTTGAAATAATTTTTAAAGAATCATATCAGTGCATCAATCTATTAAATTCCCATATGTAAAAATATGTGAATATGTATGCCATGTATGTACATTGAATCACTCTTTTTAGTTAATAATGACAACATTTTATGCTGATCTAGAATGATGTGAATATCTTATTTCATAACGATCAAACTTTTCTTATGCTAGTAACTATATGAGAACTTCTACATTTTACTATTTATGCTCATATTGATTTTCTCTAATTAATTCTATTGTTCGTCCGTCCGACGGAATGGAAAGTTCGAAAGCCTCCCGTTGAAACTGTGTGGTGTTTCTTTGGTTAATGTGCGCTTTTACCACACAAAAACCACACCCACTTTGAAACAAACTTTAGAGGGAACCTATGATACAAATGTACTGTTTAGTTACAGGGATGAGGATATGGAAGATTTTGGGATTGTGGGGAAGTTATTTGGAATTTCTGGATTATAGGGGATGAAGAAAATTGAATGGGATATTTAGAGGAAAGATGTTAATGTTCTTCTTAAATTTGGTTAAATCGTACATTTATACAATGCCAACTTTGGTGGAATATGGTTCCATAAACATAATGAGCGCACGACAAATGAATTTCCATAAGCCGAAAATTTAAAAATATAATTATTTTTACTTAAATATACACCAGAATTAAGTTATTTAAGTACATAATAAATATTCATTATTTAATACATGGCCTTAAAATTGTGCAGGCTATGGTAGTCAATAATTCCATAACCGGTCTCATATCATACTTCCTTACTAAGAATATTTTATTAAAATTGTAGGAAAAGTAGGAAATTATTGCCTATTCTCGGTTTCGACACCAGAATTGCATTCTAAGGCACTCTAGTGCTCCAAAAAACAGCCATGTCCTTTTTAATGCAATAGGCCATTAAAATACTATTATTCTAATAACGATATAATATTTCCTTAATATTTACTTATTTCTTCATTGTTATCATTATATTATAAAGACATCTTGTCTTCTACAATACAAAATATATACATCTATTCATCCACCTACATAATAATATTCATTTTCAAGTCAAATCATTGAGATCTAATATCAACTATTTATATATATACATATTTAGTTAGGTCCCATCACATTAAATATAACAAAAATGTTTTACGTGTATTTTTAAAATGCATTGTACACATTCACATCAACATTTTTTAGATTTTAGTCCTTATTTAATATATTTGTACGCAAATACTTAGATATACATATATACATATATACAATATAATGTTATATACGACAAAAAAACCATATTATTATTAAGTCATGCATCTATAATAAGCGGGGTTATGTTGAAAATGAACACATTGCACATTTTTTTTTTGTACATCAAATAAATAAAAAATACATGAAAATGCAACAAGACCAGATATACAATAACAACAACAATAAGCAACAAATATATAATATTATCACAACAATCAATATCATTATTATTATCAGTATCATACAAAAATAATATGATATTGATGATGAGATATGTCAACCTGATATAGACAATTATATTATTATATTTTTGGTATATATAATGTTATACCAGTAATTGTCACTATTATATGAAATCTGTCAACATTGAAGAATATTTTCTTTTCAATATATAGAAGAAAATGTTGCTTGTGTTTGTTGTTATGTTTTTGTTGCCTTTATTACCCACTATAGTTTTCATATTATGTATACTTATAATGCAATTTTGTATATGTATAAATATCTTTCATATTTAATGTAAGGAAACATCTTCTCTAACTTTATCATCATCATCATCATCGTGTAAGTTTTGATAATGATGAATATTATGATTAGAGTATTGAAAATTAAGAATCTGAGAATTAGAATAAAATATTTTACAAAAATTATTAAATCTTAATAATAATAATAAGTATACACCGAAATAATGGTTTTTAAATTCATAATACGTTATATTTATTAGTTAATTCATGGCCTTAACATTTTTGAGGCTATGGCAATATATGTTTCTTCATTCTTCGTATGAAAAGTCCCTATTAAGTATATTTAATTCAAACTCTAAAATCTAAGTTTCGACACAAGAATATTGCATTCTTAGACACTCTAGAGTTCCAAAAAAACAGGCATGACCTCCTTCGCGTAATAGGCCATTAAAATACCCTTATTCTAATATCATTATTCTTGCGATTTTATGTATGCATACATATGTATATTTTTCATATTTAATGCAAGGAAACAGCTTCTTTAACTTTATCATCATCATATTCATCATCATTATCATCTTCATCATAATCATCATCATTGTTTTGATAATGATGATTTTGAAAGAATCTGAGAATGAGTACAAAAATCTAGTGAGCTAAAGAAATGACTGATGTGATGCCAAAAATACAATTATATATTATTAAAAATACATATAACTAAATATATATATATATATATATATATATATATATATATATATATATATATATATATTATATAAATTGTATGTATATTTAACATATTATGTAAAACAAAGTTTTAATGTTTAGAATTTCGTTTTTTTTTTAAATTTTTGCAACAATATTATAAAAGTTGTTATATATTGTTTAAATATGATGCAGCAGAAGCATAACAACAATAGCAACATATAATGTCATAAATGATGTATTTTTTTGTTGAAATTCTTATAAATTTGTTGGTGGATTGATATCATATTAATATGATTTTATACATGTACTTATACAGCAGCTGTATTATATTTAAAACAACTTATACTCGTATATGAGTAAAATATGATAACTTGAGTAATTTATTTTAAACAGTTCAAGTACCCAAAAGTTATTTTTATTTTTTCATTAAATTAAATATTGATAAAGACACACTTGATACACTCTCACTATCTAAGTTTAATATTTTTTGTTGAAAAAAAACTTAAATTAGTGATGAAGATGATGATAGTGACAACTGACAATAATGATATGAATATTAAAAAAGTAAATTAGAAGTTAAAGTCAATTGGGATCAGAATATGAGTGAAAATTATAAATTATAAATTTAAAACATACTATCATATTATATTATATAGTAATGAGTTAATTAAGTCTAGTAAGTTTTTTTTTTTTATTTTAAAGTTTTTAGTTATAATAAAGTTAAGAAATTGTATATTTAAATAAAGAGTTAAAATTTATGAGTTAATTTATGAGTTAAGTTTTTAATAATAATTTTATTTGTGCATAAATTTTTTTTTAAAGAACTTATAACTTATTAAGGAGTGTTTTAGGTCAATGTTTGATGAATAGAATAAATAGTAGAAAGTTTTTATAATTTTAATTAAAATAATTACTATTTAAGTTTTTATTACACTCAATGTTTTATAATATAATACGCTACCTATTGAGTGCTTGTTTATAAGAGAGTTTTCGACCTTTTAGGAGTATTTATACTGATTTGGCAATAAAAATTATTTCTTGAGTAAAATTTTTGAAAAAAAATAAGTAATTACTGCGATAAAAAATTGGACCAAACGGTTACAGTATTGAGTAAAATATAATTAACTTAAAAAAAAACTCAATTTAATGTTTTAAAAAGTGTTAAAAAAACTCAACTACATGATTTCGTTTTTTAAGAAATAGTCTATTTTACTCAATTTCGAGTGATTGCGATATTATTGCTCTCAATAGTTGCTCAGAAGAGTTTTCAAATTTTAATGAGTATTAAAATTTAAAAATTGATTGGAAGCTTATGCAGTGTTGAGTAAAAAATTAAAAAATACTCAGTGTTGAGTAAATAATTAAATCTTCTGAAATGAGTTAAAAGAAACCTACCTACTTGATTTTCTTATGTAAAAAATTCTATCTATTAAGTAATTAATTTTAATCCGATTAATCAAAAATTAATTAATAGTTATATAATATTCTAAAATACTACTACAATAACAGATTATTTTTATACACTAATTATTTACTAGTTTGGAAGATTAAGCTCTATTTAACTAAATCAATTAATACAGTATTTATCATGTTAGTTCATACACATCATAATACTATATTTAAATAATCTTATCTCAAAAATTTTATACTCTATTAATATATGTGACACTTAAAACATAAATCTTATCAGTACAATTATTGTATTGTAATTGATTACTTAGTTCAGAACAGTACATTTCAGATTATAGCTAATATGAGATTATTGTTCATACTTTCAAATCAAAATTATTAACTAGATAACTTTGAGATAGGTCAGGCATATATATATAGGTCAGGTTATATGAATGAATATACTAGCAAGGTCTTAAATTTAATTAGAATAAAGAAATTTGATGCTTTTTTAGGAATTCAAATTATTTCTCTCACATACATATTATATCGAACAAAGACCTAAGTTATAGAATCCTCAACTTCTTGAACTTAGTTGTGTTGTTTTTATTGAAACCAATATCTCATTCTATTGAAAAGTGTTACTATTACATTGAAATTATATTGAAAAGTGTTACTATTACAGCTACTATTAAACTTTAATACGTACCTCATCGTACCTCACGTTTAGAACAAATTTACGAACCGCGCCCTGAGACTTTAATCGATCGAATAAACTGGCAAATTCGTAGAAAAGCTGATAGGTCACCGCAGAATATAATTTCATAAACTGTTTGTTCCAACATTTTCTTTTCATTTTCTAAATAACTAAGATATCTCGAGGTCCCGGAGTACCAATCTCACCATATAAAGGTTAAATAAATTCAATAGAAACTCGATTTTTCCAAATTTAAATAACAAACCATTTGCGCCTCTAAATTTCCAAATTTTAAATTACATAGTTAACGGTACTGGTCCAAATCAATTTTAACACTTTAAACTCATTTTATTTCAAAATTTCACCAAAATTACATTCATTATTTCGAAAAAAATCTCAATTTATAAAATTCTAAATAAACATTATAAATGTAATTTGAGATGTTATAAATTAAATACAAAAAATAAAATTAAATTACTAAAAAAAAAATTCCATTCCATTCCAAAAAAAAATCATTTAATTTTTTTTCTAAAATTATAAAAAAAAAAAAAAAAACAAAAAATAGAATTAAATAATAAAACATTTAAAGTGACACCTATAAATTTGTATTAATTTCAATGATCTTTTAGGTGATCTAAAGCAAAAAAAAAACAAAACTATCAATTTTCTGCTAACGCGTCGCGTCTATCTTATATCTCTCCAAGTTTATTTTATTACTAATTTTTTTTTTTTTTTTTTTTTATTTTTTAAATTAAACTTTTATTTCTTTTATTTCGTCTGTCTCTGTTGGCTTTTTTATTTTGCAATTTGATTAATTTATGAACTCTCCATAAAAAATGATCTCACTACATCAATGTCAATATTAAATCACCATAAATCACTTAAAAAAATTAGTTGGTTTTTAGAAAAAAAGTTCAGATCAGTTCAATTTTTATTTTTTATTTTTTTTTTTTTCAAATTTAAGAGTTTTATATTTGATATCAGTTCCATTTTAATCGTGGTTGTATTTATTCTGATCTGGTTTTTACTTTACATTTTCTGTTTTATTATTATGATTATTATTGTAAATGTGAGTTGTTTGTGGTCCGTCGTCGATCGTCGTCATCATCATTGTTGGTGTGTCATTATTTACTATTAAACTTTGTTTTTTTTTTAATTCAAGTTTTTTTGTTGAAAAAATGACTCACAATAATAGATAGTAGGTACACATCAGAGTGATCACCATGAGAGTGATCATATAAAAATTTTATTTATTGTATTTTTCATGATCTTGCAAAATGATCATCGCTATTATCGGCTATATGAAAAAAGTCTCGAAGAAAAAGGCACCAAATTACAATTTTTATAAAAGTCTGCAAATGAAATGAAAAAGTCTCCAAATTTAGGAATCACGGATTATTTAAACCCATGGTTTTAGTTATGAAATAAGTTGGGAGCGGTTTTAGAGTTTGTTATAAAATCAAAGAATCCAATTAATTGTTTAGCAGAAATTTAGGGCCGGAAGCTCCCGTTACTTAAATGTTTTGCCTCTGATATATTGTGTATGGAAAGGATTTGAAGATTTCCGAGTTATATGCAAAGCCAAGGTTTAACAATTGATTTATCGAGGGTTTAAAAATGATAGCTCTTTGTATATTAAATACTAAATTCTGGATAAAACGGGAACCCTGCACTACCGATATCTCGGAACCACTGCACAATAAACTGCATTGAGCTGTCATATAGGTACCCTATAAAAATAGTTTTTTTGTCTTTTCTCATACGTATGTAAAAGGTCTCCAAAATATAAGTTTTAAAAAAGTCTTAAAATTTTCCCAAATTTAGAGTATTTTTATACATGAAAAAAACTCTCCAAAGTTTCATACAAATTTTGGAGACTTTTTTTCATATTTAATTTTTTGGACTTTCTTTATACAGTCGTGATTATTTCCGAATTTGGAGAATTTTAACATATGAAAAAAGTCAAAGTTTTATAAAAATTTCATTTGTGATTTTCGGGACTTTTTTTCATACAGCCAATATTATCAAGTCCAGTTTATATACTTATTTAATTTTATTTTTATATTTTTGAGTTTTTGTTTTTTGTATGTAGAATGTTTGTAAAAAATTTGTCACAATGATTTTTTTGCAAAGATTTATTTCATTTTGAATTGTTGCAATCGTGAAGATCAAGACACGATCAGCTACGATCAATGCAAAAAATTCAAAAAGACAAAAAATAAATGAAAAATTTAATAAAAATTGTGAATAATGTGAATTGATTGCAAGTTAATTGTGAATTAAATGCATATACTTAGTTGTGAGGCAAAAAAAAAGATTGGGTAGGGTAATGGTTGTTTTTTATTAATATCTGTATATTAGAGATATAAATTGAAAGTTATAGCTTTATTTGATTCAGTTTTAAAGTATTTTGAGTGGGAAATCTGTATTTTGAGTATTTTTAAGTTTGCTAACTGTATTTAGATTAAATCTAAATTTTAAATTATATTAGAAAAATCATTTATCAAATATATTTTTTTTTTAAAAATTGTGGAAAACAATATTAGAGGGTAATGACCACTTAAAGTTAGTTTTGGAAGATTAGTTCGAGACTTTTATGAAATGAGATTGCTGGGGAAATTCATTGTAATATCTTGAGTGTTAAGCTTTCAATGTCTAAACACAAGTATACAAGTACTTTTTAATTTAAATTTATTCCAATCCAATTACCTGTACCATGATTTAGAATACTTTGACCACTTTTTTGTAATTTGCCGAATCGTTCGAACTCGAAACTACCTAAACTGTATTTTTGGGAAATTTTGTTAAAGAGTGTAAAAAATTTCTAAGATAAAACTTGTTTGTCGAAATCCAATATCAATTACATTAAACAATATGATCCATAATATGCTCCTTTTTCCGGAGAGGTTAGCTAAAAAAAGTCTCGAATCTATTTTAATTGGAATAAAAAATGCATTTTTAGATATTTATGGTTCTACCAATGACCAAACCAACCTATAAAATTTCTAATTGTTGTTCATATCTTTACAAAAGTTTAAAAGTATTCAATCAAATCGTTATTCTAGGGAGAAAAGTGAAGTTAACCATTAAAAGCTTCTTAGTGAGCCAACGGGATCTAAAACTTGCTTTTATCAATAGTTCTTTTTGCTTAAAAAAAATTAATATCAAAACCTCAAAATCATTTACGCTGAAGAATCCTAGAATAAGAAGCCGCTTTTACTGAAAAAAGTACGGATAACATAATCTAGCCTCAAATGAGGAACTCTGTGTATTTCGGTGTGTCAATTGGATGTACGATGATCAGATGTACCATATCTGACATAATAAAGGTGAGCGTAAAATGTTACAAAGAAAACTCTAAAGAAGTCTAATAGAATAATAACTAAAATGTTCTCATTTTAAGTTCATAAGAGGTTTGAGTCTTTACTAACTCTAAAGAGTTAAGATCTTAAATAGGTCTTAAATATATATAAGAAACTTATCATATTTAACTTTTTGTCCGGAATTATCTCAAACGTTTTTCTACAAGTCTTACATAAAGGATTAAGTCTTAACCAAAGTCTCTTAAGAAGTTAAATAGAATAATTTCCCTAAAACACTTTTTCATTTTAAGTTCATAAGAGGTTTAAGTCTTTACTAACTCCATAGAAATCTTATAGTATAATATTAAATAGTCTTAAGAAGCTTTCCAATATTTTATAAGTTTTAACCTTAAATAACCTTTACTAATTTTAAGGATTATTTAAAAATCAATTCTTATAAAATACAATTTAAGAACATAATTTTTAAAGGATACATATACTTATATATAAAAGTACATATCCTTGTACTTATATATACATATTACAAATGTAATTTTTGATTTATCCTTCATATATACAAATACCACCCATTTAATCATTGTCATGTCAAAATCATACATATTATTCTATTATTTTTTTCATTTCATGTCCTTTTACAAAATACTACATTTTAAAAATTTTTACACATTTCCATTGTATAAAAAGAAAAACAACAATAAACTAAAAAAATTATCATCACTAAATACACTCTCAAAAAAAAAAACATCCCTTGTTATCCTAACAACAACAAAATAAAAAATTTGAATTATAATAAAAATCACAAATCTTTTTAATAATAATAAAAACAAGTGATGAAAAAAAACCAAGGGTTTTTAAAAAAGCACATTTTCAAAATTATATTGTATTACATACTGAGTTTAACTTTGGAAATATTTACTTGGAAATAGTTACTACTGACTTATAAAATTTACTGCTAACAGTAAATTTTTTATTTAAAAGTTGTTATAGCCCCTCAATGGAAAAGGTTGCCAAATTTCTCAAGAATCTAACTTCAACTCCCCCTCCCCCCTCATCTTTTAGTTTTTTAGGTTCTAGGAATTAATTTGTAAATTACACAAAAATTTGGAATTTTACTTAGAATTTTATTATCTAAGCAAAAATGGGTAAAACTGAGAGACACTTTCTTCAATTTAAGGAACCCCTTTTAAATTTAAGAAAAACCTTTAACATATGTTAAAATATAATGTTGAACCTTTAAATTTTGTATATTAATAAAAAAAAAATTGGACAGGTATTCAAGTTACAGGTGCTTAAAAATAGCATAATTTCAATTTTCGGGCCCTTATAGCTCCTAAACAGGGGGCTTGACAAAAAAATTTTGTTAACTGACTCCTACTATTTTTTTAGGATCTAACTTCTCCCAAAATTTCAAGATCCTAGCTTGAACCGTTTAGAAGATATGTGGGGCCAAAAATTTTGCAAAAATTGAGTTTTATATAATGGTAAATTTTAGTACCGGATGGCAACCCTATACATTTAAGCAACATACTTTTGTAAAGCCTATAAAAGCAGCTCTCTAATACTGTTTTTCGATTGAAAATAAACCTAACAGAACTCTTGTTATGTTTATTTAAATATAGGGCTTTTTTGGAATTTGCAGGGGCTGTAACTTCGTCACCCTTCAAAATTAAGAAAAACCTTTGACACATGTTGAAATATAATTATAGGGCTTTGAATTTTGTATATCACTAAAAAAAAATTTGGACAGGTATTAAAGTTACAGGTGTTTAAAAATAGCAAAATTTCAATTTTCGAGCCTTTATAGCTCCTAAATAGGGGGCTTGACAAAAAAATTTTGTTAACCGACTCCTACTAATTTTTGAGTATCTAACTTCCCCCAAAATTTCAAGATCCTAGCTTGAACCGTTCAGAAGATATGTGTGGCGAAAAATTTTGCGAAAATTGAGTTTTGCGTAATGTTAAATTTTAGTACCGTATGGCAACCCTAAACATTTGCCTTGTAAAAATTTATAAAGTTTATGAAACCAGCTATCATTTGCCGTTTTCAGATTGAAAATATATGTAACAGAACTCTTGTTATAACAATTTAAATATAGGGCTTTTTCCAACTTTGGGGGGCTGTAGCCCTGTATACAGGTGGGGCTACAGAAAAAAATTCTTCTATGAAATTATTTTTTTTGCAAAAACTAACCATGGTTAAAATTTCTTTTCTCTATTTCAAACGGTGTAAAAGTTTTTGTAAACATACGGACGGACGGACGGACGGACAGAGTGAAGCTATATAGGCACATTTTTACAAAATTTTTTGAAAATGTGCTAAAAAGGAAACAAGTAAAAAAAGTCCTTACGAGTCCTTTTGTGTCCTTTTTTTTATATAAAATTAAATATATATATATATATTTAAAAAGTAAAACACATGATGACTGACACGTATTGTCAAATTTGATGAATTTTTTCCAATCATCACCCTCAAATCAATGGAAAATTTCAATATTTGAAATATAAGAAGGACCTGAGTTAAAAAAAGACCCTTACAATAGAAAAATAAAAAAAAGAAAAATGAAAAGTCCGTGAAAAATTGTTTCTCATCACTTTTCTTCGATTTTTTTTTTTTGTAATTTTAGCTTGTATTTGTTTTTTTTTTTATTTTTATTTTTATTTATAATACAGGACATCAATCCTTACCTATATTAATAGAAGATTGATTTTTCATTTAGTTAAAATAAAAAAAAAACGAGGAAGATTATAGTTGCCCTTGTCAACTTTTAGATACCCGTGCATACCCACTATGGTGTATAAAATAAACCGTAATTTACTTCCCTTATACATTTAACTCATTACTCCATAATTTTGACGTAAAAAAAAAAAAAAAAAAAAAAAAAATTTAAAAAAAAAAAAAAATCACAAAACAAAAAACAAAATTTTCATTCATTGTCCCATAACTTTAGCTTAAAAAAAAAAAAAAAAAAACAAAAAAAAACAAAAAAAAAAAAAAAAATGGCCCACCCAAAAATTCCGATAGTCCGAGTGATGTCCAACTTTGCCAACTAACTTGTCCTATTACTTTACCCGCCCAATTTTAATTTTAACCTTGTAGCTTCATTAGATTCACAGTTATTGAATCGCAAACTTTGTATGGCAGCCCCCCGAAAATGGGGCCCTAAAATTTTGAAACTTCATATAAGTGCCGGAGTCATTACAAAACTAACCGTGTGTAATTTTCATCCCCGTAGTATAATTAGTTTTGAAGAAATTCATATTGGTGCAAAATAGTTGTATGGCAGCTCCCCGAACCTTGGTCCGATTTTAACCAAAAACAATAGGGAACCTACAAATTGTCTAAAAATTACTTTGTGAAAGTTTCAAAACTCTAGCTCTTATAGTTTTTGAGTTATCGTGCTGACGGACGGACGGACGGACGGACACACATAGCTAGATCGATTCACTTTTCGATGCTGATTCGATACGTACCCTTGACACTATATCTAGCTCTTATATTTCGATGCGTTACAAACGGAGGAGTAATTTTAATATACCCGATGTTCATACATGTATGCACGGGTATAAACAACAGTAGAGGGCAAAAAAATGTTAGCATTTTTATAAAATATTAAAATAGTAGTAATTCTTTTTCAATTAACTAGGTTTTTTTTTATAAATTGCTGGAGAATTTAGTAATTAGATGTTGTGTTGTAATGGATGTAGGAATGGTGGAATTATTAATCTATATTCCAGTTATATTTCAGTATTCCATTATATAATCCAGTTTTGATTACTAATGCAAATTGAAGTTACTATATGAGTCATTTAATAAATTACTTATATTATAAAAATCCAAGATAATAGCTCAAATATATTCGATCTTTAATTAAAATTTTGATCAGGGCTCAATTTGTTGAGACACTGGTTTGAAGAGTATTATAATCAATCCCGATCAACTAAGCGGTACTTATTGATTATTCTAGCATACAATTACTTAGTTTTTGCATATATTTGTAATGACATTTACTTAATTTCCCACATACAACTAAAATAATGACGAATTTATGGATATTTTAAAATTATAGCTACTGATTAGAAAATCAAATATACTAAAGTCTAAAACTTATATAGTTACATTACCCCACTGTGCTGCCTTATATTATAAGTAAAATACTTTAATTAATTTCTAATACGACACGCTTAATATCTGCGAAATAAGGATGCATTATCATGCAAAAGGCAGTTCTAATAACAAAATCTCATATGGAACAGTTCACAGATATGAAGAAGACCATAAATTTATGAAATTTAACTAATGTGTAAAATCTAGACTAATATATATGGCAACCAGTCATTGCTTTGAACTAACTGAAAAAAAAATTAATTACCAAGTCTTGATAAATCGTCGAAAAATAAAATACCACATACTTCCCAAAAAGGGTAAGGAATGACTCATGTGGATTAACAAACGAAAAATCATTAATGAAACAATTTACCAGAAGGACATGGAAGTGGATCGGCAGACAGTAAGAAAAAGTGAAGACTTCATAACAAAGATCGCGATTTGCTGTAACCCATGCTGGGAGAGTTGGAATAACAGAAGAGAAAGAACTGGAGCTATCTTTGAGAATGTAAGAATCATGGAGGGTAACAACAGTGATTTTAAACAGAAACTTATTGCCATCAAGTGAAGTAACTGGAGGAGAAATAACGAATATTTTTTTATTTGAGTTTAAAAATAACGCATACACTTTTGACATCCACTGTAGAATCTGGACATTTTGTAAAATCATAATATATTTTTTATGTTATTTATCATTCCAATCAGTCTTCATATATCAAATATGTATAAAATTGGTTAATGCGAAGCTTGTGTATCCCAAAGAATCTATACAAAAAAAAACATTTGAACCTGATATAACACTTTTTCTACTCCCGTTTTACCTTTAAGTTTATACTATTATTTATGTTTGTAAATGTAAATGTCCTTTTCTTCGTCATAACAATATATCCTTAATTTTTCATCGAAATGTCAATTCATCATAACATATCATAGTATATTTTTTATATTTTATAAGTATTTGTATTTGATAAGTATTTCCTTTGAAATCCTTTTTTGTTGTTTTTTTTGTACTTTTTGAAAAGGAAAGAAATGAGGTCCTTTGATTTTGATATGTGATTTTTCATATAGAATTTTTTTTGTTGCTGATTTTTTATTTTCTATATTTAATATAATAAAAATTTCAAAAATTTTGATCCTTGGATTGTTTTTTTTCTTTTTTATTCCTTTAAAAAATTGATTTTCCATCAATATTTTTTCTGGATCAAAAACATTATTACCAACTTTGAAAAATAAAAATCAATACAATAAGACTTTCCAAAAAAAAAGGGTTGATTTTTACTATTTGATATTTTACGGTCATACATGGAGACTTAAGAAAGACTAGATTAGATTGTAAGAAAGAACTATTTTTGTATTTTTGTTGAACTTAAGAATAAGGTGAGGTGAGCAGCTAAGTGGAAGATTAACAAATTCAAAATCCTTAAAGAAATAACAATATCTTATTTTCTGGTATTTAAGGAATTAAAAAAGTGTTTAAACTACTTATTATCATAAAGTAATATACCGTTTGATCCTTCACATATAAAATGATAAGGATCAGAATAAACTATATACCATAAGTAACTATGGTAACTATGATACATCTTCAACTCTTGTAATTTGAATGCAGGACCTAGAAATTTAATTTTGTTAAATGGTACCTAGGACACGTTAACCCTTGGCTTAGTGTTCAATTTCTTCTTATGAATACCAACGCTTATACTAGTAAGAATGGTGTGCTAAACTACCTACTTGCACAGTAAAATGGCTGAAAAGTGTTGTTGGTAAAGGAATAGTGAGTGATCTCTAATAATTAAAATACACCCCTAATATTTAACTAAGAAAATTCAAGTCCTGCAAAAATCTAATATTTTTTGGTTTCCTAAAGGACGGACTTTGTTTCTTTATAAACATAGTTTAAGGCTTTTTTAAACGTGTTAATGTGTAGCTTTTAATATCCCCTCCTTTCAGAATTCGACGGCATTCACCAGTCCATTTAGACCCAATAAGCTGTTAATTACTCGACTGGAAGTGTTGTATAAGATTATGAATGCACTAATGTTAATTTTGTGCGCCATCTCTTATCTCGGACAAAAGTTATTGTATATATTTTTTGAATGTTCAAACCGGTTGAGGACCTTTGCGGCTTACATCAAAGCTGTTTGACACTATGCTTGAGAAATCTTTTATAAATTCGAACCTTTCACCTACTTCCTCCTTTAAAAAAGTTCTAAAATAAGAGTTTCCGGTTTAACAGAAATATGAAACTTAATTTTCAAAAGATATTTTCCATATTTTCGTAGATATTTGATTTAAAACTACTAATAGCAGAAAATTGTAGTTATTATTCATTGTAACTATTACATATTATTTAAAAGTTTTATTTGAATAGAAAAATGAAAGTTATTCCTACAAATTCAGTTTATAATACCATCTGTAAATAAATGATTTTTAAACTCAAATAATATTTTATAAAGCTCTGATTTATAGATCAGAAGAAGTCTAGTCTCAATTGACCTGAATTATGGATTAGCCATTAACACGGCCCTACCTAACTAAAATAATTTTTTTAATGAGCCAACGCGAGCCTCCTATCCTTTGGACCAATAAAAGCTGATTACAGAGATATAAGTAAGAAATATATATTCTTGTAATTGCTATACATACTGAGTCGAATATAAAGCTAAGGTTAACTGAATACATTATACAAATATTATATGTTTACGTTATATGTTTATGTTGGAGCTGTGATAAGTGGTAAGAGCGTCGAAAAGAGCAGAGCATAGAAAACTATATACATGATTTAAATAGAGTTGTTTATATGGGAGCATCACTTTGATCATCGATGACAATTTAAATTTTCTACGCTAAGCTCTTATCGATACTCTTAACACTTATCGCAGCCCCAACATAAACGCAATATAATATACACATACTTTACATCTACAACTTTTTTTAATAATCTAATTATCAGAACCAGTCTCTGGTCAATCTCAAAATCGACTTGAATTTTACTAAAATTTCTTATAAATTCCTGGAAATGTTCCTTTATCGAAATTTTCTTAAAAGTTTTTGTTTTCTAAAATGCAGTTTTCCAAAAAAAAACTAAAAAATTTTAAATCAAAATCAACTCTTCATCTTCATTCATCATGCCACACATATACAATTTAAAAAATCCTTACTATTTATTTTAATTTTTTTTTATTCAAAAAATATATAAAAAAAATTGACGAACTAAATGGCAGGAACTTCAAAACTAAAATTCCTTACATTTATATTTTACAAAAATAAATAACTGTAAAGGATTATAGTTTTTTTATAAAAATGATGAAAAATAATCAGAAATAAAAAAAAAAAGAAATTTCTAAAATTTATTTAAAACATTCAATACAACCATGAATCGAAGAAAAAATTTCTACAAGGACTCGTTTACAAAAAAAACAAAAACCAAAAAAAATCATTGAATACGTGTACAATTTTTAAAATCAAAATCATAACCATCCTTCTTATATTTCATACTTAAGATATCAGTGGCGTTTTGTACAAATAAGTCGAAGGTGCTTGAGAATATTAAAAACCAAGTATGTAGCTAAACGGGCTCAGAACTATCTACTCCGAATTAGACTCAAATAATCATATGCTAATTAGTTACACAAGCATAAGCTGGTTGGGTACACTAAACGTTATAATATCTCTTACGGTTAAAAAAATCCTTAAAGAGCTGCCGTTGAAGATCCAAAAGTTTCAAAAAAGATTAATTGTAACCCAACGTTAAATAATTAAACCTTACAACCTTATGTTTTTATTTTATAAGCTTCCCAAACTCTAAGGCTAACGTTAAAGACCTTCCCAATGTTCCGTAGGAAATCCTAAAATTTTTGAATAAGAGTATTATCCTTTTCAATTCCAGAACAAGTGTTGTAACCTAGAAGATAGATTTTTAAAAAAGAAGTTCCAATATTATTTATTAGGAGCTCAGAAGAGTTAAGAAGTTGTCAAAAATTTCAGAACATCAGTTAAGCGTACCTAGCTATTCTCGGTTTAACTAGAGTAAACCAATGCAGTTTGGCTACGCCAGTTCAAATGTGATAATGACATACTTCATCTTAGGTTCGATGTAATATCGAATCAATCTCTAATAGTAAAATAAGCTTAATAGGGGGAAAGGAATCCGATATGCTAAATCAAAAATATCACCAACCAAAGCATTTTTTATTTTCCCTACATAAGCATCTAAAATATTAAGACTTTTGCACGGTTGTATGCTCTCCTCCTAAAATTGATTTTCTTTAAAAATCTTTTTTAATATTAACACAATCATTGATTACTTAGCAACACCGTGCACCCTCAGAGAAGTAACGTCACTGATACATACATAATATATTAAATATATCCTTTTTATTATATTTAATAACAAAAAAAAATAAGAAGGAACTCTTTTGGGGTAAAAAAATTTTATTCGTAAGGATCAAAAGGTGTATCAATTATTTTAATTTTTTTTTTTTTGTTTTTCTTATTGTTTTGAATATTATAGAAAAAGGTTTGATTTTTCTTGTTTTTTTGTTATTTTTTCTACATATTTCCAGGTCCGTTCTATTTATTTCATCATTGAGTAGCAAGTTGACGTTACTGTTTTCAAAAATTTTTTCAACATATTCACATTCATACACATATAAATAATCAGGTGTCATTCAATAATATATATTTTTTTTATAAATAATTTAATAGAAATCAAATACAGTTAGGAAAATAAAATTTTGTGCGAAAATTCAATACTTACAGGGTGAATATATTTACGTAATGAATACTTAATACTTTTTGGAAAATTAAAATAAAAAAAAGAAATGTAGTGGGGAAGAACGGAATTAGGCCTAAAATTTGCAAATTTAGTTCAGTTGATTCATATAAACTATAATAGAATGTACCTATAGTATAAAATCACATTAAGTTATTTCTAGCTAGTTGTTAATTTTAACTAACCCAATCATCTCATATACTAAAACTTAACATGATATTATGAGGTCTAAGTTCTATTGCATCAACTATTTATCAATTAGCAAATTATCACTGTATTGATAAGTGCGTATTTTACTATACAAACTTCATTGGTGTGTTGTCAAATTTGACTTTCTATAAAAATATAAGTAATAAGTTGTTGATGTAATAGAGCTCTACTTTTGGAAATTGGAATTAGAACGGAAGTTTGTGTATAAGGATTGAGAAACGGAATTATTTGGGTTTTACAATGAGCTTCATATTTTACTGAAACTTTGTACAATAACATATGTAAATTACAATTCAAACCATTTTACAGTGTAGAGATAGACATGTATTGCACTCCTTATTCGTACAATTTATAAAGATGGGTAATTTAGTAGTTTCGACAATGAGTCAATTAATTTCCTTACAATTAGCATATGTTCGTCCCAAGAATGTATCTATAAACCAAGATTAGTCCAAACTGATCTTACAACTTTTTTTTAACACGGTTCCGGTAAACAACTTCCAAACTAAAAGCATTCAGCCAATAGTGTTTTCCAACTAATTCATATTCTAGGAATAAGTACAAAGCCTGCCCGGCGTAGGTTTGACTATGAAAAGTGTACTCAAACTTCTTTTAAGATTGGTTGGATCTTTGAGAGAACAATTTATAATATTGCCACAACTGTAGTAATTTCTGTCCAAAACTATATGAAATATTATTCAAAAAGATCATATTTCAAGGAAAGAATCATTTTATATAAAATTGTTTTTTTTTGTTATAGGTAAAAGGTACAACTCTAGGTTTTGTCATATAGGTTTTTGTTATACCAGCTCGGAAAAATCTTTTTTCTTCCAAATTTTTTTTTTTTTTTTATTTTTTTGTGAAAATTGAAAAATAAAAATTTATGTTGTAATAAATTAAAAGGCATTTTTGACTTTATTTCCTATTTTATATTTTTGAATACTATAAAAAAAAAGTTACAAAAGTATTCTAAAATTTATTATGGCAGCGCAGTGAGGGGATGAAAATTGGAGGCGCAGTGTCAAGGGATGAGAAATGAAAATATATTTTTTAACAAAAAAAGTATTGAAAAAAAAACTGGCGTCTACAACAATCAGGAAATAAAATTATTGATGTTAGGTAATCAATTTGACATAATTTATAAAAATAAGAATGTTTTTTTATAACAAATATTTGAATTACACTGATATTAACAAAATTTTTTTGATAGAACATGAGTTTTATCAATTTATTTATTGGGAAAAAAACGCATGAAAATTTATATAGGTGTTACAGAAATAAAATTTCAATTTAAATTGATTTAAAGTGATTAAATGATAAAATGATGAAAAAGAGGAAGTGTGTTCAATATTTCCGCTGGGATTTATGTTTCTTTCTATGCATTCCATTGGAGGAGAGCTCTAAATTTGCGTAATAATATTAGGTAGGAAAGGTTTATCTTAGCAACCTCGATGGCATAGTGGGTATGTATTGAAATTATTAACTGTGAGGGTGAGGGTTTGATTCCCGTACACGTCATAGTGAATAGAGATAAAAACCAAATATTGAAAAAAAATCATTTACAAAATCTCCTTGGTTACCAAATATGATTCAACTAATATATGGTAATATAAACGTATAATATAAACGAAGTAAAAAAAAATTGGTAATTTTACGTGAATATTGGAAGTAAGATGCACAACAAGCCGCAATGCCTAGGTGTTAGCATCGCACAAGCTATGCCCCGTATAAAAAACAACAACAACAAAGGTTTTTTTTTCTTTTCCACATTCCTAACTTTTATACTCGCCCGAACATAGTTTAATTAAAATAATAAATTTGCCATACAGTTTGTGACGGTGTTAAGGACGGAAAACCGGTACGGCCTCAA
This sequence comes from Dolichopus griseipennis, assembly GCA_963082915.1. NCBI lineage: Eukaryota > Metazoa > Arthropoda > Insecta > Diptera > Dolichopodidae > Dolichopus > Dolichopus griseipennis. The sequence goes on along the minus strand of OY720444.1, from coordinate 15,913,118 downwards.
AAGTATGAATCAGATCAGAATCGAAAAGAAAGTCGATCTATCTATGTGTATCCGTTTGAACAACCGAAAGAACTAGGATTCTCGAATTTCTACCAAGCCGTTTTTAAACAAGAATTGTTGTTGCTAGTGAAATTGAGCTAGCTTTTTTACAGGTTTGAATACCTGCCATTAAACCTCTCCTTCATATCTGCATATCTCTATATCTAATATAGGCGATTGGCACAAGTTTTGCCGAAAATATTCAAATTTAATACCCAATATCTGCACAAAATAAAGTTGGTATTCAGCAAGAGGTTCGAATAAGCTGCTGCTGGACTCAAGTAAGAAGTTTAACTAGTTGTCATGACGATTTAATGTTTATATTCCTTTTATCCTAGAGTTGACACGGTCTATTCAAATCTCATCTTCGTTTTTAATTGAAAAAAATATATTTGGTTCCTACTGTGTTTAACTTCTGTTTAATAACTATAACCTTAGAATTAATAAAATTAATAACTGCAATTATTTCTTATAATAAATTACTTTATACATGTTATTAGGCTTCCTTTGAAGTTCACAATCGGTCATAATTTTATTTTAAAAAAAATTTAATTAACCAAAATATATAAAAAAAACTAAAAATTATAATTAAATTTTATAACTTTTCAATTACTCCTATAATTATGCATGCAAAAAAAAAACTAATAAAACAGCAAAAATTCTGAATCAGAGCAATAAGAACTTCTACTTAGAACTTAAGGAATTTATTGTTTTTTTTTATTAATCTTAGAGTAAAAAAAAATTCTAATAAAATTTTACGCGCCCTGTTAAAAAAATTAAAAAGATTTAATAGAAAAAACAAAAATAATATTTTAATAACCAATTTATTAAATAATATAAAAAAAAAGATTTAATTTAGAAAAAGACAAGAAATAAAAATATAAATTTGTTTTTTATAACTTTTAAGATAACTACGCGTTACTGAACGCAATTTTTATATAATAAGTAGTTAAAAAAAGGCACACACACTAATCATTTAACCCCTTGTGGTAAGGTCATAAAACTGTTTCTTTTGCAAATGTATTTTTATGATCTTTTAAAATTTACACAGGTTTTGTTCTATTATTAGAAGTGTATGGTATTATATAACAGGACTTAACGCACTTGTACCAAATTTAAAGTTCTAATCTTTATATATTTTACGAATATGCTTATTAGGTCCTGGAAGGCGTGTTATAAGTACTTAAACTACTACTTCAATTTATTTAAAAACTCAAGAGCTTAATGGAAACAGGATACCAACTATATTGTATCAATTTCAAGTTTCTTTCTTTATTAATTTCGAAGATATATATATATTAAATCTTGAGAGGTGTGTGCGTGGTACCCGAACCATAATTTCAATTCATCCCAAATTTCGAGGATATAATGAAAACATGGCATAACTACATTGTACTAAGTTTCAGGTTTCCAGCATTTTTAATTTCGAAAATATTCTTGTTAGATCTTTGGAGGTGCATGGGAGATTCCTGAACCACCATTTAAATTCATATAAAATTTCGGGGAGATAATAAAAGTTTACTGCTTGCACTAAATTTCAATGTTCGTATCTATATTAATTTCGAAGATATGCTTGTAAAATCTTAAGAGGTGCGTGAAATTACCCGGAACTGCAGACACAAAAGAAAAATTAAAAAGAAAAGCCTATGTACCAAATTTGAAAGTTCTATATTTATTAGTTTCGGAGATTTGCTCGTTTGGCCTTGGTTGGAACAAAAGCTTCCAGGATCGCAACCAACGGTTCAATTTTGCTCATTTACAATGTCCGCCGTACTTTTGTCCTCAGTAACCTTCTGATGACATTCCTTTCAGATTTTATTGCAGCGCCAGCTTCCTACTGATGACATTCTCTTTAGATTTTATTGCAGCTTCAGTTTTTTTAAAATCTACTAACTTTTCCGGAATTTAAAAAAAATATTTATTCATTGTTTATATACAATAGGTATTATTTATGACAGGAACCACAGTGTGATGAATATTGAAATTAAATTCAGTTGAATATAGTTAGAATATTTTTAATTCATCTCCCTGGGAATTCAGCGTAACATTTAATTAGGGAACTATAAAAAAAATTCCTATGGCAGAACTTTTTCTTCTTCTCAAAGTTCTTTAACCATTTTATCACTTAAAAATTAACGCATAAATTGAAATGCATTGATATAATTCTTTTTTTTTATTTAATTTTTGTTTTTTAAATAGGACGTGAACTAACAGGTAGAATATAAAAAAAATTGAGTGGGCATTTAAATATTAAAAAAAAAACGAATTACAAATAAAATTTTGCGTAATATTCACTAGATACTTTTATCAATCGTTATTTTAAAATTATTATTATATTATTTTAATATTTTCTTCATATAATTTTTTTTTTAATATTCTTTAAATTATAAAAATAAAAAAATACCAAAACTTAATGATTTTATACGGTAATAAATTTTTATAAATAAAAAAAAATTGAATATAAAAGTTTTTTAGTAGTCATAAAAAATGAGAAATAAAAAAAAGTTTAACCCTTCGAGAGGCAGAGATGCGATATCATGCCATTCTGATTTTTTTTAAAATGAGACTTTCTATTAAGATTAGACGTAATATGACGGCTTTTAATTTAAAATATTTTCACATCCGTTCTATTCGTTGGAAACTTTTGCTGCAAGTACAGTTTTTTTTAACCCCATGAAGTGAGGTTTCGTTTGATATGCATTTAATTTATGTTAGTTTTTTAAGAACTGTCACCCAGGAAACAAGTACCTATCGAAATTTATTCATCATGGGCTCATTTATATGGTTAATTCAGATTTTTAACTACGGGTCTCACTAAAACATCAATATCCGCGAAGGGGTTAAAAAACAAACAAATTTATACCTTTTGACACATGAGTTAAAGTCAAGTTTTCTTAGTGTTTATTACAATAATGGGCACGGTATCTTAATTTAGACTCAAATAATATAAAAAAAAAAACTACTATAATATTCTATTTTATGGAATCCAAATTATTTTAACTCTTAAGTAAGTTCAACTTGGCATCTAACTAGTATTTTTTTTTAATGTCAAAATATAATAGTTTAACTTGTTCTAACCTAACTTTTTCAAGTAGTTTTTTTTTATTTAATAGTTTTTCTTAGAAAATTCACTTTGCAAGAAACAAAAAATAAATTTTATTTTGTAATAAAAATCGAATTTATCACCTTTATGGCCATTCAAAAAAAAAAAAATTTGCATTTAAAAAAAAAGAACACGCAACCCAGAGGCTTTTTTATGCGTAATTATGTAATATGAGCTGAAATGTTTAGTAGGTGGATTTATGACTTTGTTTTTGTCACTAATATTATTTAATTAATTAAATTTAATACTAAATTTTTTGGTAATTGCGGGAATTCCGAAAACCCAACGTTAATGTTTTCATAGAATTTTAACAGCGGCGTAATTTAGCTGTTTCTGATGTGTAATTCCAAAAAAAAGTCAGAAAAACAAATAAAATGTAGTAAATTATAAATAATCATATGTTGAACAATTATTTTTTTCAATTGAAGCACGTGTTTTTTTTGGTATTTCACCAGATATATAAATTTATAAACTTACGCTGCTTTATTTATAATACAAAATATTCAACATTTCGGCCTTTCAGAACAAGCAGTAAAGTTCTTTATGGAGAACAACAGAAGAGGAATCCGTACGGGAATTTTAAAGTAAGAAAATATAGAGAATCGATAGATCGCAAGGTTACTAAAGATTGTAACAACATTAGTCACATGATCTTAAAGTGGAATCCCAAGGAAGCAGAAGACCAGAACGTTCAAATAATATCTCGGGATGTACCAAAATAAACAAGCCAATGCTACCTCACATGGGAGGATGTAAAATTCGCAGGAGATTTTAAGGGGGTTGCCCAAAAACGAAACGTACCGCAGTCGATAAGTGTTTCGGTTAATTTTATAGTACTTTCCCATAACGCTATGTATTTCTCATCATACAATATCCTCGAATTCGTTGAATCATATATACAGTGATGTAAGATAGTTTTACCACCTTAACACTAAACCTAAATCCAACTAATTTTTAATCCAGTCGAAAGACTATCTCATATCTATGGTCAAACAGTTTCATCGTTCCGTTAAAAATTGGTGGCGTGAGTGGCAACAAGGGAATTCGAATAATCAATTAAATGCCTCCCTACCTAAAAATGCCTTAACCTGGGTTTATTTATTGTCTTAACTTTTGTAATTACTCGGGTCATTTGATAGGCCTATCAGACATATCAAAGCTATTATAAGATAAAAGAATACACACTTAGCATATAATTCTCTTAAATGCTTCCTGAAAAAAATGTGGAGGTGAGAAGGGCAAGATAGTAGACGGAAGATCTAACTTTCAAGGATCTTTTCTAAATGATCTATACCATGAATGCTTCTTTGTGTAATCATGGTATGATGCATCAAAATGGTTCCATAGCTGCAATTTTTCTCAAATGAATTTAACATAGTAGCTGACCAATTAACTGCTGTGGAGAGCTACAACTTTTATTATTAATTATTTTAAAATTTTAACTAATCAAGTTGTTAGTCGGCAATTTTAAGTTCAATTAATTTTTACTAAAGTTTAATATTGAAAAAAACTTGAATTTGTTAACAAATAATTGTAAAAAATTTTTAATTTGATTATTTTTGATTTTTAAAACATGATATGGACCTTGATGTTGGGGAAACTACAAAATTCAATTAATTTTCTTCCTTTTGTTTGCAACGTGACATACCGGCCGGCCACTGTTTAGAAATGTGAATTTTAGTTGAATTAACAATAAATATCTTAGTTTTTTTTTTTTGTATTTTTTGAAGCGTTCTCAGGCGTTTTTATCAAAATTTAAAAATCAATTTTCAATCCAATTTTAAAATGTTGTTTTTTTCCCTCGTTTTTTTTTTTTAATCATTTCCAAAGATTGCAGTTTTTAAAGGGAACCGAGAGTAAATTCTGAAATGGTATTGACATGATATTGGGATATCTTGGAATTTTCATTTTTAATTTTGTTTTTTCTTCAAATTAAAAGAAAAGGTATTGTTAAAAATACAAATTTTAAGAATTAACAACTAAAAGAAACCAATGCAACAACTACAAAAACAACAATAATATCAAAAAATAATTTTTAGTGTTCTTAAAGTGCCAAATCTTCAACAGAAAATCTCAGCTAATAATCTTAAAATAATCACAACAAGAACAACAAGTTCAACAATAATTATTTCCACTAAACAAACAACAGAATTTGGTTTTTTATTTTTTTTAAATTTATTTTTTTTTTACCTGTGTGCTGAGAATTAGCATATTTTCGAAAAATTTGTAAAACACTGTCCGTCCTTCCATCCGACCTTCCATTTCCAACAAACGCATTAAAATAAAAGGTATTACAAACAAAGGAATTTCATTGAACAACTATTTTATATAGCCTGCCTTGTTACGGAACAATAGACCTTCAAAATGCAAAGAAACCCTACACATGAATTCGATATAACACCATTTATGTACACTGGCATTCAAATAATACTTGAAGACGGACAGTACTAAATAAACTTAACCAATGCAACCTCATATGGGATAGTTTAAGAATACCAGCAGGAAACTGTGTGAAATGGATATTCCAAATGGGAAAACCCTATGCTCGCTTACCGAGTGAAATAACTCCAGTTTTATAAAGTGTGTATTTTCAATTTGGAAAGGCCAGTTAGAAACAACATTGCAGCTGTCATAAGCTTTATAAAATGATATAAAACAAATATATCTAGGGTTACCACGCGATAATTTTAATTTACCACTAAGTTCTATGAAAATTTCTAAACCGCTTATAACTTAACAAATGGTTTAATTCAGAAAATTGAAGTTTTGAGAGAAGCTGGATCATTAGAAAAAAATATGAAACATTTTAAATAATTTTATTGTATCGTCCGAGGCCTGACTGTTGACATCTTGAATTTTGGTAATGCACTTTTTTAAAAACCCTTGAACTTGTATCTTCCGAATGATTTAAGTGAGAAACTTAAATTGTTTAGAGGAGTTAGATCCTTAAAGATAAGTATTAGTCATTTTAAATAACTTTATTGCGACGACCGAGGCCTGTCTCTTGATATCATGAATTTGATAATGCTCTTTTTAAAAAACCCTTGGGTTATTATTTCACTAGTATTTTTTTACCTTTATGCCTAGTGTATATTTTAATGTTAATTTTTTTCTTCTCTGTGTTTTTATTAGTGTTTAACTGCGTGCAACATTTAATTTACGATCAATTCGATGAAAAATCGTTAATTAATCGGGGTGGATTTAGTAAAATAATAAAAAATAAAAAAAAACGAAGAAAAAAAGTAGCGATCATCACATTGGATTCTGGTAGAATAACTATTGTATATATAGCATGAAATGGTAGGTACTATGCAGTTATATTTAACCAGAGTCATGTTTAATAATATTGTTGGTTGGGTTTTGGTTGTTTTAAAAAATAGGCTTTTCTTTGACATGAACTTTAGAATTCTTCTGATTCTGATGATGGTACAAAAATTGGGTAGAAGAATGGAAAAAGCATATAGTGTTTTTTCCAGTACAGCATTTCAAAAAAAAAAATGTCTGATTTTAATCCAAATATTGGATCACTAAAAATAAATATTTACTGGATTAAAGGTTTTTTTTTTATTTTTTTGTGGTTTTACTTATTTTTGCAATGATTATAAAAAACTTCTGATCGATTTTTTGAGACCAAAATGCACATATATATATAAATATCTGTAAGATAACCTTGAGATTTAATGAATGGTAATAAATTATCACGTTTATAAGTAACTATTGATGTATTCAAAAATAAAATAAAACTAAATTCAAGGATAAGGTAAAAAAGGAATTAACTAAGATCTGGAAATTTGAATTCTTAACAGAAATAAATCCTTTAAAGTTATTCTTTGTTCTATTTAGGCCCGTTTACCAAAAGTGTTAAGAGGCATAATTAAAAGTGGTGGTTAAATTTAAATTTTGGTTTTTGTTTGGAAATTTTTTTATTTTGCTGGTATTTTGGTGATTTGAAGTTTTGGATGAAATTGATTTACCTAATATGCAAAACCAAACAAATGACAAAATAAATCATTTACATTAAGGTGCTAAAACTTTAATTGAAGAAGCAGAAATAAATTAATGAGCTCTTTTGATTTAGTAGAAATATTTTGCATAAATATTTCAAAAAGAGCCACAACGATTTATGAAATGGTCGTTAATATAATATTTTTTTTTTGTACGGATCAGAATACATGTTTCAGAATATCTGCTACCCACAAGAGTAAGTAAAGGAAAGTTCTATACAATTACCAGACTACTTTAAATTTTTATCAACATATTTAGTTTTATTAAATTCTAGGTTAAAGCCACATTCTACCTAGACACTCAAAAAAGCTCCAGTTGGTGGCTTTCGATGTCACTCGTTAAAAAGAGCATGGTTTCCATGTGTTAAAATCGTTCAATACCTAAAGAAACACAGCACAGTTTTAATAGTTCGAGCTTTTAACAGTCGCTAGTAAAACCACAAAAAAAGTTTCACTAATCCACCATTATTGAGTAGTAAGCTACTAAATTTGTTTTTAGAACTTGCCAACTTTTGTAGTTTTAAGAAAAGAAGACATTGGAAATATCTTTGATATGTTAACCGATTCCAAATAAAACATCTTTTCCAGTAAGAAAAATCCAGATAACTTTTATCCAATAAACTGTTTCAAATAGTGAAGTGAAAGAGCAAATAGTTCAATCGTTTTGAAACATTACTGAGAAGAAAACTAATACTTACTATTAGAAATTACACCTATAAGTATATTTCGTTTAAGGTTACAAAATATACATAAACTTATTTAAAGATGCACAATATTAAAAATCAAAATTCAAAAACAAAATTATACTCAATATATACTTAAATATCATTAGCCCTTGAAAGTGCATCATTTAGATTATCCAATTCTTCCAACAGGCCAAAAAAAGTTTACTCTGACTGTTCTAACCCTTCAATGAATGATTTACTGTTATTGATCATTTATTTACTCTTTTTTTAAATAACACTCAAAATTCATACTTTTTGAGAGCATTTTATATACAAGCTGTCAAAAACAATAAAAAAGCTCATAAAAGAGTAAAATAATTCAAATAATTCAAATTTTACACAAACAATTCCAATTATTAACTAAATTCTTAAAAAACTTTTAAAATATCTAACAAAAAATACACTTGTAACATAATGTAAACTAAAAACATTCAAAATAAATTGAAATGATCACTTTTTTAATTTATCACTCCATTGTAGTATTATTTGAGTTAAAATTGAAAAACAAACAAAAAACATTGGAACCTAAAAGTCTCTTTCGTTTGATTGGTTATATATTTTTACCATATTTTTTTTGTAAACATGAGTGGTCTCCAATTTCATTATTTCCTCAATAATCAACAATTTATAGTAACTAAAAATGGAATTTCTACTTGTTGTTTGTTTTATGTAGTTGCTATTATGATTATTCCATTGGAATTTAATCATCAAAACAAAAACAAAAACAACAACAAAAATAATAATAATAATAAAAAATAAAATCAATTTAAATCATTGTATATCAAGAAAGATTCAATTCGAGGACATTGAGCTGTCTTTCACCTCAACAAAAAAAAAAAAAAAAAATTAAACCATGTACGTAAAAAACAACTCTTTTGGTTAATCAATTTATTTTTATTTTTTTTTTTTTTTCAATTCTTTTTATATTTTATTTATTTTCATACATATTATATATATATAATATATATGTATATATTAAACGTCTTATTTTTTATTTTTTATTTTAATTTGTTTTGTTTTATTTATAGTCATGACACTCGATCATCTGGTGGTATCATGTACGTTACACTGTTATTGTATACAATACAAAAACAAATACAACAACAACAAAATTATGTAGTTGTTGGAATTCAATTATGTGATGCATTACAAACTTAGTTATGATTCTGAATTCAATGCCGTAAAATGAGTCTCTGCGAAATAAAGCTCCGAGGTATAATTTCTAATTGGCACTTGGTAAATAGAAATAAGATCACTTGATCTACCAAACGAATTTCATACTGGGTTGCCAACATACTGAATATTATTCTAAAATACCTTACAACGCTTGGCGACTGTCTCTCGAGAAATTCAAATTGAATTGAAAGAGGAAAAATACCCCAGAGGTTCAATTTGAAAGTGGTGTTATTTCATATTTATTGAAAAATAACACTCCTGAAATCTTTAAACTTTGTATTTTAGGAAGGTTTTAAATTAGGAAGAATATTAGAACTGCATTCGAAATCAGAGTAGGGTATTCCTCTTTTCCAGATTATTTATACAATGAAGAAGAGATTAAGAGTTTAAGGAGAGGTGAAGGAGAGATTCAGAGTTGGCAAAGATTTTAAAGTTGAATTCATAATTCTGGAAAAGTGAAATATCTTTTCAGTTTTTGAATTTAACTCTATAAGAAGCCTTCAGAATATCATTTATATATAGCGTTAATAACCCCAGATTTTGCAAGAGACTGAAGATTAAATTGAAAGAGAAATAACGCCACAGGGGCTTATATTCTCATATTTTGTTTTCATATTTCTCATTTAATAAGAGAAAAAACATTCCAATGTGTTATTTTTTATTAAATAAAATACAAAACCCCGGGCCATATTACCCAGGGATATTTGTCACGGCACCCTTAATTTTGCATTGAAAAATTTATGCATTCATCAGAATAAAACAACAAAATACAATTGGCATATATTTAGTGACATTATATTAAGAATTGAACAGAACAAGAACAAAAAAAAAAGAAAAACAAGCAGAACAGAACCAAACCCATCACTACATATACCCATTTTGACTCGTGCCTAAAATCAAAATTGAAAGCGCAAACAAAAAAAAAAAACAAAACAAAACAAAAATAACTTAAAAAATCTAATTGAATTCAATTTTCACAATTGAGCATTTCAATAGCTTTTAGATGGATAGTATCATATTATACACATATTACATACCTATATTTTATTCAAAAGAACTCTTCTGTGTCTTCACAAATTGACACAATCAAAAAAAAAAAAAAATCGAAATCAAAATCAAAATAATGGCTTCACTTCAAGAACAATTTCAAAAAAAAAATTATCATTACAAAAAAACATAAAAGCAAAAAATTAAAAAGAGTGAAAAGTTATAACATGTTCTGTTTTCTTTTCTTACCATTTTTTTTTGACATTTCTTAACTCTGTTAAAAAAGAGTTTAAAAAATAAAAAAAACATCAATAACTCTTATTGGTTGACATTAACAATTTTTGTATATTTGATTGGAGACTTATTTAGTACACTTAAATATTTATATATATATATATATGTATATATATACATGTGTATGTAATGTACATATATATATATTATTTTAAAGTTATTTTGACATTTACTATGTAGGATGCGAATTAATAGCTATGAACTGAATATTTATACGTACAATTTAAATGACTGACACTGACTGGTAAAATGTCACAAAATAACAGAACAAATAAAATTGACAAGAGTCATAAAAATGAAAAAACAACAACAACAACAACAACCAAAATAAAAAGGAGTTAAAAGATAAACAAAAAATCAATATAATAAAAAACAAAAACCTATTAAAAATAAAATTTAAGGTGTTAATTTTTGATAAGGATAAAATTACAAAAAAAAAAAATAATAAGAATAAAAATAAAAACAACAACAATAAAAAAAAAACGTTATTGAGTATTTTTAATGTTCCGAAAGAAATGTAAATGAGTCATTCAGAAGTGTTACTTTATAAAAATATATCTTTGTTATTTTTATATTTAATATTTAACACTTTTTTTTTTAAATTAATTTATTAAATCACTGCAAATTTTGTTGTTGTTGTTTTTATTTTGTAAGTTTTATCTTATAAATTTAAGTTAAAAATTATATTTGTTTTATAATTTAAGTTTTATTTTGGAATTTTTGCTTTTTTGTTATTTTTAGATCAACTCTGATAAAAGGTGTCATTTAATATACATATATACGTTTTTCTTCTTTAAAAATATAAATTTTGAATTTTGATGTGGTCAATAAATTTTATTAAAGTGAATAATTTTTTGTTGTTGTTTTTATTATAATTTTAAATAATAAATTTTTAATTTTTATTTTCTGATTATTTTGTGTTTTTTTTTTGGATTAAAACGCGCGAATTTATAAAACGAACGTATGACAATTTTATTGCAATTTGAGTGAAAAATTAATGCATTTTTTATATTGTTGTCTTTGACACAAAAAAAAAACAACAACAACAAAAAAAACCACTCACTCACTCAAAAAAAAAAAAAACACAAAAAAACCAAATGAAATGAAAAGATCAAAATAAATGACACCACAAATACATTGACCACAAAACACAATAAATTAACATCAAAAGGATGTGTAGGGGTTTTAAAATTATAACAATTCATGCCATATATACCGGGCCCAGACAAGACACCCAATTTTTGTTCTTTTTTAATATAAAAGATAATATATATATATATATATATATATAAATTATAAGTATTATCAACATCATCGTATTTTGAAAGATCGATAAGAATGTGCCATTTTTTGTTGAAAAACGAGTAATGACTGATGAGTGATGAGTGATGAGTGATGAACATGAAAATTATATTTTGAAAAAGAAAAATTATAATTTTGATTTTTGAATGTGGTGTGGTATTAGTGGTAGTAATAAAATAATATGCTAGTGTGTCATTAACAATAAGACACAATTATGTGCATTTATAATATTGTGAATGGTGTGTGTTTTGCAAAATAAGATGCAATTATTTAATTTAAGATGAATAATATACTAATTTTTTTTTTTTCCTTTGTAAAATGTAATAAATTTTGGATACAAGGACAAAAAAGAGATTCATTTGAAATAATTGTTATTTTGACAGGCACTTTTTGTTGCGGTTGTAGGTGAATATAAAGAGATGTGGTGTTTGTTTGTTTTTTTTTTTTTTTTAAGTTTATTCGATAATAAAATATTAAAATTTATTTGGGAGTGGATGGGGCAGATATTTTTAGAATTAATTTTATTATAAATGATTAAATTAAAAAATAAATATGTATATAATAATAAATGACATTTTTGAAATTGTGTCAACAATTTTTGTAGTTAATTATTTATTAAAATTAATTGCATCACCTCTTACTACATTGTAAAGTTAATAAAAAGTAGGTAATTAATTTTCGATTTTATTAAAATGTAAAAAAGATGTAAAAAATTACCAAAAAAAAAAGTGGCCATGTAACTATAAATATAATTAAGTGTTTAATTGTTCAAAAGAATAATCGCATTGTGCATATTTTGATGGGATTCATTAGTATAAACTTGGGTGATTTTAATTTGAAAGAAGGTATCCAGTATTTTTAAATTCCAATTTTATCATTGATCAGATATATTTTTTCGAAATGTTAAGTTTTTACCCTAGATAAACTTTATTATTACAATGGATACTTGAAACATGGATCTGAAATGAATTTCTTGTTCTATTCCAGTCCTTCTATCTATATCTATTAAAATGTGTACTCAGAGCCTTTGTTTTCATTATTTAAATTTTGTCGTTTTTTTCAAGTGTTCCAAGCTTATATTTACTATAGAATCATATTGGAATAGAAAAGAAGAGACTAGAAATATTGTATTCTTATTATTGGGAATGATCTGAATAAATCCCACATACAATTAAAATATACAAACATAGGCCTTATGATAATTGCTATGGCTTAGTTTCAAAAAATAATATTTATATTTATTGTATATTGTAATATTTTTATAGGTATATGAATTACAAGGAAATTTTGTATCAGTTAGTTATATTATTCTACGAACAATGAGTACTATGAACAGCTCACTCATACTCTCAACACTATCCGGAAAGGAGACATCTTGATTCTAATGGGCGACTTAAATGCGAAAGTTGGAAATCTAAATACTGGATTAGAGAACATTATGGGAAAACATGGATGCGGAACAAAGAACAAAAACAGAGAAAGGCTTATTGAGACCTGTCAAACATTTCAACTGACCATTGGCGGCACAGTCTTCCCTCATAAGGAAATTCACAAGTATACGTGGACCTCACCGAATGGAAGAATACATAACCAAATAGACCACATATGTGTTAGCAGTAAACTGGATTCAAGTTACAAAAGCCGTATATGAGATTGCGAAAAACAAACTAGATACAACGAATAGAGACAAAACGCCATGGATATCAGAAAGCACATGGGAACTACTATCACAGAGACGAGAGGCAAAGAAAAAGCTAAAAAGCAAAGTTGTCACCAAGGAGCAATACAAAGCGCTAGCACAGAAAGTAAAACGAGCCTCCAGAAGAGACAAAAAAAAATTCCTTGAGAACCTAGCCTCAGATGTAGAAACAGCTGCTGGACAAAATGATGCAAGAAAACTCCATCAAATTGTGAACAAGCTCACCAACAAAACGATCACAGCATCAATTCCCATTAAAGACAAAAATGGCACAGAAATTACTAACGGCCAAGAACAAACGAAAGGATGGAGAGAACATTTCCAAAAAACAAGCATCTTTGAAATAAACGAAACAGAAGAAATATCACTAGCGGAAAACAATACAAACAATCTGCGCATTAGCTCTTATCGACTTACCCAACATAACGGTACCCTGAGATATGTGCACATATATTGTCTTTGGTTTATAGTAACATAATTTACTTTTGGTAATGTACTTTTTACTACAGATATAAAATTTTTTTTTATTGCGGGTTTTGTTAATTTTAACCTAATTTCAACCACACTTCAACTGCAACATGAATTTAGGTTTCTCCAATTTAATTTCGGTGTTCTAACCACTGCGCCAATTAACTGCGATCGAATTATTAATCCATTCTTTAAGTGAGCGATTACTTTCATAATTGGCAGGCTGGCAGCCAATGGGTTAAATCAAATTTAAACAACATGAGTTTAGATCATCAACTTATACAACAATTCATTTAGAGAACTGTGATTTGATATTGATTTAATTACTTATACCCCTATTTCAAAAACTAAAAAAAAGGGAAACAACCATATAATCTAAATTTAATGTTTCAATAATAACTTTAACACATTCCATAATAAAAATTCATAACAAGATAAATGATTAACTAATCCTTGTGGCACCTGTTTTTTGTTTTTTTTGTAATAAAAAATATATTTTATATTTTTGAGTAGGTATTAATCACAGGAAATTCAGGACAGGAGCCAAAGAACGTAGGAACATATTAAATAAAAATAAACAAACAAAGAAAAAGAAAATTTAATTGCTTTATTTTTTTGAGTAACTTTATTAAAATTCCAAATTTTATGAGTTTTTAAGAGTTTGACTCTAAAACAAACACAACAACAAAAAACAAAAAAAAAAGGAAATACTTTCATATTGTGGTTTATTGGTTTTTTAAATGAAACAAAAAAATTAAAATACTTTTTTATTACCCTTAAAAAATATTCCATTGTGTTTTTTATGGGTTTCTTGTTTTTTTTTTTTTTTACTTTTGGTTGAAATTTATTTTAAATTAAAATATTTAAAAATTTTTCAAATTTATTAAAGTCTACATCATTGATTAAATGATTAAAGAGATTTTTTAATAAAGAACCAAAATAGGTTCCTTAAAACCATACATAAATTATGCTCCTTGTTATGACGAATAAGTGGATATTGGTTATGTTATACCTAAAAATCATGTCTTAGAACTTTATTTTAGACATTTATCATTTATTTTAGTACAGATTACTTTTTATTTTATTACTCACATTTGAAGGCCCTCAACCTTCCATTCAGTATTTAAATAATTATACAACGAATTTTACTTCATATCTTCTAAACTTTAAAAATTTTCGTATGTTTCATAATAATTAGATCTCCATTTAGTTCATCATCACGATTAGATCTTTTTGCTCAAATTAAGGATGTTTTATTCAATTATTAACCACATTATCAATATTTTCAAAATTCTATGTTTCTGGATAATAATTTGAAACTGCTGTAGAATATCGTTGGTAGGGCAAACTTAAACCCCTTAAAGAGCGTTATGTATTAAACTAAGTTCAATTGAATCGAGTATTTTCCAGTTAGTATTCTATAAAGTCAACGCTTCCTTAATTTCCTCCTTAGCTTTCTTTCAATATTAATCCATAATGTCACCTTAATCTATAAGAGTTGTAAACTAGACTTAAAAACCCCTGCCTCAAAAGAGAACATTTTGTGCATTACAAATACCTTGTTTCTTCCCTTTTACTTCCTTTCACTCTATAATCTTATCCTAATCCATTCATTATTCAAATTGCATTTGATAATCCCCTCGTAAAATATGAGCCCTCTATACTTTACAAATAAAAATAAACAGAAATTACACATGAGTAACATGTACCTGTTATTTTGTTAATTTTTGTAGTAATTTAAATAACAACATATGTTTCAAAAACTGTTTCAAATTATTAGTCCTTCAAAATTTTATTATACCCTTACAGAACAATTGTTTTATTCTAATCCACACTTTTTGCTTGAATGATAATAATATATTAATAATGATACTTGTTTAATGATCTCCCAGCTATATAAGGTTAATTCCCATTGACTTCCATTTAATGACTTCTATATATACATACCTATTTGATATTTTTAGTCAACACCACAACACCATTTAAAATGAATAACGAATTGTTTAAAATTCAAAAATTCCAAAAATAACTCAATCTTTTTAGAGTTAAAGATTTTACACAAAGGAATTCTCTAACATATATAAGAAGCCATGAAATAAGCCCATGCTAAGTAAGACGTCGGGATGTTATTTCCAATATAATTAAGAAACAAAGCCCCAGGAGTGTTTATTCTTATAATATATAGATAATATTCTAGAGTAATCTTAGAGCAAGATTCTACAACAGGATATATACTCCCCTGCTCCAGAATTTTGAATGCAACTTTAAAATCTCTCCGAATTCAGAATATCACATACACATAAATCGAATATGGAAAAAAGGAATACTCTGATTTCGAATACAATTCTAAAATTCTTCTTAATTGAAAACCTTTCACCGCCAAGGCATAAGACATAGAACTCCGGGGTTTTATTTCTATTTCAATTAAACCTTCTAATTCTTGAGAAACGATATTCCGGGGCACTATTTCTCAAAAAGATGTAAGTTATATTAAAAGATAAATAACGCCCGGTCGGTCTTAAAATACTCTAAACATAACACCTCTGAGATCTTATTTCTCAAAATTTTCAGTGTTACTACATATGAGAAATAAATCCCTAAAATGTAATTTATTATAATGAGAAAAAACAACCGCGGGGTTACAATTCGTATTCATACCCGATTTCATAACTAACACACCGGGGCATTATTCCTCAAAAAGTCAAAAGTTAAATTGAATTAGAAATAAAATCCGAGTTCTTATTTCTCAGATAATACCGTTTTATTAAATATTCGAAATAAGATCCTGGGGTGAAAATTATCATTGAATTAGAAATAACACCCCGGGGGCTTTATTTACCGAGACCTTATTTCATGGCTCCCATATTTACTTGAGAACTTCCAAATCCAAATGTGTCAAGTTGTTTTAAAAAAAAAAAAAATTGCTATGCAACTTTTAAATTACTACCACATACCAAAATTTAATCAAAGGCATAAAAAACCAACCCAGAGTAGGTACCAAAAATATATTAAATTATATTATAAAGCATTTCATTTCATTTTTGTGTTTTTTTTTTTTAAATCCCATCAAATTGATTTATAGATGACGCTTGTTTTATGATAGAAGGGCATCTCCCATAAACAGGCAAAACAAAAAAAAAAATATTTTAGAATGAAAGAAAAGATGAAAATAAAAATCTAAAGAATCTTGAAAAAAAAACAAAAACAAATTTGTATCTGATGAATATATTTTCGTTTTTTTTTTTATTTTTGAAATTTATGTTGTGTATCTTGCGGATATTATGGTTGATATTTTATGGATTCTAAAAAGTTTTAGAGCCTAATTTCATAAAACAAATATATTTATGGGAATATACATGGTATGTCTACATCTGTAATTATTAAGATATATCACCCATATAAAAGAAAAAAGATTTTTTTTTAAAAAAAATTCTAAATTCTATGAATGAAATGTGAGTTTTTTTTTATTTGTTTTAATCGATGTTTTTGGTTGTTGTTTTGTTGTTGTTTTTTTTTTTTTTTGTAAAATATCAAAAAAACTACTCAAAAAACTAAAGGGATAAGAATTTATTATATTCATGTATATATTTATGTTTTATTTTTAATAATAATTTATTATTAACATATTTATATATTGTTTGTATTTTAGTTTTAAAAAAATAATATAAAAATTTTTAGCACAAATATCTTAGAAATTTTTTTTAAAGAAAATAAAATATTTTTTTTTTTAAATATTAAATTTTTTTTTTTAGTTATTTCGTTTTGTTTTGATATTTTTAGATTTTATGGGGTTAAAAAATTAAATTCCTTAAAAAAATTTTTTATTTATTTTAATTTTTTTGTTAAAAGAAAAATAAAATTAAATGTGATTATTAAAAAAAAAAAAAAAAAAAAAATACAATGAATGAATTCGCCCCTGATTTAATTGTTTTGAGTCTATCAAATAATTTTTTTTTTCAACACATATAATATTTTTTAAAATATTTATTTGTTTTATTTATTGGATATTTTTGCAAAAGGAAATAATGGCCAAATACAATTCGAATAAAATTAATCCTAAAAATCAATAAAAATTCACAGGATGCCTAAAGTTGTAGAAATCATGTGTGTAATATAAAAAATAACGATAAGAAGATCACACGAACATTCGATTGCAGTCACATACCTGTTATTTAAATAAAATCAAGTTTTTATAAGATATACAGGATGTATAATGTGAAAAAAGAACCAAAATCGTCTTCATTTTTAAAAACTCACTCAATACATTTTAGGTCAAATGCATAAAATTGAGTTTAAACTCAAATTTAATGTTTTCAAAAAATATTGCAAGTTTTAATAAGTGTTTGAAAAGACAAGTTTTGAGTTCAAGCTCAGTTTTATGCATTTGACTCCTTAATAATGAGTGAAAAATAAAATATATTCATTTAAAGCTCATAGTTTCTACTCAATTTATCTTGAGCACCGATTAAGCACAAATTAGTCTTACAAATCAACTTTTTTAGTACAAATTAGTATCTACTTATTAGAAGAGCATGTATTGTAATTCATATTCGCTTACAAAATTTATTATAAGTACTTATATCTGAAAATTATTAATAAAAGGTTTCTCCCGAAATAAAATAAAGCAACGAATTTAAAATAGGACTAATATAATTAAATACAACAGTTATGGAAATAAAGTCTCTAATACTTGGGGTACTAAACACCCGTTAAAAATCAATGTTTTCAATTACTGTATATCCATAAGAAATATCATTTCCTAAAATTCAAGTTTATTTAAAAATCTAATTCTATAATAATAATTTTCTTCAATTTGTATAATCACTCTACAATTTTTCTGAGTGTATCAAATTAAATTGATAGAACAATTTTAATAAAACTAATTCTTTTTTTCAAAATTTATTATCTCGTTCAGAGTGTTTGCTTATTCATATTCAGTTTCTGTTCATTTCCACATTAATATTAATTAATTTTAATTGATCATATTATATTATATTTAAGTTATAAATGAATTGCTATAGACGCTTAATAATTGATGTACATATTTATATACTCTATATATATATAATATAAAAAAAATTTTATTTTCAAAATTACATATTTTATTTATAATTTTTAATTTATATTTTTCTTTCATTAATTTTACATTAATTATAAAGTCAGTCATATTATTACAATATTGCAACAATGTATGTTAAGAATCACTCAGATAAATAATTTTATTCAATGCTCTTATGTAAATTCTAACAAAATTTGAATAAATTTTTTTAGTTTTTAATTTGGATTTAATTGGTTTAATTTAAAAAAAATCCATTGAATAAGTTTTATAAAATAAGTTAAAAATATAAAAATGAAGTTTTTACTTTGAGTGAGAAATTAATTTTTGAGTTACATAATTTCTAATTGTGACATTTTTGTTTTTCTATGCATATAAATCTTAAATTATTTACTATTTGGCTTACAACTAAACATTTCCATCTAGTATCTTTCCAGACGCTTTTTTACACAAACAATTTTAGTAGTATAAAATTATTCACGCAACATACTCACGTGGGTGAATTCAACTCAAACTTTCACTCAAACTTTTCTTTAAAAATTTTAGAAAGTATCCAAAATGTATGACAACTAAAAAAATAGAATGTCCTACAAAGGTTAAAAAAATATTTGTTTATATGAGCTTAAAAAAATGTTAGATAAAATTTGAGTGCAATTTTAAATTTATGAGTGAAATTATTGTTATCATTTAAGTAGTGCTTTTTAATTTAATGTAAAATTTAAAATTTAACAAGTAGAAACTATTAAAAGTCTCAATAAGCATTTAAAAACCTTAGACTGCTGTCATATCGATAGTGAGTGAAAAATTAATTTGTTAAATTTTGAGTGATTTTTCAGAAAAGTTCTATACATCATGGTTTTAATATAAGAGCATAGATGAGTGATTGGATAGATGATTGACAACGAAAAATTGGTAGAATTAAATTACCTGCAGTCCGTGTGTATGCGCCTTAATTAAGGTCTGTTAATTTAAATTGGAATTAAAACGTTGAATTTTAAAAAAACTTTATCCAATATTTCGATGAAATTGTATTTTGTGTAATTCTAGTGAGTGAAAACATTCATACCACCCTTTTTGATATTTTCTTTTGTTTTTTTATTTTATTTTCATTTTTTATTTGTTAATAAGTGGTTTTCTTTAATGTGTGTGATGTATTTGAGTTGTCACAAAATAAAATAAAAAAAATCAAAAAAAGAAAAAAAAAAAAAAAGAGTGATAAAGAAAATAAATATTTGCCGTGAAAAATATGAATGTGATGAGATGGATTGGAGGATTTTTTTGAGGAATTTTCGTTTTTATCTATTAAAAATTTCATGTTTTTTTTATTTTCGTATTTTTCAAAAAAAAAAAAAGTTTTAAATTTTTTTATTTTTGTTATTTTTAAATATTTTCATTTCATTTTTATGACATATTACGAAAAAATTTATTATTGTCTTAAATATTTGATGGATTTATTGAGAACAGGTTTCATTATAATAAATTCTATACTTTTCACATTTTTTTTATTTTTTTTATTTGTTTATTTATTTTTTATGTTAATTTTATTTTTTTTTTTTAAATTTTTGATAAAGTGATATAAGAGATAATTTGTTAAATGGAAGGAAATATTATGAACGCTATTGGAATTGCAAAATATACGAGTATCGATAGAGAATCGCCGATTGGCACGAAACCATATGGAATTATTCACCATTGCGAAACCTATTGCGGTTGTCTGAACTTGGCAATTTGCAAGTTCGCAAACATCATTTAATATTTGGTAGCAAGCGTACGGTAATTCATTTTCAGTGAGGTTTCAGTTTCAATGCTCTCTAACGGTACTTTGATTTCAAAAATGTTAAACACTTTCGGGATTTATTAGTAAATACGTCATAAATTACTTGAGTTATGTAAAACACATGATCCCAAAAAGAACGGTCTCAGTTGTACAAGTTGTGTCAATAGAATACAGGGTGTTTGTGAAAAAATTTGATTGAATTTTGGGATAATAATGATGAAAATGATAAAAATAATTTAATAATTTCATTCCTAGATCAAAGGTCTTTCTAAAACTCATTGAGACAAATTTTCATTTTCGTAGATTCTAACTATAAATTGTAGAAGATTATATTATAATCTGATGGCAGCTTAACTGGGATTTTCGGCTGACAGGCCGGCTAATTAACCTCTATGCCGTTGTCGGATAACTTTTAGGATATAATTACCGTTATTCAATCATATATATTAGTATATTTTTTAATGTATGTGCCATTGGAGTCTTTAATGTAAAATGTTTTAATGTCGAATATTCACCACAACACCAGACCTTCCTTATTACTACTATATAGGCAAAAAATTTGAAAATGAAAGGTCTGGAAAAGACTCAAGAATCTTAGAACAGTAAAATTCAGAAAATGACTTCAAAACTAACTACACTGGCTTCTAAATTAACTAGTGCTCTGGCTTACCTCAAAATTAGGATAGTAAACATAACCCAAAATAATGATCTGATCAACTTCAGAATAAGCTCGAGATTTGTAGTTAATATTGAAAACACAATCTTGAGATTCTAAATTCTAAATCCAGGGCACGACTAATCAGCTGTCAATTTCCTTAAAATTAAACGAAATAAAATTGTTAGAGTTAAAGTAAAAACAAATACAAAAAGAACACTTAAAAAAATCAGGCGTTAAGAAAGAACAATTTAAAAAATCATAAAAAAAATTTAATAAAAAGCAAAAAAATAAACGAATTAAAAAACATGGTAATAAAAAAGTGAAATAAACAAAAAAAAAACAATATTAAGTAGAAAATGTATCTTTTTCAATTTCTTTCAAATAATTTATGATGACCACTGAACAATTAAACAAAAAATATTTTATTATTATTATTTATTTTTTTTAATTTAGTTTCTTTTATTTAATACTATTTAAAATGAGACTAATATTACATATATTTCTTTTTTTATTATCTAATATATATATATTATTTTCTAGACTACATAATTTTTGTTTCTTATTTTATTATATTAATTTATTTAAATTTAGAAATTATCATTAGATGTGACATATATAATTTAAGTTTTTATTTGATAGGTGGTATAATAAAAACTATTGCACCTGTCTTCATTTACCCTTTAAATCATTTGAAGAAGTTCATTGTATTATTTTAAATATATATAGTGTCAGAATAGATGATTTTGAAAAAGTAATTGATACTTAAATTAAAATTATAAAAAAAAAACCCACGGAAGCCCACTCTTGGATATTAGATCCTATTAACATACCATTGGCTATTACCTACTTCCCTTTGAAGATAATTGAGTTTTAGTCTAGATTTTTTAACTCTTAGTAGTAAATTCGAATGATGCAATCAATATTAGGCTCCAAGTTATAAATTTCCACTATTAAAAGAATCCTCACATAGTTTGTTCTCCTCACATAGTTTGGCCATAAAGTGATCACATTGTAAGAGATGAGCTTGGTTGTGGAAAAGGAATGAATTTCCTTTTGAGATGTGGCAGGAAATTTTTAAATTAAATGGTTACGAAGGCGATTTATTTGGAAAATAACTGCTTATTAAATTCTCTACCAATTTTTTAATTTGCTGGGCTTTGTTTGTAATTCGAAGCAATAAATTCTCGGATTGTAAGTTATATGACTACCCACTACATCACTATACCCTAATGAAAATTACCTAACATTTTGAATGCCGAATCATTGGAAAGTACATAAAAATATATTCATACCAAAATACTAAAACATATTAATATCAAAATTCTGAACTAGAAGATACTTTATACTTGGGTAGAAGAACATGGAGGAACATAAATTTATAATTTTTAGAAATTATTATAATACATAAAAATTTAAAATTCTTTGATTTTACTTCACAATTAAATAAAGTATATATATATATATCAATATATATTATCAATAAATGTAATACAAAAATGTAGTTAATGGGCTATATGAAGCAATTGATCAAACAAGTAATAGCACAACAGTCGATGTATGAAGTCTATTAAACCGTCTTAGTAGTACCCTATACCTGACAAATTATATTGACAGATACACAAATCTTTACTTTAACTCATCCCAGGAACATAATGCAAACAGGACAGAACTACCTTGTACCAAATTTGAATTTTCAAACTTTACAAATACCAAAGATTTCAGAAACATAATGAAAACAGAACAGCATCTCTCTTGTGCCAAATTTACAGTTACTATTTTTATCAGCTGCGAGGATAAGCTTATTTCGTCTTAAGGGGCGTGTGATACGTATCCAAACTACAATTTATTTCCAAATTCAAGGAAACAGGACAGAATTACCTTATACTAAACTTGAAGTTTCTAGATCTTGTAGATCTTGAGAGATCTGTGAGAGGTACCCAAACAACATCTCCAATAGATTTCAAATCAAAACACAAAA
Source organism: Dolichopus griseipennis (assembly GCA_963082915.1). Classification (NCBI taxonomy): domain Eukaryota; kingdom Metazoa; phylum Arthropoda; class Insecta; order Diptera; family Dolichopodidae; genus Dolichopus; species Dolichopus griseipennis. The sequence goes on along the minus strand of OY720444.1, from coordinate 15,889,852 downwards.
AGAATAAGATAAAACACATTTGTAACAAATTTAAAGATTCTCTCTTTATTGGTTTCGCAGATATGCTCTTATAGTCCTAGTTCGATCAAAAGCTTCTATAGGATCTGATATATTTTTATAAGGTTTTGCAATATATCATATGAATAAATAACCTTAGAATATTTAAAATATTAAAATTCAAGTCTGAAGTAGTTCTTTAAAAGTAAATCGATTCGGATTTATCTTTAAATTTAACTAGCATTCTGCATATGAATAAGACATGTATTTAATCACTCTACCGTTTATGGAAATGAATTTTCTAATTCTTAAAGTTTTGGTATTTACATAAGATTTTGTTTTTTTTTCTGGTACTCCTCGTGTGAGAATAGGGCATCCACTTGACTCTTCCATTGGGTCCGATCGTTCACCAACAACTTGAGCTCCTCCCAAGTTTCCCCGTTTCTTTCTAGTTCAGCCGTAGTTGTCGACGACAGGTGTTGAAAAAATTGAACTAAAAATAACTAAATATTTTTAATTCAAATCAATGAACTTTTCATTCAACACTTCAAAATTTCATTCATACTACATACATACATACCTATAATATAATAATAAGTTTTCATTAATTCAGTTTTTTTTTTATTAGATCTTCACTAATACAAAAACAAATACCGCATTTTAAAACATAACCAGGAACTGTCGGTACTTGTTGGAATGTCATTCAAAAAAAAAAAAAAAAAAATCTTTCAAATTTTATTCACTTAATTTATTATTTGTTGTTTTTATAATTGTTGTTATTGTTGTTGTTTTTATTTTTACAATCACAACTTGAAAACACAAATTATCAAAAGAAAAGCAATATGCATGTCAAAATGTAGTAGAAAACATAAATTTTCACCAACCATAAAAAAAAAAAAAAAAAACACAAACAAAATAAATTTGCATCATTTATAACGGATTTTCTGCTGGTTTTTTTTTTTTATTTTTATTATTATATGCATTCTGCCATCATTACTAATAAAGTCATTAAGAGTATGAATGACAAATGACATATACATTGCACTCATACAACACAGTCAAATTGAAAAACTTTGAAAATTTTTGCAATATTTATAGCAAGTACCGTTAACATTAATATATTTTTTATTTTTATTTTTTTGATTATTTTGTAAAGTATCTATAGATGAAGATGCATGTTCAGATACATTTTGAGTCATTCAAAAAAAAACAAATATAAAATCATGTCATTTATTTTCTATTACATTCATATTTTTGTGTTGCAATTACACTTAAAATAATCACTTCAAATACAAATGGTTTTTTTTTTTTTTTAAGAAATAAAAAAATTAAATTGAATTTTTTTTTTTTTTTTTTATTTTTCAAAATAAAAATATAATTAAATTAAAAAAAAATTAGATATTTATTTTTTGATATATTAAAGAAATTTCATTTAATGTTAAAATGCTTTTAAATTGTTTTTAATAAATTTTAATGACATCCTAATGACAATAAATTGAGAAAAAATGGATATAGGTTGTATTAAAGTTTATAATGGATGAAAGGGTGGAGGTGAATAGATTACAATTGGTTATTTGATAGTTAATTCTTTCTTTCATACCTTAAAGCCTAATGGCTTTATTAGCCTTAGATTAGAGTTTATTCCTTTGAAGTTTAAACTTAGACTAAAGAAAGCCTCACATGAGAAGTAAAAATTAAATGGATGCAGGCAATTTAAGTACTTACAAATAATGAATATTATCGAAAACAAGGAAGAGTGTGGTATAGTAGACTGTGTTATCTCTGGGAAACCCATATGACAGGTACTCGAACTTGTGGAACAAACTGGCTGAATATCAATAGCGATGACGGCTACTGCGTAAAAACGAATTTAGGAAAATTCTAAACTTCTAGCTCCTTTTTTTTTTAAGTTCCCGTATGAGCTATAGTCATATGGGTGTAAAAAGTGTTTTGTAATTGCGATAGTTGTTTCGATATTGGAACCTATTGTGCCAACAGGATATTAAGCGAAATAATAACTTAGGCACCTTTTGGAACAAGAGAGAAGTACTGGACATGTAGTATTGTTATTATCAGAATAGATAAATGATGTGTAGGTCATAGTAATAAGTGCCACATGAAATTTAAAATATCTTAGACTTCAATTCAAAAATTAACATTTGTTATTTATTGTAATAATTTTGAGTATAATTGAGAGTCTGTGACTTATAATTTGAAATAAAACATCTTATTTATATTTTGTTGTCAAAAAGCCACATTAGAAGCCAAAAACGAAGATACCACTCTACTTAGCTACTATGTTTTTAGACCAAGTTACTCTAAAGCCCGGATAAAAATTCTTGAAATTAGATTCGAACTGGAACTCCTTGAATGAAAGAAGGGATTTCTTACCAAAGAAATTTTGGAAACACAGGTAAAAAATATATGTGACATTCAGCTTGTAAATGATACTTCTAAATTATATTTAATAAATATATTTTTACATTACTATTGACTAACTGAAACTTCCTATGTTGCTATGACCAACTAAAACTTCTAATAAGGTAGTTCATTGAAGCCGATTTATAAATGGAATTCGAACTGAGCTTCAGCGTGTCAAACCAGCACCAAAATCCATTTCGATATTTTTGAACTACTTAAATATGTTTTGAATTATTAGACGAATGTTGAATCATAACAAATTTTTTTTAAAAAAGTCCAAAAACAGTCCCTTGAAGTTATTAACTTTTTATAATATTTTTGTGCTCAATGGACAAGCCTGTCGTATTCTTCACCGCGCCTCTCCTGTCTCTCCTTCCCTGTTATTCAATCTTAACAAATCGCCTAAAATTGTCCTCAATATGAAGTCCCTTTCATCATTAGAACCACTTGCAATTTTAAAAAAAATAAATTTTCGAATGAATGATTTTTTCAAATTCAAAAAATTTTAATTTTTTTTTTTAAAGAAAATTATTACAAAATTACTCTATACTTTTCTTTTTATAAGTGTCATGACTTCTTTAAAAATGAAATCCTTGTAAAATTCATCATCACTTGTGATTAAGTAGCAGTGGTCATGTTATATAGCTATAAGAACACAAAAAAAAAAATTGTTGAACTTAATAGCAAATGACACAAAACCGTACACAAAAATACCAAAACATCACTAAAATGAGAAAAAACTTAACTTACTAATTATACATTGCGATTAGTCGACAAATAGTTTTTTGGCGACTATAAGTACCATTTAACCAACAATTATTAGAACACAACCCCACCATCCAAAAAAAATAAACAAAAATTAAAACATAAAATACTAACATAAAAACTCCACCTGCCAGCAGTTCGTCATTTCTATGGCATCTAAAATGACATTTTAAATCATGATGAAAAACTAAAAAGTATTTTCCTACTTTTCATCATAATTTTTTTTTTGTTCTTTTGTTGTTTTTTTTCTTCCTATGATGGAAAATTGAAATTTTGAAATTAACTTGATTTGCTTTCAAAATAAAACTAAAATAAATAAGAAAAAATTTAGAAAATTTTCTTATGTACCATATGACTGATGGCATATGTGACAAACAGCAAAATTATTATGCGGAGGATGATGATGGGTTGAACATAAACAGAAGACAAGACATTTTCTTAACCATTGAATTTTTTCGTGGGTAAGAATGCACGTAAAAATGAATAAAAACTGACTTATTGTTTTGAATTTTTGCACAACTATGGTAGTTTCTTTCTAGCACAGCTCTGAAAATATACAGGCCAGGGAAATCAAAAAGCTGTGTTTTGAAGATTCTGAACAGACGGTTGAAGATGCAATGCTATTGTCACGTAAGCATTGTAAAAAGACTCCTAAGCAATTTGAACCATATACCTCGACTATATATGAGAGCGGTTCAGGGGCATAAATTACCAAAGGTCGTAACGGGATTGTCTAAAAGACTTGTTCTTAAATTGGTAGTTATTTGGAAATTCCTATCAATCAACTTCACGCAAACAGGAGTTAAAAGGCTGAAAGGGAAAATGTTCAAAATAAGTTGTGCTCTAAATAAATATGAGTAAAACGAAAGTGAGGAGAATAAATACAGCTAAAGTAAATAACATCACAGTTTGAGACTGGCCAATAGAGAATATAATGGTAAATAGAGGAATTCTTCAATTACCTGGGAAGCATGATAAGCGAGGGTAAATTTGACAATAATAGCCTTCGGCAAACTATGAGAATATGGAGGGCTACATTAATTTCCAACAACAACTATCGCAGGTTATCATCAGCAAATGTCTTCGCATTATGTAAAATCATCTGGCCACGAAGAATACACAATAAGGAATTGTGGCTAATAAAACAACAAGAACCTATACGGATATAAGTAAGAAAGACGAAATACAGATGGATAGGCCATATACTAAGAAGGGTCTCCATTGTCAAACAGACGTTAGATTGGAACCCTCAAGACAAAGAAAAGTGCGCAGACCCAAAAACAATTTAAGAAGAACGATCGAAATAGAAATACGAACAGAAAGAAAAGGGTAGAAGTTGTGTCTTATGCTTCCGAAGAAAATAACAGAAAAGACTTTCCACGCAAAATACCTTAACATAATTTTTTGAATTCGTTCCCTACTACGAACTTAAGGGTTAAATTAAATAATAACAAACAATTATCTCTCTTCTTTCTCTTGTACCAAATTGTTGTAATTATTGTGATAGGTTGAAAACATCATGAAAATAAGTTTAATGAGTATTCATTTAGATTAAAAATGAAATATTGTTGCTTTCAAATTTTTTCTTTTTCTACTTTTACACCCCCTTTTCACAATCTTAAATGTTGGCTATCCCAAATATATTAGTTTTATTTTTATTTTTTTTTGAAAATTTTGAAGATTTTGAAAATTATCATGTGACACATTTCTAAGATTAATAGGCACAAAAAAAAAAAAAATAAAAACAAAAAAACATTATTGTTTCCTTCTATCATAAAAATAAATTGTTTTTGAGTACATCGTATAATAATATAAATAACAGCCAATTAATATTCATGGATTATTTAAATTTAAAATAAAATATTATGGAAAATATAGAAAATATTAAATAATATTTAATAATTTTTTAAAATTTATGTAATAAATTCTGAGGAAAAAATTGAAACTTTGTGACTACAAAATTGTATTATTTATATCCTATACAAATATGTTATAGTTGAGGATGAGGATATTTCAACTTTGCTATAGTGTTCGTAATAACTTGTAGTTACGAGATCAACAAGTTTGATATGGACATGTATACATATATTCTTGACTAGTGTCAGCTCCTGAGTCGTTTTAAGAATGTTCGCCTGTACGTGCATCCGATCGTTCGTTAAAACCAAAAACTGATAAAGTAATCTAGATTAATTTTATATAGTACAGGTTACTTCTTACAAAAGAAAGAATGTAATGAGTACAATAATTAAGACATGAGTTTAGATTCTTAAGATTCGGTACGCGTCCAGGAGTAAAAAAATATATCTCAGGAGCTAATAAAGATAGAAACTTAAAATTTTCCCAATCGGGGGCATTAATTCGCTTAAAATAAGAAGGGTTTACTGTCGTTTCACCACTTATGTTTTGGATTGTTTTTAAAAATTCAGTTAAAAGTTCTGAAGGTTTCTCTTTAAGAAGCTTCCAAACTAAATTTTAATCAGATCAATTTTCGAAATACATTATTAATGTCGAGCACCAATAGTTTATTCTGTTAAGTTTATTTATTGAAATCCATTAATCCTCCTCAGGATAGTATCTACATAGTTCCCTCTGGGTGGGTAGTAAAAAATTAAAATTACTTACCATCAGGTTCTTCTATATAGTGTCTACTCAGGCGCCTCTGGTTATTATCTACACAACTCCCCCTATTTTATTAACTTTTTTCTTCGAGAGTGGATGGGTGGGAAAAGAAAGTACTTTGGTTCTTCTAGATAGTTTATTCTCATGCACCTCTGGATAGTATCTACACAGCTCCCTTTGGTTAAAACTTTAAGCTACCAAACCCTAAGAAATTAAATCTAAATACAACATATGTGCAATTTGAATTTGGAAATCGTTTTATCTTTACATACCCTTAAGGTAAGGTACCCAGCGGATTACATGACATTACGAATGCGTTTATTTACAATATCTACAACTATTTTATTTGGCTTATTTCATATTTTTTCAATTATATTTATAACCTAGACCAATAATAGGTATAGAAGTATATTAACTTTGGTATGGTGTTTGTATCCACCGAAAGGAAACAAGCTAGCTATGGAAAAGTATATAACATATTTTGGTCGACTTAGCAATGTACGTCCGTATGCCAGATAACTAAAATAATAATGGTGCTATGTTGATGAGATTTGTACTGTAATAACGAAACTAATAATAACTAATAACGAAAGAAAGTACAGGATTGCAAATTAATTAAAATAGAAACTTCAAATTTGGTACAAGAGTTCTGTTCTGTTTCCATGATGTTCTTAAAATTAGGGAATAATTGGAGAATTGTTGGGGTGCCTAGTTTTAAAATAAAGAGACGTGGTGGTTTGGGTACCTATCGTACGCCTCCCAAGACCTTTTCTTCGAAACTTATAAAAATAGAAACTTGATATTTGGTTCAAGAATATTCTGTACTTTCTTTATGTTTCTGAAATTTAAAAGAAATGGAACCAGTGGTTTGGATAGCTGCCACACGCCTCCTTAGAGCTATCAGCATATTTTCGGAAAAAAATTTAATTTTGGTACAATGTAGTTCTGTCTTGTTTCCTTAATGTTCCTGAGATGAGTTGAAGTGGGGATTAGTCTATTGTATGTGTGAGGTGAAGGGTATTAATTAGTCAGTTGCATCAACTTACTATTTGTTCATGTTATTTGTTTATTAAGCGCATTAGATTACTTTTCGCGCGTGAAGAATTGACAAAACTAATCAATTTCACTAATTCTTGATCAGGTCACGATGTCCTTCTGCAGTGTGTGAAGATTTACTCAAATAAAGTAATTAAAGTTTAGATATTCGGTAAGAGGTTGAAACTTTAAATAATATATAATTAACAATTAACTTCTTAGATAAATCCTTGTTTTTTTTAAACTAGTTGTAAATTCCGCTCTAGAATTCTGCGGTCTAACATAAACAATTTTACTCCAATTTAAAATAATTGGCAGCATTTAATAAATCTTTTAAGTTTTAACATTAAATTCAATTAATAACTTTGTTAATTAATTTGTTTGCAAAAAAAAAAACTTACAATATTTTTTTCAATTTTAAAAATAAATTCAATTATTTTATGAATTTTAAATACAATATATATATACATAAATGTATAACCGTGTAATAAAGGTGCAACAGATCAACTTCAATTAATAAATTTGACAGAAAACAGAAAACAAGCAAAATATTTTTTCAACAAGTTACGTAAAAACATGAAAATTTCAACACTTCACCTTATTTACTTTGGTTAAATTAATTTTCTTTAATTTAAATACATACATACAAACATATAAACATATATAAATCACTTATATATTATATAACATATATATATAATGCATAAAATATGTATTAAATCATTCATATTTTGAGTTTTAAATTGGTTGAAAAAATTTTTTTTATATCTCACCTTTTTCTTGTGAAAAACTTGTTTAAATTAAAATGAAAAACCAGCACCCACAACACGATAACGAATTAACCTTTATGAAAAAAAGTTCATAGAGGCGCTGAATTGATTTCAAATAAAAAACAAAATTTTTTTAAACTTATATAAATTTTTGGTTTTTTTTTTATTAAATTAAATAAAGAAAAATTTAATTGAAAAGTTAAAGGTTTTATGTTTTTTTTTTTTTTTAATAAAAGTTCTTATGAAATCTCGTTCAAAATCGTGTTTGGGTTTGGATTTTTTTTTTTTTTTTGTTGATTTCAAAAGCCCTGAAGTAAAACTCAAATTAAGATGAATTTTTATAACAATAGTAACTTATTATTAGAAAAATATAGATTAAAAAAATTAAAAATGCAATCTATATTTTTGTTTTTTTTAACTTAAATCAAAGGATTGTCAAAGATTGTCATAACTTTTTGGAAATTTAACAAGTTATTTCCTGAGACATAACACGTTATAATAAAAATTTTTTAAATTGATTATGACAATTCTGTTATATATTTTTTATTAGAAAAGTTGCTAATGTCATTTATTCCACTGGCATGACCATTTAATAATTGAGAGAATTGAAATTGTCAATTTAAAACATGTTAATTACAAATCAAAGCATTAGATTGCGCAATAACTGCGCTGACCGTTGCACGATGACAACCTCTGAATTTATTTTGTTAAGTTTAATTTAATATTCAAAACCAGTTATTATTAAAATTTGTAGGCCAAACTGTTTAACTATAAATGAAAAAAAACAGTTAGACTTTTCTAAGCGCAAGCTAACATTCTTTGAAAGTTTGGTGATAATTGCGTGAACAATGTAGCTAGCTTCAGCACACAAATTTAATAGATATATAAATGCGATTTTTTTAAATTTTTAATAGAACTTTGTATTCTTTTCTAAACCTGTCTTGCATTTATTATTTTTTTTTTTTTAATTTTCCGAACTTTTATTTAAAAAATATATTTTAATTCCGTCCGTCAGTCTTTCCACTAGTACACAAAAATTCTATTCAGTGATTGTACAAAGGGAAGGAAATTATTTATTAATTATGGGTAGGATTTGAAAGGATTACTTATTTCCCTAACACCAGTTACTAAGCAACTGCTCTCGAAAATTCAAAAAAGACCCTTAATTGACAATATTATAACAGTAGTTCTATAAAATTTATCTCGAATCTGGAAATGTTGAATGACAGCTGGACAAGTAGTTTCATAAGTTTAAAAAGATTCTATAATATAAATATGTAATGTTGTCCTACGGTATTATAATTTACTTTTGTTTAAATTTTGTGCAAAATTTTTAACCCCTTATATCTTTTAAATCTTCTACGTAAGAAACCTGAAAGTAGTTCCAGTAGAGTAATTAGATTCTTAGAAAAGGACCTAAGTATAAGTCATTTCAAAAAATTTATTTCGGTAACTAAAAAGTATTTTTCAGTGACTCTCAATTAAGGAACTGTAAGATTGTTCAAATATTGAAAGTTATATTTTTAACATCTGTAACTTGAATACCTGTCCAAAAACTCTTAAAATAATATAGAAAAACTAAGGCCACAACATTAAATTGAGCTACCTAATTCAACATGAGCTACCATTTTTACCTTAAAAAATCAAATTCTATAATAGAATTTCTAAGAAATTTTAATAAATTGATGTTTCAATATCTTGTTTAATTTTGGAAATGTGCTTTTTTAAAAACCCTTGATTTTTTTCATTACGTATTTTATTAATATTTTTTTATTATTTTAATTTATTACTTTTTATTTATTTAAATAAAATCAATGAACTTTCTTTCACTTCGTACAGAAATATTCTAAATCATCTCTTCTGTCCAAATTCCATCAAAATAAATTCAAAAAAAAAAAGAAAAACAAGAAAAAAAAATTTTTTAATAAAATGACATGACAAAAATAGAAGAAACAAAAATAACACAGCAATCAAATCATTAAAAACTCAAAAAAAAAAAAAAAAAAATAATATTAAGAAATTCTTTTTGCAATTTTTAAAGCTTTTGACTTTTATGAGACATTTATATGTCACACACGAAAATTCTTCATTTATATATATATAAATATTTTATATATTATCATCATCCAGCTTTCAGTTTTCTTTTAACATTAAATGCATATCATAATGATTTTAAAAAATTTTTTGACTTTTAATTAAAAAAATTTTCTTTCAATTTTCTTTTTCATCTTCAATTCAAATTTATTCTAAGATCACTTCATCTCTCTCAAAACTTATATCAGATCACATGTAATAATATCATATCCATTTTTATCACTTTTCATTTGTATCAACACAATTTTTTTTTTATTTTACACACATCAATATCATCATCATCATCATCACCATTTGTATTCTCAATCATTCTATATCAATTATAATCAATTTAATCATCAATTCTATCAATTTATCATAAAATCAAATAAAAACAAAAAAAACAACAACAACAAAAAAAATATTAAAAAAATTCTTGCTTACATTTTGACACCATCAAACTATTCAATATTATTTTACTTTAATGTGTCATTTTAATTCAGAATATGTCATTTTCATTCATGAAAATACAAAATAATATATATATATATGTCAAAAAATATCATCAAACATACAAACATATATAAATGGAAAAAAATAATTTTTAAATAACTCAAAATTCTTGAACGAAGTTGAAAATACCTTAATTGCCTTTTGGAGATCAAAACCATTCAATTTCTTATAAATATAAAATTTTATATTCAAAGGGAATAGAAGGTTTATTATATTGGGATGGTGGAGGTCTAAGAGGACAGGAAACACTTATGAATATAGAAAATATTTCAATTAAGAGCCAGAAAATTTATTTTTTATTTTTTTTTTGTCTTTTAGATCCAAATAAATCTTCATTTCGCGCCTAATAAATCATCCATGAAGTCATCAAATGTAAATTATCGGATCAGAAATGAGAGAAGAAAAAAAAAATTGTTTCTTTTTTTTAAAATTTTACAAACGCACGGTTTCAATTAAAATCATTCGGAATGAAAGAATATTTTTGATATACCCTATAAAAAACGAAAATAAAAAAAAAAGAAAATAAAAAACAAAAAACCGCAAACAAGTTTACACATATTAAAAAAAAAGAAAAAAAAAATCTCATGTCCCATCACTAATATTAAAAAAAAATGGAAAGGAATTAATCTGAAGAAATAAAAACAAGAGAAGATAAGAGAAAAAAATACTTAATTTTTTTTTTTTTTCTCTTTTCATTTTTACCCCCTGTCATTTGTTGTTTATAAGATTTAATGTCGCAGCTGTCTTATATGCATCCATCATTTCATCTGAAAATCTTCTTTTTGAACAACAAATGACTGATTTTTATTCCAATACGCAAAGTATTTAATTTGGGGTTACCAGATTGTTATCAAATGTTTGGAGAGGAATTCCACGAGAAATTATTTCACTTGATGGGAGAGAAGTTCCATTTAAAATTGTGCATATCATCAAATCTTTATATCAACACAGAGATTAATAAAGCTGTAAATTCCAATCAAAAGTAGAAGTGAAATAAGGTTGCACACTTTCACCTTTACTATTCACAATAATCCTGTATGACATAATGAATGAGGTTAATTATTTAAAGAGAGCAATAATTTGGCTCTTAACTCAAAATCTCTCTTAACTCAACATGACATATGCATTATCTCGCAGAAGTTCAGTGAAATGCAGAGTAAATTAGAACACCTACAAAATCTTGCAAGTAATGTTGAAGTTGAATTTAATATTAATAAGACCGAAGCGTGCAAAATCAATGCCGCCTTAACAATGCGTCTAAAAATAAATGGTCAATCAATTGAGTATGTCAATTACTTCAGCTTGGTAGCACTATATCAACAAGTGTTAGAGCGAAAGAAGACCTGGATAACTGACTCAAGAAAGTTAGAACAGTGTTTTGCACATTGCAGCCTATATTTAAAAACTTGGAAATGTTGATAAACACGGAACTGCAGATTTTCTAGACATGTATTAAAAGCAACCCAACGTGTTATAGCGAAACCTGGCTAACTGCGAGTAATACAAACAGCAGGCTCATCATAGATTAGAACATGCACAGGCCCATGAATAAAGATATATGGGACTTTACTAGAGATCAACGAATAACACATCAAAAAAGGAAAATAAAGTATGTGGATAGGGTTAACGCTGCGAAAAGATCAAGTACCGAGAATGGCTATCGAACGGAAACTCGACTCCAAAATACATGGTCACCCAACTACATCCTGCTTCAGAACAATAATAAAGAAACTCAACTCAATAGGTATATGATGTATGAGGTCCTCCTGTCTGGGAATGCAAAAACATCTAACGGAGTTAGCAGAAAATCTCCAGTGGAGGCCATATGCTCCTAATAAGAGTTCGGAAAAAACAATTTCTATACATCTTACCCAAATTGTAGGGATAATTTTAGAAACCAATTATACCATATAATTAAACAATACTTGTTTTCAAAGTATATCTGGCAACCCTAATTACACTTTAGTTGCTGTTCTTAAAAAAAAATAAATGTTCGTCCATGTAACCCAAACGTATAATAATTGTATTCTATTTTGTGTTACTAAATAAAATTTATATAGATTATATGGGATGCAAATTGCATTATATTGCGATGGTGGATATAATTTATTGGCAACATTGAAAGGATGCAACCATAGGATAGTTGGAATTCAGTGTTGAATTATGAATACTGATAATGCGTATATATATAATATTGAAAACCAAAATGATGATCATTATGATGATCATTATTTTGATCATTTTAATGATGTTGATCATTATGATGATCACAGTGATGATGATGATGATGATGGTTTAATACAAACAGATTAAAATCACGCATTTCTTTTTGGCCTCATTTTCAATTTTTTTTTTTTTTGTTTTTTTTGTACTTGGTGTTGTTTTATTTATTAAGATGATATGATCCTAACCACTGGAATGAATGCATATATGCATGCAATTCAAATGATTCGAATTATGTTTTAAATTTTTGCAAACAACTTAATAAAAATTTTTTTTTTGTTTTTTGAGGAATAAATTTTCTTTGGTTTTTTTTTTTAACGTTTTTTGAGGTCTTCTTAATATTCAGTTAAAAAAAAAAATTAAAAAGATTTGGTTGACTTTCGATTGATTTAAGTCTTTCGTCCAATGATCTGCCGTTTGTTTTTTTTATTTTAGATTTTTTATTTATAAAATGCAGTGATGATGAATAAAATATTTTCTCACAGATGCGCAACAAAAAAAAAAAAAAAATAAATAAATAAATAAAAACGGATCAAAAATGAATCGGTTGTTTGCTTTTGGTGTTTTATTATAAAAACAAGTGATGAAAAAAACCAAGCGTTTTTAAAAACGCACATTTTCAAAATAATATAGTTTTTCGTAACTGGGTATTTTATCGGAATATAATGTTGAAGCTTCAATGTTAACGTTTAATTTAAAAAATATATACTAAGTGACTAAGTTACTACTTACTTATAGAAACAGATAGAAACAAAATAGCTAAATTTAAATTTTCGAGCCATTATAGCTGCTTAACAGGGGACGTGACAAAAAAATTTGTTAACCGACTTCTACTTATTTCTGAGCATATAACTACTCCCAAAATTTCAAGACCCTAGCTTTGCCCGTTTAGAAGATATGTCTAGCCAAAAATTGAGTTTTGCATAATGGTAAATTTTAGTACCATATGGCAACCCTAAACATTTGTCTTTAAAAAATTTATAAAGTTTATAAAACCAGCTATCTTTTGCCGTTTTCAGATTGAAAATATACCTAATATCTCTTGTTATAATATATAGGGCTATATTGAATATAGGGCTTTTTCCAAATTTGGGGGGCTGCAGCTCAGTAACGGGTGGGGCTACAGAAAAAAATTCTTCTACGAAATAATTTTTTTTGTAATACCTACTCGTGGTTAAAATTTCTTTTTTCAATTTCAAACGATGTAAAAGTTTTTGTAAACATACAGGCAGACAGACGGACGGACGGACGGACGGACAGAGTGAAACTATATAGGCACATTTTTACAAAATTTTTTGAAAATGTGCAAAAAATGTACAAAAAATGTAAAATTTGTATACAACATTTTTGTGTTTGAGAACGTTGATCAAATTTAAGTAACACGGAAAATTAAAATATTGCTTAATTTATGATCATATGGATTAAATTTTTGGAACGAATCACTTTTTAAAAAATAATTATTTAAATTAAAAATTATTTAAAAAAAAAAAGTTTATTAGTTTTATGTGCATTAAGAAATATGATATATTTTGTTAAAAGATGAGGTAATTACAGCTTTTTTTATAGAACTGATAATTTATAAATAGAATTAGTGAAGGCGCATTTTGTAATAAAATTTTATTTTTGAGTGTTCAAATTCTAATAAGTTTTGTGCTTTAATCGGTAGAGTGTATTTGGATGCGTTCCGTCGAACGGGAGATAAAAGCAAAAAAAGTATATTTTAATGGTAAGCGTTGATGCGCGACATACTATGCTGCACGGTATCTCTAACTTTTAAATTTTGCGAGCATCATCAAAGCTGGTATTCTGTAATACCAATATTTTACTAATTTAAGTAAAGGAAAAGCTATTAAAAATTAAAAATTTTAAATTATAGCATTGCCCTTCGTTATAAATTAACATTCTAACCTAACTGTCTATCTGTCAACGCATGCGCAAAAATGCAAACATCTAGCTAGAGCTTTAATAATTTTTATAATTAAGCCTCTTATTATATTGATCAAAGACCAAAAACTTGAACTCATGTGTTGTTTCAGATTAGCTCGGTTATACAAAAAAGAAACCTATGAGGCTATGCTACCCTCAAAAGCTTTAGCTTTCATTAACTAAATTCTAGAGATATTCTTTGGAATAAATATTGATAAAAAATAATTATTAATAGGTATTAATTAATATTAAATTATAAGTATAATTTGCTCAAAAAAAAATCAAATGAGGAAAAGCGCAGAAGATAGATGACAGATGACTGAAATTAACACAAGAAACAGGGGGGGATAGTAGAATTAATTCCGCAAGAAAGACTGGCATGTCCAAATATCAACAGGGGATTCATAATCATGTGAAACCTAATTTCAATAAAAAAGATATTTATCCTGATAGATACACCAGGAAGCAAAGAAGAAACTGTTCCAAACGAAGTCAAATCGAGATGCAACTGATATTCTATGGTTAAAGTTAGTAAGAACGAAAATAATTTTCTGAGTATTAGTTTTAACAAGAAGTCCATTAATAAAATTATTTCAATATTTACTCTTTATTAACTCTTTATTTTGGCTATACAATCGCTAGTTTAATATGCATGACTATAGGTTAATATGCCTCCTAATTCTGTAATGCCTCTTTATTGAATTCAAATTGAAAAGTACTTGAAAAATGTAACCTGAAGGCATCCATTTCAAGAAGGTTTAGAATTATAATTTGTAAGGATTTTTTAAATTCGGCTACCGTCGCCATTTGCAGTCGCCATCTCCGGCCTTACTCAAACCTTAAAACAACTCTTTTCATTTCCATGTCTCTTCTATACCCTTAAGTAATTTTTCTTTCAAATTTTTTTTTTATACCAAACCCAAATATTTTATATAAAATTAAAAAATAATAATTTTTTTTTTTTTGTTATTTTAATTACCCTTAACAAATAAATTACGTAGAATAGCCCCCCCACCACCACTCATTGCAGAATTTCAACTATTTTTAAGGTAAAGAAAATGAAAAAAAAATAAAAAAATGCAGTTAAAATAAAGAAATCTATCATTTGTCCCAGACATTGCAACAAAAAAAAAAAAATGCAATAATCGTAAATTTTTTCACCCTTCACATTTTCCCATTATTTTTCCTTTATTTTTTGTTGTTGTTTTTTGTTTTCAAATGAATTTTCTTGAAAATATCAAAACTAAATCTCCCTTACATTATAGTGTACAGTAGTAATGTGTATTTATAGTAACTAGCTATTCTGTAATAATTTTCATATCTAACTATATTTTTATATAAAGGTAATTTTGAAGTTCCCATAAAACATTTTTCACCTTGATTTATTTGATTTTTATTTATTTTTTCTTTTTGTTTTTCTTTAAAAAAAAAAACAACAAAAAAAAGAAAAATTAAAAAATGCATTATATACACAGTAAGAAAATCGTTTCGTTAGGGTGCATTCCTATTTAATGTGCAACTGAAAATAAAATAAAACCAAACTGTCGTTACTATTTTCTATTTTTACTATGAAATCGTTTATTTGTAAAAAAAAATAAAAAAATATTTACTACCTTTAAAAGGTATATTTTATGACCGATATATTTTGTATTATATAATTAGTATTGCCAACTGTTAAAAATTTTTATGTCAGCTGATAAATATTTTCGTAAATAAGTCAAAAACAAATTTTGACAAACTTTGAAGTTAGAATATCTGTATTACTTATAAAACTACATGGCGTATATAGTTTCAGTATTAAGTTGAACTGCATGTAATTGTAATGATGACGTCACGTCTACACACGTATTAAAAGAAATTTATATAAGTAAAGGGTGTTCAAAATTGAGGTATCATTTTAATATTAATAAAAAAATACTTTAGGCCCCCCTACTACTTCGGCAAGCTTCCAATCTTTTACCAAATCCGCTCGATAATGTTGTTTTTAAGCTTTTGAATTGTTGTTGGATTATTGCTGTACACTTTCGATTTCATAAAACCCCACAAAAAAAAATCCAACGGTGTCAAATCGCACGATCTTGGTGGCCAATTCACTCTTCCTCTTCCTTCAAAAGATCCTATGTTAATCTTACTGTGTGGCAAGTGGCACCGTCCTGTTGAAACCACATATTATCAGTGTTCAAATCATCAATTTCCCGCCATAAAAAGCTTCGGATCATCTCCCTATAGCGATTGCCATTGACCATTCGATTCTTTTCATCACAAATGCGGCAATTCTGTTTATTGACGTAGCCATTGAGCTGGAAATGAGCTTCGTCGGTGAAGATTATTTTGTTGAAAAAATTCTCATTTTCTTCTTGTTTGTCGATTGCCCAAGAAACGAATTGCCGACGTAATCCATGGTCAGTTGGTTTTAATTCTTGTGTCAGCTAGATCTTATAAGCCTTTAGAGATCACGATGCAAAATATTGAATAATGTGGATGGTTTGATGTTTAATTGTTGCGAACGATGACGAATAGAAGTTTTTGAATCTTCTTCAACACTTCTGCTCACAGCTGCTACATTCTCGGTTGAACGGCCACTACGTTGATAAATGTTGCCTCTGTTATCAAGAACAGATCCAGTTTCTAGAAATTTTTCAACCATCAGCTTGATGAAAAGATTTGTTGGAGCATTTTCTCTACCAAATTTTGTTCGAAATTTCCTAATTACATCTTGAAAACTTTTACCATTTTCAAAAAATGTTGTAATAACAAAAACACGTTGTTCCTTCGTGTAACGTTCCATATTAACTAACCGGAATGTATTTAAAATTGACCTAAAGAAACCTCGTATAAAAATTCCAGGTAGAAAAAAAATGGCGGCAAAATCAAAATGATACCTCAATTTTGAACACCCTTTATTTAAGCTGTGTCACTGTAGTAATGATAGTCATTTTGAAGATCGTGATTATAATAATGACTTAAGGGCAACACCCTTTTACACCGGCAGACAGCTTTTGCTATTTTATTTAATAGTATACACACATATATTATAGTTAAATATGTCATTAAGAAAATTTAATTAAATATGCAGAACCTTGCCCCTTCTCGGGAATATTACGTATACATTCCTATGATATGTACAAGCTTGAATTACATAAAATAAACTCTTTGTTAGACTTAAAAAGTCTGGCAACTCTCATATATAAAAAATATATTATAAATTAGTTGCATAAAGGTGCTAGCATTTTAGCATTAGTTTAAAAGGAAAATCTTTAAGAAAAGTGGAACGTAAAATACGAAGAAAAAAATTATTTTTCAACTGGGTCGTTTTCTTAATAATTTTCTTTTATTTTTTCTTCTTTTTTATATTTCAGTTAAAGGAAAACTTAAAATTTCCTTTAAAGCTTAAGGACATTAAAATAGAAAGCAATAAAATATAAAAAATAATTGCTACTAGTTTTATTGAACGAGAATTCTTCCTTGACTTAAGTTGTAAATTTTCTTTAAATTCATAGTTTTTTTTTCTGAAATAAGTAGAAGTAAAAAACAAAATATACTCGAATAGAAAACAAAAAATGGTACAGAATTGTTATATGAAATGTGTAAGAAATAAAGAAAACAAATGAATTTTTCATCTTATATTTTGAGAAAATTGTCTAGGTCAAGAAATAAATCTTAACATTTCTGATAGTATATTATTATATGCTTCCAATTTTTTTTAAAATTCAGAAATTATGATATAAATAAATACCATGTTGTTATTTATTTTTTAAACATAAATTTATGTGCTTTTGTATTAAAATTTGTGTACATTGATGAAAATTAATCAAAATTTAAAATAAAATTACAATAATAATAATATTATTTTATTTATTACTATAGATTCTTTATAGCTAAATTCAAATTGTATAATTTAAGTACGAGTGCAATAACAAGTATACCATTAACTGATACTCAAAACTGTGTCAAGTACTCGAATTACTTAGATTTCGATACTTTCGAAAACATTCAATTAGAAAACTATTTACTTTTCTTTTTAATCAGGTATAAATAAATTTGTAATTCTAAAAAAGTAATTAAAAATTTGACGAAATAGATTTGGTACTGTATTAAAAAGTACTGTTTTTTCTTTAATCAATCATAGATAGAAAGTTTGATTTACAATGCTTAAAAGTTATAATATGATATGAAATAAGTTCTGATGTTTTTTTTGATTTCAATGTAAATACGTTTTTTAAGTAGAAGATATTTCGAGTAGTATTGGATAAAGTACTTCAATACTAGATACTTAAGTATTTCTTAGTATTTAATTACTTAAAAATAATTATGCATCAAAAAGTAATTAAAAAAGTAATTAACTGCATTAAATGTAGGTTATTGTAGTAATTCTTTTAATTATACCAAGTACTCGTTCTTTTAATTTTACAAAGTACTCGTTCTTAATAAAGTATTCAAATGCGTAATATATAATCATACTTAAAACAGCTAATGAACCATTTTACTCAGTATTATTCATGGTTGATCTGATATTGCATTACATTAATACAAAAAATTTTTATACTTACTATGTTTCATTTATGTCTTAAGTCACTTATTATTTAAAATGTAAAGTTTCAGCTGAATCTTACCTGGAACAAAAATATGAAAAAAAATATTAAGACAATCAGTTAGAAAATACTATAAGTATACTTAGGTTAATAATAATGGATAAATTTAAACTATAAGTTTAACTTATTAAAGTAAAGTCCAAATAAATTAATTATGAAATTTCTATCAATTATTTGAATTAAAATTAAATGTAAATGGAAAAATTGAAAAAATCAATGAATTTCAATACGTCACATCATATAATTTGCAATTACTCCTAAAAGTATGCAATCCGTAAATCTTATTTTAAAACAGTTATTTTTAAATTTTATAAAATTTTTTTTTTCGTCATATTATCTTATTTTAAAAAGTCATAAATATTTTAAAATATTCAAAAAAAGTTTAGTTTTTTTTTTTTATTAGTAATATTCATGATTCTATAAAATTTGTCTCCCGGAATTTTATTTTATATTTATTTCTAAAATTTTTGAAATCTAAATTTTTTTTTTTACTAAAATCAATTTTTTTGATTGAATTGATAAAAAAAAATTTTTACTGCAACATTTACCTCGATGTCAATAATTCATTTTGAATTTAACAGCAACAAAAGGAAATAAAAAAATTCAATTCAACAATTCAAAAGTATTAGCCTGAATGCAGTAAAAGACAAATAAATTTAACAACAAAAGCAATAAGAGCAAAAAAAAAATAACAACTACAAACTCTATTCAGTAGCAGCTGTTGTCGCATAAAATAAAAATGTGTTGTTCAGACTGTCTACGTATAATATGTCTTGCCCTTTGTTTGTGCTGTTGTTGTAGGTTGTGTTGTCCGAGCACAACCTTTGTAATATAATAACGAATTATGAAAAGAAATTACAATATCAGTCAAAATAATTTATAAATTTTATTTTTATTAAATTATTAAATATTTTCAGTTAATATTTAACTGGCGCAAAATTTTTAGTCAAGAACCGCATGATATTTTTCAACTTTTAATCTTGAAATAGAGTCATGAAACCCTCATGAAAATTTTAGAAAAAGAAAGACTTCACAAATTTTACCATTACATATATAATATAGAATGTAGAAGATGAACTGACATCGAAAGTGAATTAATGAAGACACCGCGCTTTTAGTAAACGCTTGATTTTTTTTTGGAAAAGAAAAATTCAGGATTTTTCACGCCATGCTAAAAAATTCAACAGAATAAGAGTCAGATCTAGAACAAGATCAATAAATGGCCACAAGATCACTAGATAATGTTAAATGTGGTACTATATAGTACATTTAGCTGGGAACAGAAATGAAAATCAGGTTTGAAAGGTGGTAATTGACAACAGAATCAGAAGCAGGCTTATATAAGAAGATAACTAAACGCGGTGATCTTGTTGACATGTCTTGTCGAGAAGAAACATCATTAAATTAAAGGAATCAACAGTTCAGCTCAACCTTATAGTTCTATATATGATATGGTATGATCAGAATAAGAATGATCTTCATAATACAAAATAATGACTAATATCTTGTCCAATATTGTTTAAGAAGAAAAGAAAATACATAACAGAATGATTTAAAATTTATAATATGCATTTATTTCTTGTTTTGAAATTTTTTTTTCGATAATGTACACAATTTTTATAGCACCTCTTGTATATCCTTCAATAGAATTAACAGTATTTGTGTATTAAATAACTCACCTAAAGTCACTTTTTGGATTTCTATGTAATGGAAACTTTGTATGAGTTTTCTTGAATGACATATGGATTAACTGCATTTCTTTTGCAATAAAAATTCCATTTTATTTTAATTTATACCGTTATAAAAATAAAAATAATAAATAGGTAATATGGTTATTTCCAATTTATACGGTATACATTTTAAGCAAATGAAGTCAATTTAATGAGTTGTTTTTCGTCTGTTTTCTTCTTTGAAGGATTATAATCAAATGGTTATTTAGGAGGCGAGGTGATCAAATAAATATTTTCAGATATATATATATATATACTCCTATTTATATGTATATAATCTAACAACTAATAATTTACTTCCCATTAAAATCTCTTCTAAAAACTCACTGTACTCTTTCTTCATTAGTGTATCATATATTACGAGTATATTAATGATATTGTATTTGTTGAGATGATGATTACCGTATACATAATTGTAAGTCCAAGTCAATTTTATTTTATAAAGTACATTTCTTCATCACAAATTCAATAAAAGTATTTCCTCTAACATTAATTTCTCATATTAAATTTCAACTCATAAAAATATGCAATCAATTAATATTATCTTTTCTCTTGATACCTTGGCTATCTATCTTCCATCACTTTCATTGACTAGCCATTCTTATATATTCCGGTAAAATTTATTTGACTAGATTAGTTATAATTTATTCAAAAATTCGAGATATACAATTTTTTTAAAAGGGTAACCTAGAAATTTATTGAAAATAACTTCTACGATCTTTACAGGCCTTGTTTTCACTTCCTCAGTTTATAAGCCATGCACCTACACCACTTCACTTGAGTTTCTTGTGAATTATTTTAAAAATTTTTAAGGAATTCTTTAACAGATTTGTTAAAACTATTAGAGTGGTTATAAACAGATGATTTGAAGCCTTTTAAAACCACTCTATATCACATGTTTTTAAAAAATTTCATATCAAAAATTATAACAGTCAGTCAGCCAACCAAACTATTTAAATTAGTAAAATATTTTACAAAATATTTGGAATATATTAAAATGTTTGGAATTTCAAATGTGTGGCCAGTAATAAATCAGACAGTGGTTTTTTCTAATAATATTTAGACACACTTAAAATGGTTACAAGTCACGAATAGTAATAAAATATTATAAACTATGAGATTTGAAAATTAACTACATTTGTAAGTGAAATGGGTACAAGTTAAAAAACGGAATTTGAAAAAAGTTTTTCTTTTTCTTTTCCATTCTATATTCTTCTCTCTTTCCAATTTTTTAATTCAATGTTTTGGTTTTATTTTGTTGGGTAGTTGGCAAAAAAATCAAAACTAAAAAGAAAAATTTATATAAAGATTATTTGCATTTAAATATACTTTCCTGTCTTTAATCCGCTAAGTTCAAGAAGATTGCTAAAATTTAATGTCGCGATGAATATGAATATGTCTGATGGATCGCATTAAATAAGTTTTTTTGGTTATTTAAAAAGCCTAAAGTTCTATAATATAACTGTATCTGAACCTAATATTTTCTGATTAAAAGACTTATTCGTCTTATCCATCAGGTCATCAACAGTATCTTTTAGCAAATAAAATCTGATATAATTGCTTAAACACTATAGGAATACAAAATTTTTTAGATAACTTAAAATTTAAGTTTAAAGTTAAGGCTTTAGTTCCAAAAATATTAAGCCACATAATTGTAGGACAATTTTAATGCCCATTTCCTTGATAGCTGTAAAATCTACTTCAACAACTTGCTGTATGCTGAAAATGTTCAATTGTATAAGCTTCTTCCTCTTCAACAGCTTGGTGTAATCTGAAATGGCTTCAGTTTTCCCCGCATTCGAACTTCCATCTGAAGTATTCTTGAATGGCGAAATATACTTTTTAGATCTTATCAATTGAATTGATAAAGAATTCTACCCTACTGTAGAATTTAGTATTCAGTATAAACACTATTGCTATGGCGGGTTAGTTTAAAAAAATATAATTACTAAAATACTAGGTCAAAAATTTTCCGGAGTTCTCATTCTAGGCAATTTTTACTCCTCGTAGCACTCATCGATATATTGTAGCATTAACTTTATTTTATGTAGATATATTGTAGGTATTGACATTTCTTCTATTGAATTGAAATCAATAGGTAATGCCTCTTTTTGAACAATTGCATCGTAACACCAGGCAAATCTTAAGTGACTATTTCTTCACATTGGAAATTCGTAGGTGGTTCAGTACTGGCTATGAAAACTTATTGTGAAAACTGCTACAATATGGAACATGCTTCCAACCCATTTTACCCCTTCAGATAGAAATATACCATTACAAAATTTGCAATGTTTCCATAAAGGTTCGTTTTTAACTTATCCCCCTCTTCTATTCTAACTCTCCACTTCTATCCTATTTTTCCTTCCAATTTCTTTACCTTGTAGCCAAGCTTGCTTATATTAGGATTATGTATAAAAGAATTCCAACTCTAGCACGTACAAAAACAAAAATCAGAGATTTTTAAAAAAAAATTTAATAATTTCATAAAAATTAGATTTATTTTGCAAGCAAATATAACTTTTGTCTTTAAAAGCAGCAGCAAGTAATCAACCACAACTGGTACTTACTAAATGAATTTCCTACAAAAATGCTTTTCCCTCTTAATTTCCTTGTAAAACACTAACAATTTAATAAATATCCTTCAATAATATCAATTTTATCATTATCCTGTCCAGAGTCACAAATATATATCATGAACCACTGTTTATTAAATCATTTAACTTTAAAACTTTCCTATAATTTTTTATTAAAGTCTCACCTGGCAAATATTAAAGCAAAAAACATCAAAAACACACAAAAACAAAAAACATAAACAGGTTAAATTATTTAATTGTTCCAATTTAATAAATGTTATTTGATTAATAATTGCTATATTTTACAGTTATACTATACGGTTACGTTATGTAAATTTTGTGTGTGATAATAAACATTTTCATATTACCCACCCCTACGTATACCACATTTTTCATATTATATGGTTTTTCTTAACACTAACAAAAAAAACCCACACATATAATTGACTTACGGCATCGTTCAATAACGAATCACTTTTTATATGACGGAAATAAATATATAAACCATTAAATAGGAAAAAAAAATACCAATAATATATACAAAATTTTAATATGAAAGAATGAAACGGAAATAGATTGAAATGACAGAGGAATGAATGAAATAAAATATGATTGACATTTGTCATATACAAATTACGTGACATGCTTTAATATTTTTTTTTTTTTTCAATTTTTTTTGTCTGTACCCAGGTATGTTGTACATTTTATTTACTTTTAAAACTTTATTTACGTACATTTATCTACACTAGGGGGTAAAAATAGATTTCTATAAGAAACTGCGAGAGTTATAATTCGATTGTAGTTCACTTGTTTCAGGACTAAAAGGTCTTAGTTATTACAAGACCCAAGTTTAAAATATGCCCTCAAATGGAGGTGAACTGGATTTTGAAAACATGGGAAGGTATTGAAAGCATTTAATTGTCCATACCTTGATTAAATACAATTCAAATGATTCTCTAAGCATTTGATCGAATTTCGGCTAAAGGAGCATAATTTCGAAAACACTCAAGATAGAACTTTTAAATTTGGTACAACGATGTTTCTTTAAATTTCCTGTGTGTCCTTTGAATTTAATTTCAATTGGAGTGGTTGTTAGAGTACCTCCTCACAATACCTAAAAAGTTCATCTTCGAAATTGATAAAGAGGATTTTCCGTTATACTTTCTCTATGTTTCTGAAATTTGAAAAGAAATAAAGGAGTGGTTCAGAAAGCTACCATTTTCTCCTTAGACCAACAAGCAAATCTTCAAAATTAATAAAGATAGAAACTTCAAATTTGGTACAAGGTAGTTTTGTCCTTTTTGCACAGTGTTCCTGAAATGAGTTGAAATGAGAGATCGTGTAATTCAATTCAACTCATTTTGTAAGGCGTGAGGTATTACTAAGTCGGTTGCATCGACTTACTGTTGTTTCATTATTTCATTTTAATTCAGAAACTCCAACGTCACCAATTTTGTTCATAATTGTACATTATGTTTAAAAATAATATAAAACTTTATAAAGTAAATAATACGTAAATCTTTGCTATAGTAAAATCAATTGAATAAAATCGAAATTCAGGATTCCCATTCCTAATACATCACAAACACCTCTATTAACTCTTGTACTATTCCAAATTGTATTTAGCAGCCAAATCAATTCATCTTGGAACTATATTTAACTCTTTTTCTAATATATTTTTTGTTTTTGCTTTCCTTCTTCTTCTTTTAATATTACTGTCTCTGTTTCTCATCAAACATATATACATTACTGTGAAATAAAACTGTTAAACTGTTACCCTCAACTTTCAATTCAATAGTCACTCATATAAATTCATTCTCGTTATATTTTAATCAAAAAATAATAAAAAATATAAAACAAACAAAAACAAAATTTATTCAAATATATACCAAGTTGAAATGTATATTTATTTCAAATGTAAAAAAGAGATAGATATATGTGGAAAAAATATTTTTAATGCAGCTATCATAAATATATCATTATTGTTATAAAGGTATAAATTGAAGAAAACAATATCGTAAATTTTATACACATTAAAATGTTTAAATATTTCAATTTCATGTGATATCTTATAGGAATATATATATATATATATATATACATTCATATAATTATATACAAATATTATAATATAATATATGTGGTGGCGCATTCTGGTGTCGTTTTCGTTAGTTTTATACATTTTAAATAAAATAATAACAAGGAATAATAATAATAATATAAAAAATAATAAAACAAGTTCTAATTTAAGTTTTATAATAATAATATATTATATTGTTATATGAATATTATTTATATTATATATACATTTACATAAAAACATAAAAATAAATAATATAACTATATTAAATAAATTTTACACCTTACATTAAATGAACCTGATTTGTATATCTATTTATAAGAATAAAAATTTTAATATTATTAAACAGGGTGGTGTTTAAGGAAGGTAATTAATTTTCTATTAAGAGGGTTTAGATAATTAAGAACTCTGTTGCTTGAACATTGATACTCTGACCTATGACAGTTTACAGAGACTTAGTAAAGAAAAACCAAATAGTTCCAAGCATTTGCTGTCCATTCCATTGTAAATTCCAAAAGTAGTGTTTGTTAAACACTTTGTTTTCAAAACGTCTACAAATACTGCTTAAGTTCCTCTTCGTTTAGTACAACTATGAGATTTCTTGTTTTGTTGGGTGCATAGTATCGTAAATGTAAAGCATACGTCAATATAATTTATATAATTCGATTCTCATGTTATCACTGCTACTTTAGAAATTTTAATAAATATTTGCTGTATATCAAAATCATGCTTTGTGTCCAATAAATAGTACTGTCGGATAGATTGCTCTTACACGTCTCAATATTCGTTAGAATATTGAAGACATACCACCTTTTAATTGTTTTTCCTTCAGAAATAATTATTATTCTATTAAATCTTAATCTATAATGGCCCCTTCTAAACAATTCCGTACTACACAAAGCAAAATAATATCATAAAGGCAAATTGAAGATTTTGCATCCAATGACTTGAGGGATTTTTTTTTTTTAAGTTCCGTAATTGATGTTGGCTATCATGTCAGCGATCTTAACTATATTTAATACGTCTTAACCATGAGATTCTTCAGTCAATATATTGTTCTTCGATCTCCACTTGTATTTTGTTTTCGAAAATTAGATGAGGTTCCTCTGAGTTTGGGGACATTTTTATAGAAAAGTCTTCCACAAATTTTGTTAACAGTATTTTTATGTACCCTGTAAACCTAATAGAGAAAATAATACCACCTTACATACATTATAGTGGGTAAAAAAAAAAAAATTGTTTTGTACACAATTATAAGAGGAAAACCACAATATTTATAAGTTACCGCGAAATTTGTGACTTTAGTTTTTATAAAAATCGTTTTGTTATTTTTTTGCTTGAAGGGATTTTCTGTTATTTAATGATTTTTATTTTATTTGGTGTGTTTTTTTATTTTACATTACTTTAGATACATTTTCAGTTTACTTTAGTATTTATTTGTGTTCGTGGTCGCGATTAATATTTCATTTTGCACTTTGTTTTGGTTTTTTATTATTTTTCTTTTGGATTCATTCACTCTTTTTGAAGGAGAATAACGAACATTATACAAATCATATGTTATATATATTTCAGAGAAATAGTGAATCAGGATTGTGAGTGATTTCAAAATATTTTATAATTTTTAATATTAATTTATGTGTGTGTGATTGTGTATATGTGTTTGCATGTTAATGCGAATGAAAAAAATAAATGTGTTGCAATCAAGTAGACAGATTGTGTTTGTATAAACAATTATCGTAGATCATTTTTAAGTAATAATTCAACTAGATTTATTTTCGAATCTGTGTTGTATTGTGGAGTTTGTGTTTCGTTTTTATTTTTTGTTATTTCAAGTTGCAATTTACTAGTTTTAAATTTATGTATGATTTTTCCCCTGTTTTTTATTTATTCGCGAATATGAATATTAGATTTTATGTAAACTCACTAGAATATACAGTATTTATTATAGCGAATAAGATATTTGTTAAAAAAAATATGCAATTTTAAAACTTTAAATAAATAAGTTTTATGTTGATATGTTTTACACGATGTTTGAAGAGAAGAGAAGTGATTTTATTTGAAATATACTGATGACATTGGGTTTGATGGGGTTTTTTTTTTCATTTATGAAACTCTTAGGGGAAATAAGACTTCCACAAATCCGTTCTAATCATGCCTGGTCTTTGGCTGCCTCTTTTCGACTACCAAAGAATATGTATATATCTACCATGTTTTTCCGTATTCTTAACCTCTAATGGGGCATAAAACTTCCACATATTCTCTCCAATCATCTATATTCTTCGTTAGTCTCTTTTAGAATATGTTTTTCTGTATAGGTATTCTCTTAGTCGCTTTTCCGATTCACCACATTTTTATTTCCTTGGAAATTCCATTTTAGTGCTTGTTGACTGATTTTTTTTTTTTGCCACACAATTTTTTGTTTTTGTGTCTCCTTGAAGGAACAATTAAATGTTATAGACCGAAAGATTTATTATACTTCTATTTCCTTTGGAATTAGAAGTATAATAAATTTGGAACATTATAATAAATTTGGAACATTATAGTGTTGGTGCTGCACTGATCAAGCTTTGCTTTTTGGAATATGACCAAAACATCTACATACATTCATATCACCCTTCTCGATGTCACTTTTAGACTACTCAAATTTCTTTTTCCCTGGGAATAATATTCCACTTCTTGCCTGGGCGCTGATACAATTTCGTAACATCAGAGTGAAATTGTTTGTAAGAGACTGATATAATGTGTTTCGGTGCGACGATTGGTAAAAAATTTTTTAAAAAATAAATTACATTAAACTTCTTTAGAAGCTTTGAACTTGCTCAAATGTAAATATTAAAGGTTCATGAATGTCTGTGATTAAGTTATTACCTTGATAATACTATATATAATATTAATCACCATATTCATTTAAATTTTAAACACTATTTCCCAACTTATTTCATCCTAGCTATTTTATGTAATTACTATTCTACAAACTATATTATATACTACAAATATATATACAACAAGACCTCACAACTCATTTCTACATCTTTTCATCACATCGTCTGAACCTGTACTTGATCACTTGAAAATTACAAAAATATCTGAAAATGAAGCACTTGGTTAAAGTTAAATAGTTATCCTGTCGATTACAGGCATATTATTAAAAATTTTAAAATAAACTTATGAAAAAAAAAAAATATTTCAAAAAAATGATTTAAGAATGAAGCGGTCAAGACATAATGTATCAAATTTCAAGTTAAAATATATCCGTTTTCATAAAAACTTTCAAAATAGAAAAGAAGGTAGTTTGAATTTTTGTGACAAGCATATTTTCTTTGATATTATTTCATAATATCCAGGGGTTGGACTTTTACGTGGAGACGCATGCACTTGAATAACGTAAGAGACTGATATTTTGTTTCGGGATAATTTTTCAGCTAGAGCTAGAAAAATATGGCCTAGCCAAATTATATTTGTTGGAAAACTTAAGAGGTAGTTGGGTTTGAAACTAATAACATTTACTTGGCTGACTCTATAAGGCCGGTACTTGAGTTAAATAAACACAATAAGATTGAAATACGTTAAGAAATTTTGAATTGTCAGTCTAGATAAATTCTGCAACAAACTTATTTCGCTGGTAAACAGTTTACTTCTTACCTTAACCCTAACTTTATACGGACCATACAATTTAGCCATACATTTTCTTTTACTGGAACTCTGCATAGAAGAACATTTTTCACCAAAACTTTTGCTTAAGATCTATAAGAAGATATCGACGAATCTTTAATCAAAGAATCCATCTTTTTTTAATTTTTAAGATTCCAATTCAAATCTCGTACCTTCCTTACCTTACCTATTCCAAAAACCAAAAATATAAGAATAAGTATATTTCAAGACATAGTTCTAAAATTAAGTTTGATTAGTCATAGTCATAGTCGAAGGATCTTTGTCCAACTACTATGAGTGATTTACGAAGTTTCCCATCCACCTCACAAAAATAAACTAACGGAAAGAAATATAGAATTACTGTCTGAATAGTTAAGAATTTCTAATGCTTTTATTTTGAATATTAGAAGGATATTAAAAGGATAATTCAAGGACATTTTTTTTATAAAATTAAAATATTTACACTATAAAAAAAAATAATTTTGTTGACTTGTTTTGGTTTTATTGTAAAATACAAGTTGTAAAGAAAACGAGAAATAAAAATAAAAAAAAACATAACACCAAACAAAATCAAACCACAAAGTCTTCTTTAGAAACTTTGATTTTTTTGTCCCTGCTACATTTTACTATAATTTTCATATAAGTCCTTTATATTATTACCTTTTTAATTTTCAGGGATATTTCATTATTTTGTTTTACTTGTAAATTTATAGGTCCATGTTGCCACAGCCTACAAAATATAAATTTATTTTCGGTCGATGAATTGGACTGCATTTGGAAATTTAAAATTTTAGGATCTGTTTCATAATAAGATATTCATATGAGTTCAAAATGATTTAAGAATAAAAATTTAAGTAGTTCTTATGGGTACAGTTGTGTAATCCATCAATGAATCCTACACTGATCCACGAAATGAGCCAGTGATGTAGTTTGTATTGAAAATATAAAAATATAAGGTACTAATACCTTCAAATGAGTGGGAGGATTAGTTGTGGAACGAGAAGCTAAGTATCCATAATAAAATTAAAGAAATTATGCTGATTAAGTCTGTGTCAATCGTTTATAACAATCCTTATGAACCAAACTTTTATATGAGATACTCACTAAAATTCAACAGTTTTTTTTAGGAAAGTAAGAGCTTGTAGAATGAAGATTGGGAAGTAATTGCTTGTAACTTTTTCTAATTTTATCGTTACCTAGTTTAAATTTTAATAATATTTTACTTGTTATCCTTAATTGGCGCACATAAATAATTAAATATTTTAAAAGACATATGGCAGTACTATCATGTGTAATTTAATATAACCAAATTAGCCCCAAAGTTATTACACAAAAAAAAAAAGAATTTGAAAGAATTTAATACAAAAAAAAAAAGTTGAAACCAGAGACTCTTTTATCACAAAGCGTTCACATCAAATTTTCTATACTTTTGATTTTATTATTTTAATTTTATATATTTTTCCAAGATTGAAGTATATTGAATGTTGAATAAAATCTCTGAAGAGATTAAAAAAAATCGTTACCACCTCCTACTAACGATCACAGGATAAAAAGGATATATATTTTTCTTGTTGTTTTTTCTTTTTTATTTTTTATACTTAAGTCAAGAATTTTAAATAATATAAAATTTCAGCTATCATTCACATATGAGTTACCTTGACTTCACATGGGTATACACTTTAAATGAAAAAGGACAGCATTATTGTAGTGGTCGTTTTAGTTTTTTATCAAATGAATTTATTTTTTTTTTTTGTTCCTTTTAAAAGGACATGACTGGAAGAAAAATTTTTTTAGTTTTTTTCTTCAATTTTATTTTTCCTTTTAACTATAAAAGAAGAAATTGAAGCTAGAAAAACTGTCGCTCATGGTTGATGAACTATAGAATGAAAATGACAGGAAAAATAATAATTTTGTTATATGTTGTTTTTGTTTTTTTTTTGCAATTTTGTTCGATAAAAAGTATTTTGCTGAAAATTGTGAAAAATTTTACCGGTTATTGAAGTAAAAAGTGTGTGAACAGTTGTATGCAATTGAATTGGTTCAGTAATTGAATATGTCTGAGGACCCTTAGATAGAGTAGGAACCAGGTTAAGTAAGCAGACTGTTTTATAAAAATCTTGAGAGATTATGAGGTGAACGTAGCATTTTAAAGAAAGGAATTTTAACCAAGACTTTCATTTGATTTACTTATTTGAATTCTCAACAAATTGTTGAAAATGAAGTAGAAGAAAGTCAATCTAACTGAATGCAAGGATTAACCAAGAAGAGGCTCGAAATAGTTTCAACTTAAAGATTTGTATTAGATTAAATATATTGTGTAACGAATAGCCAATTGTTATTTGATAATAATATAATTAGTAGCCAATTGATATTTAAAATTTAACTTTATGAAGCTATATCTACATGACTCTTAAATTTAGAATAATAATATCGGCATCCTCAAATAACACTCTACAAAAGAATGGATTCCAGAAAATTAGACTTACTTTCTTGGCGCATTACTTCATGAAACCACCCAAATGTCAAAACAATTTGACTTTAGATCAAGAGAGAATACAAAGGTTTTTAATTAAATCATGAATACTGAGAGTGGAATAAACCAGGGTCGCGCTAAATCAAGACCTACCATAAAAATCGTGAATTGTATGGAAATTGGAAAAGGAACGAAGCAACATATTTAGATTATATTAGGCGGAAACCTAAATACAAATTATTACTACTGGTAATTCAGGGGAAAATCCAGACAGCGCTGTCGTTACGTCAAAAGAGATCAATGGAAACATCAAGGAATGGAGCAATGACTTTTAATTTTGGAGTTTAATTGGAAAAGGAACGAAGCAACATATTTTTATTATATTAGGCGGAAACCTAAATACAAATTATTACTACTGGTAATTCAGGGGAAAATTCAGGCAGCGCTGTCGTTACGTCAAAAGAGATCAATGGAAACATCAAGGAATGGAGCAATGACTTTTAATATTTTTAATATAGTGAAAGATAGAGCAACGTGCACTGAGATTATTAATTATATTCAAATTTACAAAAAATTTCAAAATCGAATAGCAAACACCGATTTTTCAAGCGGCTAAGCATTCACTCCCAGAGAGAAATCACACTATCACAGTATCATTAAGAAATTATATCGTTCAAACTTGCATCGATCATCAATTTTTTCGCAGCTCACTGTATTTTAATATACATAATACATTGTATTAAAAGAGGTATCAAATTTCTAGCAAGTAATCTTGACCAAACAATACCCTTTCTCAATTATTGCTCCTAACATCCCACTTCCAATATAAAATTCTAAATAAATTCAAAAAAAACTTTTGGATGAACGAATGATAAAAAAAAAAAAGAAAAATTCAATGTCCTGGCGTGATGTGATTTTTATTTACATATTTATAAAAAAAAAAAATGCAAACACAATAAAGAAGACACATGAGTATTCTTATATGAATATTTTAAGGACGAAAAGAAAAAATTTAAAAAAGGATTGGATTATATCAAATGAAAATTATTAGAATGACATGGAAAATTTTTTGACTTTGACAAAATGAAAAATAAAAAGCAAAAATATCAAAGTCTTGTTATGGTTGGAATATTTATATTAGATACTATTATTTATTTTTTTTATTATTGAATGAGTTGCCATTTTAAATATAATATTATTCTCTTATTTTTAATTTTGTATATAAGTCATTTTCGATTGACATGTCCATGATGTCATTTTAGAAAATGAAAAATTGGACAGTATAAATAGAAGTGAAATTTTTTTTTTTTTTTTCCTTTTTTGATTTTTAGAAGGGTTGATTTTTTAATTTTATATTATAATTTTTCTATCTCTTTTCATTTTGTTTTTTTTTTTTTGCATTAGGAATTTCAAATTTAGTTTTTTTTTTTTTAATTTCTTAAACAATTTAAGAATCATGGAGACCATTTCATTGCATATTGTTAATCTTTATATTGTTTAGGTTACAATAGAAATAGGGGTTTAAAATATTCTAGACCTAATTTTTGTAAAATAATTATTCAATAATTTTAAATAAGAATAGGGAAGACATTTTATAAAATTAACATATTATTGATAGCTTGTGAACTAAATTTAAATAATAAAATAACTATTTGAAAATTTAATTAAATTATAACAAGTCATACGCTTATCTTTAATAAGATACGTCTACGTAGCCAATATTGCGCATTGTGAAAATAATAAACTTTTAACAATTTGAAGATCATTAGGCTTTAATATCCACTATTTTACTAATTTTTTTAATTACTCCTTAATATCTCCCCAAATTTTCCCATTTATCCGTCTTAGTCCTTTATCCCAATCCCAATTCCTGAAGCTTGCTTTTTCAATTCCCATCCTCAAAACCAAACTGTACCAAAGGCTCTATCCTAAAGTTTGGTTTCAAAAGGGTATCATTTAAATGTGTTCAAGTCATATGGTATCCAAAGGAACTGCGTACATTTTCAATTGTGGCTTTTGAAACTATGAAGTGTCTTTAATGTTTTAATATGGAAGAGTTTTTCGAGTTTTAAATTAGTAGATTGTCGTCCTTTTAAGGGTTAGTATACATATACGAAAATTTTGCAAAACCAATGCTACTCGAATTTTTAACCTTTTGTTTTATATGCTTTTGTATAATTTGCAATCTGTACTCCTAGGTTTTTATATCGACATTACATAATCTTCCTTTCAACTGCATATTTCGAATATTTAACCCATAATTATCTTGTATCCATATAACTATTGATTCCTCTACCGTGTTGTTGCGGTTAATTTTTGATGGCTTTATGGTTTTGAATTCACTTCAGGATAAACATACTGTAAAACTAATGATTCAATATTCGTCTTAATTTTAACGACTCGAAAAGTCATTTTAATTTTTTTTTTTTTTTGAGGGAAGTGAAACTTTAAATGGGCACCCGGGCAACTAAAACCCACGGTAGTGTGAAACTTCTACTCTTAAAAACGAAAATGGATAGCGAAAATAATATGATAAGCTCTCGAACCTCTTACGCAGTATAGTGGCAGAAAAGTAAGAATGGTAAAAGGTTATGAAGGAACATAATAGGTCAACTAATGGCAACAGAGAAAACACACAAGGAATAAGTTAACTTATTTTGGGAAATTTTTCTAAATCATAAAAACTGGGTAACACATTATTCTAGTTACGTGTTCCACAGTTAAGTAAGACTCCAACGAAACGAGAATAATTTATATACAGCTCCACCAAATACACTGTTTCGTTGCGTCGCTGATCTTCGAAACCCCCTGGAAAAATTCCCAGTTTTAGTTGGGTTGACAATCAACTTGTTTAACCTTGTAAAGGTTTATGCCTAAATTGTAAATTTTTTAAATCAAATGCAAAAAAAAACTAGGAAGAGTGTAGTAGAGTAGACTGTATCAGCTCTGGGATACCCGTATGACCGTAACATATACATTATATCATCCGGTTAATTACTTTTGACAAAGTTCAAACATACAGCTTTATTAAGTGTAGTGGAATACTCATACAAAAGAAGGAGTTGTATGGCAGCTACCCGAACCCATGGACCAAAATGGCTGGATTTAAATAGAGATGACGGCTATTGCAAAAAAACGAATTTGCGAAAATTTCAAGTTCCTAACTCCTTTAGTTTTGAGTTATCGTGCGGACGGACATACATAGCTAAATCGATTAATTTTTCGATTTTGATCAGATCCATACACTTGAGTCTATATCTACCTCCCCTCCTTCTCTGCGTCACAAACGTAATGGCAAATTTGTTATATCATTTGACTATATAGTCATACTGGTATAAACACGTTAGTCGACACGAGCACGACACGAGCACGTTATTACTATTATAAAGTACTTATTTCATTAGACTTTCTCCATTATTTTGTCCCATATTTTTGAACGAAGTATACATATATTATATCACATAAATAATTCTAATCTTTATATACGTCTTATCTTAACAATACCTTACACATTCTTACTTATCTTAAAATCTATTTTCTTAATTCAATTTTTTGATTTGAAATTTTATTTATACATTGACCTTCCAAGAAAATTATAAATTTTCTATTTTTAGTCCATCATAAAACAAAAGAAACTATACATTTAAATAATATGTATGTATATATATATATATATATATATGTATATATGTATTTACTTATCAATTTTATATAACATTTTTAAATTCAATTCTTTTGAACTTTTCAAATCCTTTTTAAATTTTTATTTATTTTAAAACTTAATTTCTAATTCTTGACCATTTACCCATAACCTTAAAATTTCTTACATGCCATTTCAAATAATAATAATAATAATAAAATAATAATAATAATAATAATAATAAAATATAATAAGAAATTATTCTTCAAGTCATTCTAATTTAACAAAAAATAAAAAACTAAAAAATAAAATTAAGACAAAGACAAAAAGTGACATGTTTCAAAATGAAAACTAACTGTAAATAAAAAAATACTACCGTTATATTGGAAAGAGTAAATATCAAAACAATAAAAAAAAACAACAAAAAAAAAAAAAAATTTAGAAAAAAACCTAAATCAAGAGTGACGATGATGACGACGAATATTAGAAAAACCAATAAAATTCAAATGTGATACAATTTAGTTTTTTTTTTTTTTATTTCCTTTCTCTTTCTCTTTTTATTGTTTTTATTCTTTTCTTATTGTTTTTGTTTTTTTTTTCTTTCTAATTCTTGTTATTTCAAAAAACAAATGACATTTTTCCTAACATTATTAGCATTTTAAACATTTTCCCAACAATATTACAATCATTTTCTATTTCTTCTGTTCTGATTTTATTGCTCTTTCTTCATATGTATATTTTGCCTGTCTCTTTCTATTTCTTATAGAAATTTAAACATAATATTCATATGAAAATAAAAAAAAAATAAAAAAAAAAAATAAAAAAAAAAAATTAGAAAAACAAAAACAATAAATAAATGCAAAAGAACATATCCTTCAAGAAGGAGTTAAAGTAATAAATATAATAACACTAAAAAGAATGTCCATCTCTTTTTATTTTTTTTTTTTTTTTTATTTTTTTTTGTTTTTTTTTGTTTTTGCATTTCTAAAATAAAAAAAAAAAAAACAACAAGAGACATGTTTGAAAATAAACAATAAATAAGAAAGAGACAAGAAATAAGAAAACAAAAAATTTAGAATATGAAGAAGAACAAATTTTTTTTTAGAAGAACATTTTTTTTTAAAAAAAAAAATCTTGACATTTGACTGGGCTTTTCTTTCTTTCATTCTTACATATTATTATATATATATATATATATAACTGTATTCTTTTCTTTTTCTTTCAAAAAAATTGTCCAATTATTATTATATGAAGATTTTCTTCTTATTTATAATACACATATGTATATAAGTACATATATATATATATATATTTAGATATATGTGTATTAAAACTATTTCTTGTTTAATTTTTTGGAACAAATAAAAAAATCTTTCTATAAATGAAATGAAAGTGTTCGTTCATTTTTTTGTTATTGTTGTTGTTTTTCTCTCTCTTTCTGTTTCTTTAAATGAAAAAATCGTGTTAGACATCTTTGAAAAGTCTAAAAAGAAGTCTGAAAATAAAATACTAAGTATTAAAAAAGAAAAAAAACAATAATAAAAAAAAATCTTCTGTCCTATGACAATATTGTGGGGTAATAATAAATAATATGTTTTTTTTTTGTTTTTTTTTGTTTTTTTTTTTTTTGTCATATGATTTTCATATATGTAAGAACAGTTATTGAAAAAAGTTTTGTTATAGGAATATGTCATTTTATATTAAAGAAGGTTTTGACGGTAGATTGGGAACCCGAAATTGAGAACCTTTTTGCAATCTATAGTATGGAACGTTATTGGCAGAAGTGAACTCAATAGATGGAAGCATGCTCCACATCTTAGCAGTATTCTCAACAAATTCTAGGAATTTGAAGTTTCTACAACCAGCTTTAACCCATTTTGGAGTTTCCACGCACTAACAATGCTTAGATTTTCTAATCGGTGTATATCTTCTCCTTGAAATCTCAGAATTGGGTTGAATTGGTTAGCTCTGAATTTTATTCTAATTCTGAATTTTAGAGGTATTAAACTCATCCCTATTACTTCTACCCCAATCATTTATTATACTGATACAAGTGATTCTGGATTATTGGGTTTCATGAAGAAATCGTAGGACGCCGACTCAAGAAGTACTCACTAACGTCGGTAAAGATATGGATCAGATTAAGGGTACAGGTAAACATTTAAAAAGATTTGGTGATAAGACGGTGCCTTGTGGAAAGCCAACGTTTTATATGTTTTCTAAAAGAGTATCAGACATAAAACTGTCAATAAGGACACAAATGCGACGACTCGAAAGATAATCCTTAATCCGTTTGCAGAAAAGAATACGAAGACCAATAGCTATGCTTTTCTTCAAAAGAGCAGAATGACATACTCGATCAAAAGCTTTTAATCTATGAAGCGCAACAAACTCAGCTTCATCGGAATAATAAAAACAGATGTTGATCTTTTCGTTGAGGAATGTTGGAAGATCAGCTGTAGTTCTTTGGCTTCTACAGTCGAATTGGCTGTCATGTAAAATACCTCTGGAAAATACCTCTGCAATTTCATCAGCCTTTTGTGAACCAGAGTTTCCATGACTCTTTTCTTCTAAACTACAGTGCAGACTAATATTGACATTCCAATTGATTATAAGAAAAACTTAAGAATATAAATATGCCTATATTTTGTCTTATTCTAGTTGCATAAAATCAAACTTTTTTTCAATTTTGTTGTATTCTTTTTATTATTGTTTTATTGTTTTTGATAACAAAATAATGTCCATTTCAAATCTATTTTCTATACATATTATATACCAATCCTATTTAAAATTTCCCAACTCTTAAGAAGATAAAGAAGATGACGAAGAGGATGAAAAAAAAAATGAAAATATTCTTTAACACTTAAAGATTTCACACTCTTCTAACCATGTTAAAAATTAGAAAAAAAAAAAACTTAAAACGAGACTAAGAAGAACGAATTGGAAAATAGATTTCAAAAATGTCCTTGTTTATATACCATATATATATATATATATATATATATATATATACTGTTCTAAAGAGCATTTTATTCAAAACACATCACCCTCAATGTCACTTTTATTTGGTTTTGTTGTACGGACTTTTTTTTCTCTCATATGTTTTTTATTTTTAAATAAAAACAAAACAAGTAAAGAAACAGTCAGTCGGTGCAACCGACTTAGAAATACCCTACACCTATTTGGTTCAAAATTAAGGACATATCCATAAGTTATTTTAACACCATAAAAGCTGTTATTAATTTGATCGTAAGACATAGCTAACCAAATTAACTTTATAATACTAAAAACATTTTCTAATTATATTATCTATTAAAAAATATTACAAATTCTTACTAATTTGTCTATTTAAAAATATTCAAAAACAAGCAAACTTGAAATAAATGAAAATATATTTATTCCAATTCAATTACAAAATGAAAAAATTCTAATTATTAAATTTTGTGATAAAAAGATAATCAAAGCATAATATATTTAATAATCCAAATTTTTAAAAATTGCAATTATTTTAAGTGGTTAGTTTATATACCTAATAGAAAAGCTTACAAACGCAAAATATGCAATAAATGTATTTCTAAAATACAATTACAAATTTAGACCTTTTCATATAATTCATTTAAATATTCAAATAAATTTTACATAAATGCAGCAAGTACCTTTGAATATAGCTGAACCACTACAATTAAGTCTAGATTTCGGAGACACATAGGACATAGAAAATATATTCTTTGGCTTTGAAATTAAACTCAACCAGAACCAATTCCCATGGTACTTTCATTACTAGTAACCTAGAGTTTAAATTTCATCAAAATACCGGCATTATTTTTTGAGTTATGGTGTTTTAAGATATATGTTTGTTAGTCCTTGAACTTGTCAAGGGTTCCAGAACCCCAAACCATGGTACGATTTCGCCCATATGCAGTCCCGTCATACTTTCAATACTAGTTAACCCTTGTATACAATTGGAACGTTCTATCTTAATTTTAAGTTACTAGTTTTATTAATTTCGATGATAAGCTTTTACACATTTGGGGGTCTAAGAGAGGTCCTGAACCACCACTCCAAATGATCCCAAATTAGGGGGGCATGGAAGAAATAGTAAAGAACACCCTGGGCCAAAAGCTTCTACATTTGTTTCAAGTTACTATTTTTATTAATTTCGAAAATATGCTTTAAGGTCCTCAAAACTGAGTGCCTGGTCCCCGACCCACTAGTCCAATGGGGTCCAAATTTCAAAGACACTTACGCAATTGGAAGGGACACCCTGATACCAAATTTGGAGGTTATATCTTCATTGGTTTCGGAATTACGCTAGTTTGGCCTAAATTCGATAAAAAAGTTCTCAGTTCCGAACCCATTGTCCAATCCTCACCGCACGTAATCACCGCCGTAGTTTCATTACCAATAACCTACAGCATAAATTTCATGAAGATAGCCTCATTAGTTGTTGAGTTATCGTGATTTTTAATATATGTTCGTTATCCCTGACACCGACTAAAAGGTCCAGAATCCGAACCCATGGGCTGATTTCGCCCTTATACAGCCCGCGCTTTACTTATAGTACTAGTTATCCCTTGTACACAATTTAAACGATCTATCTTAATTTTAAGTAACTATTTTTAGTAATTTCGATTATAAGCTTTTAAAACTTGGGAGGTCTGAGAGGGGTACTGAACCACCTCTCCAATTGATCCCAAATTAAGGGAACACGCAAGAGATAGTAAAGAACACCCTTGTGGCAAATTGGAAGCTTCTACATTTTTTCAAGTTGTTATCTTTATTAATTTTAAAGATATGTTTAAGGTCTTCGGAAATGTGTGGCTGG
The DNA here is from genome assembly GCA_963082915.1 of Dolichopus griseipennis. Classification (NCBI taxonomy): domain Eukaryota; kingdom Metazoa; phylum Arthropoda; class Insecta; order Diptera; family Dolichopodidae; genus Dolichopus; species Dolichopus griseipennis. The sequence continues at coordinate 15,849,946 of OY720444.1, read as the reverse complement.
TCCCCGACCCAGTAGTCCAATGGGACCCAAATTCTCAAGACACTTAGGAGATAGGAGGGGACACCCTGATACCAAATTTGGAGGTTCTATCTTCATTGGTTTCGGAATTATGCTCGTTTGGCCTAAATTCGATCAAAAAGTTCTAGGTTCCGAACGCATGGTCCAATCCCGACCTTACGGAATCCCCGAAGTAGTTTCATTACTAGTTACCTACAGCACAAATTTGATGAAGAAAGCGTCATTAGTTGTTGAGTTATCGTGATTTCTTATATATGTTCGTTAGCCCTTCGATCGATTAAAAGGTCCAGAATCCGAACCCATGGGCCGATTTCTCCCATATGCAATCCCCGCCGTACTTTCAGTCCTAGTAACCTACAGTTAAAATTTCATCAAGATAGCTCCATTATTTTTTGAGTTATCGTGCCTACGGACGGACGGACGGACGGACGGACGGACATGGCTATATCGACTAAGGCGGTCACGCTGATCACAAATATATATACTTTTCCATATCTAGCTCGCTTCCTTTAGGTGGTTACAAACACCATACCAAAGTTAATATACCCCTTTACCTATAGGTGTAGGGTATAAAAATATTTCCAGAGCAAATTTTTTAAGGAATTTATTTAGTTTGTATTTTTTTTTTTTTTTACACATCTTTTTAAATACACATATAAAAAATAAAATCTAAAACAAAAACCAACAACTTAAATACATCAGAAATAAAGAAAAAAAAAAGTATTTTTCATTTCATCCATGTCCTGACTTCATTTTACAGGACACTGAATCAAAATATAATAAAATACAATAATATTATAAAATATTCTGCTTGTCTTTTATCATTTAATAGTTAGAATGTCCTTTTTCTTATTTTAAAAAATAACTAATATGTATTTCGTCTTATACAATACTAAAATATTATTTATGTATATAATATACTCGTATGTACCCAATATGTATGTATGTATATATGTATGCATAATTTGTCAATTTCAATTTTTATAATACCTTTTATTTTGATTTAAGTTGATTTGATTAAAATTGAAATAATATAGTCTATTATAATCAGCTGAATATTTTAAAGTGACCGTATGTACTGTTGTAAAAATAAGGACTATCCATAATTAGTGCTGGGCAAGAAGCATTCTTATAGTTAAGAAGTGTTTTAAGAGTTTCATTACATATTTTTTTGGTAATTTTCAAAGAACGTTTGATTAGAATTTAAATAATATAACATAATCAGCTTAATGTAATAACGTGACCATATGTACCGTTTTATAAAGAGGTATAGGATTAGAAGCTTTGTAAGAGTTTCATATTATAATTTTTTTTTCATTTGTATAGTAGGTTTTATTGGAATTGAAATTTTAAAGTGACCATATGTACCATAATACAAAGTTAGTTTTTCAATATTTAAAGCAAGAAATACTATACAATTTTGAGTAAAGAAGCATATAGAAGATATATATTTTTTTTTTGTTTTTTTTATCAAGGGACCATTAGGTTTTAACAATAAGTATCAAGTAGAATTTTTATTTTGTTTTGGATCATATTTTTCATACGATTAAATGAAGTAAATAAAAAAATAACTGTATTTATTAGAATTATGAAGCTATGAGAAAATAAGCAATAAAATCTAGAAATATGAGAAGTGCACTACAATCAAAAACACAGTAAAAAGCTTTAAATAAGTTACGACAAACATTTGAGTAGAAAAGTTGATCCTCATATTCCATAATACTGATGGTCACCCTAAACACTCAGTTTGCTATTCAGTGAACATCAATTCAACTAAAAATGATTCCAAATTCTAAAAATTTATTATTAAAATGAAGAACAAACTTCTTTAAACTACAAATTGATATTTAAAGAAAATACTAACTCAATAACACCACACTCATTTATTTTGACTCACTCACTCACTCACTCTAACTATAATTCACTCAATAAATTTATTCTTTAATTAAATTTGGAAAATTTCAGTTTTCTTTTTCAATAAAAAACAAAATCAAAAAAACTTTTGACTGTAAACTGACAACAATCTCAGACAAATTTCTAATATAAATAAATTTATACACAACTACATATAAATATGCATATTATATATGACAACTAAAAACATACATAAATAACATTTTATTATCTTAACAATGTTATGTTAAGTTTAAGTTTATTTTTTGTTTGTTTTTTTTTTTTAGTCTAACAGTTGACATAACAAGGATTGGCACTTGTGACAGTTTAAATATAAATGTCCAATTTAAACACTGATGAATGACATAAAACTAACAAATATACATATAAAAATTAACATATACATTCATACTGGTGTGTATATTATGTAGAAAGTTGAAATATTTTATTTTGAGTTTATTTTCTTTTGTTATAAACTTTTTCCTTGCAACAAAAAATGAAAATTTTTCTGATGATAGCAAAATCTAAATCCATTGTGGTGGATGAGTCTAGCTAGAATATGTATATATGAGACATTCTGGACATTCTATGAAATGGTATGTTACTTGTATGTGAACAGAATATATATGGACATTAATTAAGAATGTTAAGCTTTTATGTGTGGATAAAAAAAAAAAAAAAAAAAAAAAACAGTCATTTGAAAAACAGATCAAGTTAATTAGATGACATGAGTCTGTCTTGTATAGTTTCTTAATTGAAAAGAATTTTGTGGAAATATAGGAAAGTAACCATTATTTTAAGGTTTTTTTTATTGTTTTTTTTTGTTTTTGGTTTTTCTCTAGGATAATAAGTATTTGTTTTTAGATTTTAGTTGATACTTATTTTGGATAAATTAGAAGAAGAAGACATGTTTTATTTGATTCCAATTAGAAATAAAAACTTTTCTTCAATTATAAAATAAATCCATGATCCTAGAGAGGGGTTTAATGGAATTGTATATCATTGTTATGTAGATAAATTCTGGATGATTATGAAAATATTTTTATTAATTCACATCAATTTTAACTTTTAATTGTTAATTCAACTTTTAAAAGCAATTAATATCAAATTTTAAAAGAAGACAAAATTTTCTCCAGGTTGAAGATAATGCCAAAAGTTTCGCGATTAAGAGAAACGAGGGATGCTTAGAACACCAAGCCTCCTGACGTTTACAAGGCTCAGCAAAACAAAAAAAACTTTCAAGTACGGAAAATGTATATTATGAAGCCAGGAGAAATTAAAATTAAAAATTAATCAGTAAAGCAGAGAAGATAAATGTACATACACCTCTCGTATGTTGGGAAGCTTTAATCCAAAACAGAAGGAAATATCAGAAATTTTAACTTCTAACTTGGAGATATCCAAGATAATAATTACTTTATTTCAATAGATTGATAGTCTCCTAACTTGGAGATATCCAAGATAATATTTACTTTATTTCAATGGATGAATTACATTACTATTTTGTAGGAATTAGATATACAATAATTTTCATCAAATGTCGTCGTACACATGAAGATACAATAAATATGTCTAGTTTGAAGGATTTCTATTAAATAAATTACCTGCTTTGCAATTTTCATCCAATAGATTTTTGATTGTGACCACTACATACAATTTTTTTTCCCTTACTTCTCATAGGAACATGAGGTCAGTGGACATTTCAATCAAAATCTGTTAGGTGCTGTTGTTTTTTAATTCTCCCATGTTATAAATATTGAGTTTAGTTCTATTATTATTGTACTTAACCAACCACATTTTCTGGAACCTTACTGATTTCATTCACTTTCCATTATTTTTTTGTCGTTGATGTTTATGCAGTGTGTCTTCCAAACATATTCACCTTTATTGCTTTATTCTTATTTGATGCATTTTTGGTTGTTCTCCAGTTAAGTTCTAGAAACCTCTTTTCGTGATTTTTCTTGGTCAGAATATCCTAGATATGAATACTAAAGTATTCTTACAAATCTACAAACAAGCTGTAGTCGTCGAAGTTAGAAAAGTCACGCTACCATAAATTTGAATGCTTTTTACGCATGCCAAAAAAATTTGCAGCATGGAGAAGATTTGTGAGTTTCGCATACAGGCTGCAATCCAACAAACGCTACTTTAGCTTTCTTCAGTCGGCTATCCATGTCCTCTTGCGCTCTTATACTGATTGATATAGTGCTGCCAAAGTAGCAGAAGTTATTGACATATTTAAATCGGAATTTTAGGAATATCAGCATTTTTAAACCTCGGAAATTGCCAGTTAATTTTATTGAACTTCTTTCTATCTATATCGTTGAGGACAAAATTAAATTCTTATTAAGTTTATAAATATATATACATATTTTTGATTGAACTCTACATTATTATTTTATCACTCATTTTTTAAACTAATCAATCAATCCTAAAGAACTTCGTTTTAATTCAATCAAATTTGGATTAGATAAGGGACATACTTATTATAGATCAAACAGAATTTACCAAATTAAATTAACTAAAAACACTATGCAGAAGACAATGAGAAAACGTTTACATCAAAATGTCCGGGATATTTTTTATGACTTTCTTAGTTATTTGTTAGTCCATCAACAAATGTCCATCTTAAGTGAAATTTAATCAAAACTTTTTACTTCAGTTCTTTTTTATAAATTGAAAACATTCTTTAAGACACACATATGCTTTTATTAAACATATGATGCAATTTTCCGATTTTCTTTTTTTCCAAAACTTAAGAAAAACGAATTGAAATGAAATTCTGAAGAATAAAATAGGATGAGAATGAAGGAAATAACTTAAAGAATAAATACATATGGATACGAGTTGGCAAACATATTTTTATTTCTTCTAAGGTTGCTTCGAGTGCAAAAAAAATTTTGAATGGAGAGGGTAAAAACTAAATAAAAAAGTTAAAAAAAAAACTTTATTGAAAATTCATTCAATTTAGTTTCTATCTGTCCATCATTCTGTCTGTCAATTTGTCTAAAACTATATTAAAAATATTATATATACATTTTATATGAATTCTTTAAAATATATAGAAAAGTTGTCTATCACTTTCTTAAAATTTTGAAAAGAAAGTTTTTTTTTTTTATTTTATTTATTTTATTATATTTCTATCTCTTTCTTTTCTGGTATTTATACATATATAGATTTCCTTTATATTATAAATAGTTGTGTAAAAGTTTTAGAATTTTCTTTATTTTAATGTTCTTGTATATTTGCAAGGATTGAATGAATGATTGGATCAATGCCCTATGTTTCTTTGTCTTCCTTGTATGTCAGTTTTTGTTCTTGTCTCTGTCAAACAAAGTAAGATAGTAATAATTCTTTATTTTATTGTGTTTGTAGAATTTATTTTATTTGTTGGCTGTATGTTGTAAAGAGTAGGAGTCCTTAAGGCAAGTACTTAAAGAGTTAATATCAGTGTGTTTTTGTAAAGGATTTTCAATATTTAGGATGTAGGAAATGGATATGAAGAAAAAAGATTTAATTTTAAGGATAATAATAATAATATATTCAAATAATTAAAAAACAGGATAAACTTTTTGGTATCGTAATGAACTGATCAAGAAATAATTAAAATTTATAAGGTTAATTTTAAGTAAGAATTGAAAGATAACTTGTTTTGTGTAATCCCGGCCAGAACTGTCAAAAATCACAAGTAATTAAATATATGTATTTAAAGTTAATTCATAACTCGCATTTTAGTGCTAAAATTCATCAATTAAAATTAACTAATTTCTTTCTCTAAAATATTTAAAGTAGAAGGTAAAACTTTCGATACTTGTGAATTCCCGGCCTGATCTGTTAAATGAATCATGTTTAATTGAAACTAACTTATAAGGAAGTAATTAAGTTTAGAAGCTTTTTTTTTCCTTACTCCTCTTGGGAGTATAGGACTTCCAATTGACGCCTCCATCTCACGCGATTCCACGCTGATATTTTAATGTCATCCCAGGAGATGTTACAGCTGGGTAGCATAGTGGTTAAGTGCCGACCTTTCATGCGGAAGGCCCGGAAAGTGAAAAAACTTTTCTGGTTTTCGACTCGACTCAGTTACCATTCGCCATTGGGTTCAAATTAATGGCATAATCAATAATTATTAATTATAAATCTTTAATAAAAAATACTTTAATATAGAAATATAAAGAATGCAAAATATAAAATATAAACAAATAATTTAATTAAATAATATAACTCGCAGATATAGCATACCATATAAGTAAAATATAAAATATTACAATATAAACAAAAAATAGAATTTTAAATATTGAAAATCTAAGACGTTTGTACATGTTATAAGGCCTAGTACAATCTCATGTTTAAATTTTATGTGGAATTCAATAAGAACTCTCTGTTCCAACATGTACCTATGGTATAGACAGGCTTCTTAGTCTCAAAAAAAAAAAAATAAATAAAACATATAGCCATTCCTTGATAAATTTTCCTGCGCCATGTGATATTGGGACGGCCGCGTCTTGTAGTTCCTTGAGGGTTCCACTCTATTGCCATACGTGTTATGCTTTCTTTAGGCTTTCTAAGCGTGTGGCCTATCCACCTCCATTTCTTACGCCTGATTTGTTCGGCTATGGGTTCTTCGCCTGTTAGTATCCAGAGGCCTTCGTTGGATATTGTGTTCCGCCAGAATATGCCAGAATGTTAACTAGATTGATTTTATATGAATTGGAATTCCCTAGGAGGTAGTATTAAAACCAATAAATCATCAAATCTTTGGTCGGCTTTGTTTAATCTAACTATCTGACCTGACCTATAAAATATTGCCAAAAGAATGTATAAAAATCGGTTTAAATCAAAGGATAATGCACGCTTAAAGGAACAAGCATATTTCGAATACGAATATATTACTGATAATATAAAATTGATAGTTTCCAATGATTTCTGAATGTTTTTTCAAAAAATTTTCATAAATGCCAAAGATTTAATCACTAATCTTCTTTGACCAGTTATAAATTTAACAAATCCTGCTTTATTTTTTTACATATTTTAGTTACTAACTAATTTAACTTTTTTATTATCATTTTGTTGCTTTCTTGTTTTTTTTTTTTTGTTTTTTACTCTTAATTAACTTAACTGATAAATTGATTACCTTGCACAAACAATTAAAAAATCGTAAAAATAAAACGACAGAACTTAACTTCTTTTAAAAAATTATTAAAAAAATTGTCCCTTTTTATATTGTCAAAAGATTTTATTAAAAAAAAAAAAAAAAAATTAATTAAGAAAAACAACAAAAAAAAAAAAAATTCTTCACCCCATCGATATTAAAAAATGGGCAGCTTATCCTATTTTATGAGCGCGTGATTTTTCTTATGAATTCTGCCCATTATTTTTTATGCTTTTTATCATAAATTATGAAAAAATAAATAAAAAATAAAATTTTTGAATTCTACATGATCTAAAGTATGGTTTGATCTGGCCAACTGTAAGGCCAATCTGTAAATAAAGACCTAGTTTTCTTTAAATTAACTAAACTCTGAAATTTTAACAAATACTCAGCTTATTAAATTCTTCGTCGCAAGATCAAAGAGGGAATATCAAGGAAAGGATATTATGCCGAAGGCCCAGATCATCAAAGGAATTGCGGTAGGAGAAGAAATAACGCAAAACTCTCCGAGCTGAATAACATTGTGGAGTTAGTTAAAAAGTTAACGTGAGTTGACTTTACAAGGTTAGTCAACTGGCTAGATCTTATGAACCTAAATGTAAAAGAACTTTTGAATAAAACTTTGTGTCTTAAGAAACAGATGCCAAAACTTAATATCTCTAACAACAGTAATTTGTAATTTTAATTCTTAATATGCTATTATCAAAAGAATCTTTGTATATCATCCAAATTGATAGCTCCAAAAAATTCCGATCTTCAATATTATATAATAAAATCTAATAAAAGAACAAATAGTGGAAAGGTCCGATAAAAGACTTCCTGTGTCTTTAAAAAAAAATATAGGGATCCAATTCCAGCGAGCGAAACAAAAGGAAATATTAAAATTGAGAATAGTAGGGTTTTGATAATGAACTAAAAACATATTCATATTGATTAAATAATGAGAACTGATATCAATAAGTTGAAATGATAAATTTGGGATTTAAAAAACGTAAGTTCATCAACTTTTGAACGAAATTATAAGTTCTCAGATAGAAATAACTCAACATGTTTTTCAGTTAGCTAAGCTAAAAGCTTGTCTATTTTTTCATCAACTGGATTTCGTAAACCAATATGGAAAAAAACCATCCCTTCTCGATCTGCATAATCAAATAATACAATCTAGCATAATCAAATAATACACGAAGAACTTCGTTATGAGGTTCCAAAAGTTGTTCTTTAACAAATTCGATAAAATGAAATCCAATTAAACAACAAACGCAGTGCAATTAAAACAGATGCAAGTAACATTACAAATGACACCACAGGCTAATGAAATAGAGGTACGAGGAACCTAAAAACTAAGTGACGAAGCTTGCGCCAGTTAACAAAAATAAAAATTTCATCTCATCTAATTTAGTTAAGAATTTCAAACGAAAACGAATTTATAAATGATCAAAATATAATCGTTTTTTTTTCGAAGTGAATAATAAAAAAATAATAAAAAATAAATGGCAAAATCTAATAAAATATATTAAATAAAAAAATAATAACTTGAATAATAAACTTAAAAACAAGATTTAATTTTTCCTTTAACTTTTGTTTATTATAAACCAAAATTTATTGATTTTAATATTATATTTATTTATTTATTTTTTTTACTTCAGAATTCATATTTTTTTTTTTTTTTTGCAATAAAACTTTATTTTTTTGAAATGATTACTACAAAAATAACTTAAAAGTAATCAAATTTGTGGACATTTAATTTTATACCTTAACTTAAACTACAATCAAACACAAAAGTAAATTAAAATTCCCTTGATTATTTTTGTTTTTTTTTTTTTTTATTAAAAATTTCTTAGATTCATTAGCCGATTTTTGTTTTTAATATTAAATTGATTAGCGAAAAAAATTACGCTATAAAAGTTATGCTTGAAATTTAATTTTTATTTTATTTCGGGAATTATTTGTACCGGTGCTCCTTAGGATGTAATTGATATAACATTTTCCATTAAATTAGTTTTCATAAAACAATCTGATGAAATTGATTGGTTAATAGTTCAAAAATTTATATAAGTATTTGTCTGAATCCAAGCTCATAATACTAATAGGTATCTAATATTAGTAATTATTAAAGTTTTGGGCTGTTTTTATGTTGAAGCCCTTTCGAAAACAATAGGAATTAAAGAGAATTAGTATCTGTCTTGTTTCAATGTCGGTTAGGATATTGCGCTTTTAATATTTTTTTCCAATAATTTTTGCGCCAATTAACGTCTGAAAGTGATTTTCAGTTAATGTTTCTAGAATTCTTCAGTTAATATTACCTCTCTCTAATTGCTTTTTCATGCCTATACCAATACTAATAAAAAATAAATTCTATAAAAGTGTTCGATTAGTCCGAATGACAAAAATGTATTCTAGGCGCTTTGACCCTAATGGCCGAAATACGTAGATGTTATAAATTTTGAAAATAACAAATAATTCCAAGTCAAGCTAAATTTAAATTTTTTATTTCAGATATTTCAGCACAAAAAACAAGGAAGAGTGTAGTAGAGTAGACTGTGTCAACTCTGGGATACCCGTATGACCGTAATATCAAAATTATATCATCCGATATAATATGATAGCTACACGGACCCACTGCAGTAGCCCAACAAAATTTTGACAAACTTTTGCCATAAAATTAAACAATTTTTGGCAAAGTTTCAGAAACCCAGCTTCAATAAGTAAAAAGTAGCGCTCATATAAAAAAAGAAGTTGCACTATTTTAACCCGTGAAGCAAACTGGCTGGATTTGAATAGCATTGACGACTATTGCATAAAAACGAATTTGTGAAAATTTCAAAATCCTAGCTCCTTTATTTTTTGAGTTATCGTGGGATGGATGGAGGGAAATGTATATAGAAATCGATTTACTTTTCGATTCTGATCGTATCCATACCTTTCAGTCTATATCTACCCCGCCTCCTTCTCTGCGCCACAAATGTAATGGCAAATTTAGTATATGCTTTTGACCTATAGTCATGCGGGTATAAAAAGGTTCTCTATCCAAATGAAACCTTTGAGACTTTAGTCAGTAGTCAGTAACTCTAACCTTCATTACATTATTTTACCAAAACAAATTTCAATATCAAAATCTAAAATTTATACTTCTGTTAAGTGTATAATATAAATTAAATTGCAAAAAAAAAAAATAAACAAAAAGGACAACAAAATATTTTCAAACTAATAAAAAACTCGTAAAAAACGTCCATCTCCATATTATTGTATTTCTGGATATTTTTTTGTAGTCATAAAATCGATATGTTAATAAACTCTTCAATTTTAAGACATCACATCTCTTTTTGATGTCTCGGATCGTCATTAAAATCGTAAAATAAAAAAAAATCATTTTTCTCTTTCTTTTATAGCTTTTATCTCTTTTTTCTTTTGTTGTTTTTTGTTTTTTTTTTACAAAATGCACCACACAGATCATCAAAAGTCATAAAACGCCTAGATATTGTTTTTTTTTTCCTGCAAAACCTTGAATTTAATATTCTTCAAATTGACATTATCAAATTGAATTATTTTAAGATAGTTACTGTTGTCAGTTAAATATCAAATAAGAGTAACAGTAATAATAAAAAAAAAAAAAAAACAAAAACAAAAAAAAAATTAATTAATAATAAAAAGGTAACAAAACAACGCACTACACAAATTGACATTAAATTGACAGAGAATATTAAAGATTGCTTTTTGTTGTTGTTGCTGTTGTTGTTGGTAAAAACTCCATTTTGTTTTTTTTGAAAAAAATTTTTTTTTAATTTTATTATCATATGGCAAGTAATGAGCGATCTCACAAAATTATAATAAAAATATAAAAAGACAAGCGATCAATATTCATTAAAGTATAAAAATAATACAAACGAAGAGGTAAGAGAGAGAAAGTCAGAAAAATACAAGAATAAAATGGAGCAAGAAAAAGGGAGCGAAATATTTACTAATCTATATGTCAAATTACAAACATCAATTTCGTCTAAGTAAATTCATCAAAAAAAATTCCAATCGCGATAAATAATTGTAGAAGATAACGGGCAATATCAGCCCTTATCAGATTTCAATTGATGAAAATTCCTCTTGTTGGTTTTTTTTTATTTTTTACTCTAATTCCTAAAGCTTTCAAGTTATTTCATTATCTGCGAGTTATATATTTTTAAATTAAATTATTTGTTTAAATATGCCTTAAATATCATAATGAAGTACCAATTGTTGGTTATGCCATTAATTTGAACCAAATGATTTAACAAATGTAGCTGAATCAAGTCAAGAATCAGAAAAACCTTTTTTCTTGGAAATCTTCGTTTCTGGGAAGATCGAACTTTAACTCCGAATAAGAGTTCCGGACTTTAAATACTGTGCCAGCTACTACGATTACTAGCTACAACAATTCTAATAATTTGAAGAGAATATTGAAACTTTAATTAGGAATTTGAGTTAGTAAAAAAGTTCTAGAAGTGTAAACAGAAATGGTGCAGTACTATTATATATCAACCATAGATTACAGCTTATCTATATAAATTGAAGACAGAAGACAACTTGGCAGAAAACAAATACTGTTGCTGAACAAATACTTGAATCAAAGAATATCTTGTAAAGAAGTAAACAAAAATGAAAACATCAAACACTTTTTTTGTAGATGTCCGTTGTAGATGTAAGCTTCTTTTAAATAGATTAACGTTTCTAAATTCAAAATCAAAAAACTGTTTTTGTATCTGAACTCTACAGGTTGGATATAAAACCAAAATAAAAATTCAAGACACATGAGTGCAGTGGAATTAGAATGGAGCAATCTAGCGCTCACTGTGACTCTCTTAAATATACCTACCAGTTCATAAAAATAAGATGACACTTTAACAGGTAAATTGTTTAAAAAAATTAAATTTCAATGTCTAAACTCTTCTGTAAAAATACATTTGATAGGAAATTAAAAATTATTGCAATGTGACTTTCGAACAAATGTCATGTATACCAAAAAAAAAAATGAAACAAAAAAATTAAATAAAAATTGACTCCCAAATGCAAATTGTAATTGTTGTCATTATTTTCTTTTTTTGTATTTATTTTGTTTTTTTTTTCTCTACACGCATTAAATCGATTCTTTTTTAAGTCAAATCGATTGATAGCTTTTAAGTGCAATTTGTTGTTTTATTTGTCATATTGTTTTTTTTTTTTTTTTGTGATTATTGTTATAAATATAAATTGTAAAATTCGATTAAAAGAGTGATTCGATTTTTTATATTGATAACTTGTAAAAATAAAAAAAAAAAGAATTATTTTACGATCGTTTTGAAGATTTCTGTTTTTTTTTTTTATTATTTAATTTTTGTCATTTATTTTTTTTTTGTTTTTGTTTTTTTTATTTTTTTTACAGCTTTGATGAACTTAATTTTTTAAAGTTCTGTGGCGGTTTTAATCCATTTATTGCAAACAATAAATATCCAACAAGAGCAACAACAACAACAGCAACTACTGCAACAATAAAAACAACAACAAATATTTTTTAAAAGGTGGTGATGAACTTTAGAAGGAAATCAAAAAACTATTAAAATGACTCTTGAAATTTAATGACATATTATGCATATGTATTGAAGTATATATGTATATATATATATATTTTGCAATTTTACCACGCTTTCTTATCAAAAGTAATAAAATATCGAAATGTTTTTTTTTTTTTCTTTAGATGATTTTCTGGATTTTTTGTGTTGTGTGTGTTGGTCTGATTTGATCATTTTAAGTTAATTTTGATTTGTTCATATATTAAGTACTTATACTATAAAAATTGGATTGCGATTTCTGATCTGAGAAATTTTTTTTTTTTTTTGTAGGATACAAAAAAAAAAGGTGGTCGATTGATCTTATTGATCGGTTGATCGGTATAAAAAATTTTTATAAAGAAAATTAATAAAATTGGAATTCGTTGCACATTTTGTTTTTTTTGCTATTTTGTTGTAATAATTTTGATGACTATCATAAAAAAAAAACAATTTTGCTTAAAAGATTACTAAAAGTAATATATTGAGATGATCCGATGGAAGTTTTTTTTTTTATATACAGATATAAATTTTAATTAGTGATGCATATGTGATTTAGGAAAAATCATAAAAAGAAATTATAGCAATCAATTTGAGTCAAAAAAAAAAAATTAAATAAAATGGCCGAGTCGGTTACTTTAATTATTTGAGTTTTAATTTTTATTGGGAGATTTTTAATCTATGTTATTAATATTTGTGACAGAGATGCACTATTGACTATAATGTTTCTTACTCTCTCTTCATACGGAATTTCTTGCGGAATTGCTTAAGGTAAATCTTACGGAAAAGAACATTGATAACATTGTTCAAATTAATTCCCCAAATTTTTCCCTCTTCCTATACAGTTCATAAGCCCCGAATCATATTTGCGAAGATTCTTTTCCTTGTCGCTTATACTAGGAGCCTTACCCTTAAATTTGATTTTAAAACATTGCTGATTTTGATTGATTTAAGTGATTTACTTAACACTATCTAGAGGAATCTCATGTAAAAGAGTTAATCGGTATTTTTAATCCCATTTCTTGAAACAAACAAGAGTTGTTTTAAAGCGCATGAAAACGCTATCAATTACTGGGAAGCTAATCTGAATTAAAATTACAGTAAAGGGTAATTTTCAATAGAGAAGCTGAACTTTCAAATGATTTATTTTGCATTAGATTTGGATCACAAAGGTTGATTTAAGGGCTTTATTTTAAAATGATAACATATGATCCAATAATCTCTCATATGAAGGTGTATTGCGATGTATTTCATAATAGATTGATCCTTCAACTAACATGATTGTTATATTATTAAGAAATATAAGATAGTAGCAATTAAATCTATTCACAAAAACCCTTTTATAAAACATTTTACAATTTTATTGATTCTACCATTCAATCAAATTAAGTTTTTTAATTATACATTATGTAAACATTATAAATGTTCAATACACCTTTCAATTAACCATTAACTCGTTTTCAATCACCTTCAATTTTATTTTGTGCTTTTGTGGCAATCTTTCAACTCTACTAGCAAAATAAGAAAAAATAAGTGATTAAATAAAATAAAGTGTTTTTAAAAAAGCACATTTCCAAAATTATATTAAATTATACACAAATTTCTAAGTTTTAAGTCCTAATAGCCGTCCGATGGGGATGGTTCCCAAATTTTTACTAAGCAAACTAATGATGATTCTTGAGAATCTAACCCCACCTTTCCTCAAATTTTTCAGATTTTAGAAATTAAATTGTGACTTCCACCAAAATTTGGAATTTTCCTTAGATATTTATTATCTTAGCAAAAATGGTTAAAACTTCTTTAATTTTAGGAAGCTCTTTTAAATTTAAAAACAAACCGTTTACATATGTTAAAATATAATGTTGAAAATATTTGAATAAGTATTTAAATTACAAGTGCTTAAAAATAGCTAAATTTAAATTTTCGACTCCTTAGAGCTCTTAAGCAAAGGGCGAGAAAAAAAAAATTGTTTAACGGACTCCTATTAATTTCTGAGGATCTAACAATTATAGGCTTTTTCCAAATTTGGGTGGCTGTTGCTCCGTGCAATACCTACCATTAGATAAAATTTTTTTCTCTACTTCAAATAGTGTAAAAGTTTTTGTATATATATGGACGGACGGACGGATGGACGGCCGGAATAAAACTAGTAGGCAAATTTTCTTCAAAAATTTATGAAAATATACTAAAAATCGAATAGAAAAATAACATGGAATTTCTGGAATACTCTTAACACTATAATTTATCATATTTTCATTTTCAAAGGCAATCGTTTTTCATCATTCCCCGGTAAAAGAAATCAGTCTTCTTTCATCACAATTTTATCTCAATATGTTTTACTTGGCATTAATTCAAAAGTCAATCATATTTCAGTAGTAAAAATTTATATTTTATAAAAATTGCAAAAAATAAAAAAAAAACAAAGTAGAGAAGTATTCATTCATATCCTTTATTCAGATACTTTAGAATTATATCAGATCCTTCAAAAATCATTTTATTATGTGAAACTGTAGAAGGAAAAAAAATTGTAAGTGTAAAATATGATTGATGAAAACTATTATAACTATTTTTTTTTCAAATATGTTTTCCTTACATTTGTCTGATTTTCTGTTTTTTTTTTTAATTTTTATTTTGCTGTTAAGTTGAAAATTCCGGAACACATTTAAAAGAATTCTTTACTTATATTTTCTATCCATCAATTTTGATGGTGAAAAAAAAAATCTGCTATACATATAAATTTTTGATATTTTATATTTATTTTTTTTAACTCAATATTTGAAATTTTTATTTGAAATATTTATGGTGCATCAGTTAAATATTTCATTTCTATCAAAATTAAACGATTAAAATTGAAGGAAAATCTTCTGGAAGTGTAATAATCAAATAAATGTGTTTGAAGCTCCAAGAAGTATGCAATCTAGTTTTTGTCTTCTGGAGAGCGAAAATTTTTAAAAAATGCAAAACGGTCAGGAAGGTTTAAAAAATAATTAAGTTTTGAAGCTGTTATACTGGAATTAGTTTTTAATTTTTGAAGACAACATGGATCCTAACGCTTCTGAACTTTGTTGACGAACTAATACTGCTATTACAATAGAAACTGTGAACATTTTTTTTGATTTTCTTTTTCTTGTAATTAACATTTTCAAAGAGCACCAAAACCAGACGGAAGAATATAATAAACATTAAATTTAGGAACTGTTCTGCTGGAATAATTTCTAATTTTTGAAGACGAGCCCGATCCTGACACTTCTAAATTGTGTTGACGATCCAAGACTGGTGTTCAAATTAAAGCTTTGAAACTTTTATTCCTTAATCAACTATAAGAACATTTTTGATCCAATAGAAGCAATTTGCAATTTTTCGTCTTGAAAGATTAGTTCAGGGAGAGTTCAAATTATCAGTTTTTGAATTATTTATAACTAACTAAATTAATAACTACGGAGTTCCTACAAATTTTAAATTTCACTACAACAAAACTTTTAAATCAAAATTGGTCAGTTCAAATTTATATAAAAATCAATAAAATTCTATAAACCTACAAAATAAGTTAATCAATCTTATCTATCCAACCCTCTGCACATTTTTGCAACCTACAACAATTATTGGAAGTATTTTCTTATAAAAAGGATTAAAAGTTTGAGATAAATATCCGGGTGAATATATATATTGAATGCATTTCATAAAAATATTTTCTTTTCTTTGAATTTTTTTTTTTTTTATGTCTTCATCTCAAATAAAATACTGTATCTGTCAAAATTCTTCAAGACATTTCTGTTATATATTGTACATAACTTCTATACATATATATATTTAAAATGTACATACTTTGATAATCAGAAAAGACAGAAGAAAGAATGACATAAAGATAGAAATGTATAAAACTTAACTTCATTGTATATTGAATATAAAAATCGAATCATAGAATAAATCTTAAGATGAAGTTATTTATTTTAAAATTTATTTTAAAGATATGAAATGAAAAGAATTTTTCACCCCAAAATTCCCCTTCTCCCTGTAAATATCGACAAATCAGTTTAGGTCATATAACTTCTTAAAGAATTAGAGAATCAATACAAAAATGTGAGGAAAATTTATTATTTTCTGTATATTTTGTAGACAGGATAAAAATTTTTTAAAAATTTTTGTTTTTGGAAAAAACAGGACCTCATTTGCATCATCAAGTGACATAACTGAGCAATACATAGACAATTTGGAATGATGTACATATCTTATTTTGCGAATCCCCCTTTAATTTTTTAGCGAAAAAATCCCAATTCCAGAAGCTGATTTTCATCATCCCAAATCTATTGCTTAATAATTTTCATCATTTTCCTTAATCCCAAAAGTACAGTAGTGATATTTATTTCTCATCAGTGCAATATACAATATCCCTGATATCCCCATACCAATATTTATAATTATCATGTCTTATCCCCAATAATTCCCCATAATTATCAAGTCACAAATTTTTAAATTCAAAAGATATTCAAAAATTTTTTTTGTAAAAGAATGGGGAGGTTCAGACTGAAATAATGAAATCTTTCGTAACAACAAATTTTTTAAATTGAAGTCCATAAAATAAATGTTTGGTAAATAAATCTAGAGCAAACGTGAGGGAAGGGGATGCAGAATACGGAAATAATATACAAATTTTAATTTTCCTTAGTGTTAAATAAAAAAGTGCAAATGAGTTGGATATTGCATTTGGTATGAGTTTAGTGTTCCTCAGAGTGAGTCAAGTGAGTCAAGTCATTGGATAGAAATCATTCTCACTCAGAAGTTCATTATTATTTTGCTTCGTTGTTTTTTTTTCTTGGGATTGAATACGAATTTTTATGATTGGAATGCAATTTTAATTTTTTATAAAACTGTACTTTTTTTTATACCAATATTTTGGAAAATGAAAGAAATTTTTATTTTAAAATTGATCTAAGTGACATTAAGATAGACAGATGAATATAAAGACAGACATGACAAAAGAAGAAAATGAATAAAGAAAAAAAAAAAAAAAATAATTACCAAAAGAATAGGAAAAGAAATTTTGAACTTAAACTGAATTTTCTTAAAAGTTATATTTAAAATTCATTTGGATTTATCAGAAATGACATTCGGAAAGAGACATTTTTCTTTTGTTTTTGAATTTTTTTTTTCTTTTTTTTTTTGTATCTGGAAGATAAAACCTTAAAGAACTCTTTCCCAAATAAATTTTCTTATTATACTTTGGCAAAAAATTGATTTTACAAGATTAGAATGAAATTTTCTTTTAAATACTGGGACAAAAAATTAAAGAAAATCTCTAGTGATTTTCTTTTGGAATACGAAATTATTTAAAGAAGGAAATTTGTTTTATTAAATATTTTAATTAATATTTAGTTTATTAGAACTTATAACAAGGATTTGGTTATTTGTAGTTCATTAGAAGTTATAATTTATAGTATTTGGTTATTTTTCGGGGACATGAGCTTTTTATATTGTTGACAGAATAGAACACATAGTTCAATTAGTTGACAGAAATCAGGGATTCTAATATGAGCTGCAGTGATATTTCTCCGACGTTATTTTGATTTATTAGTCGTCCAATATATCTATTATTTCTCGTAATTGATTTATTCTTTTAGAACCATAGCAGATTTAATATATTTGCTGTTTTAAAGCATGTACTTAAATTAATTGCAGTACCGTTATGTCAAATTGGTCCCTTTATTGCAAATTTTGCGAGTCATGACTCTCTCAGATCATCATAATTTTAACTATTTTATCTTTATGTAAACTTTGAAAGGGATGGATCCGTGCTGCATCATATAACTATAGAGAGAAAAGTATTGTAAATAATCGCTGATCCCAGTATTCCGTAAGTCTTCCTTACCTGGTGTCTTCGTCTTCCTTATTTAAATTAATTGATTTGAAGCGATGTCCCTATACCCCTATTTTCTTCAATCTATTCTTATAGTTACATAATTCCTGCGAGCTCCATTTTAAAGTGTATGCAATGTGTCTTTAAAAGACATACTTCGAGGCAGAACATAATTAAAAAACCCTTAAATATAATTGACATTAAAATTTTTTTTTGTTTTAATATTAAAACTAAAATTATTAGATAATTGTTTTTTTTTTTTAAATATTTTTGATATCAAACCGTGCCTGTGACAACCTTTTAAAAATTTTTATGGTGGTGCTTTTCTAAAACATTCTAATGATGGCAGCTTTGTTTTTTTTTTATTTTTTTATTTCAAAACAAAACAATTCAGAGCAAAAACAAAAAGGAAACAATATTATTTAAAATAAATAAATAAATAAATAATAAAATAATGAAATAAATTATGTACCAAAAAAGGACAATAAAGAATTGATAAAAGAATCGTTAAAAGTCAACAAAACAAAAGATAAGCATAAAATAAAGTTTCGACACAATCTATTAATCAATTCAACAGTGAAGGGTGTAGGCTTAAATCCGTTTTTAATATATATGAGTATATAGAAGTTATACCGATAAAGATTCTAAAGAGACAGGAGATGTTCCTTTATGAATCCTATTTTACACTAAAATGAACTCCCCTCTCTAAACGCCCCAAAGGAGTTTTCATTTTCTTAAAAGAAACTTTTTGAGGGAACCCCTATTGCAGTTTCTTTCTATTATATATATATATTTTCTTCCCGAGAAAGGATAAAGGTTAGCAGCTGCCCTTTAGTGTCCATAGAACTGATATTTAATTAGACGAACATGTAATTAAAAAATACAGGGTGGTTAGAACGGGAAGAAAAAAAAATTAAAAACCACTACCACTACTCAAGAAATTTATGAAGACTCCATATTAGACTTATGCCTATAAGGAGTTTTTCCTCACAATACTTAGAACCATTACAAAAGAATTAATGACGACCCCATATCTGACTGAAGATTATGATGACCCCATATTATTTGACTGAAGTTTATGCGGACTCCAATATTTTTTAATACAATTTATTAAGCACTGAAATGTGTTTTTGTATGAAATTAAGGTTACTCGGAAGCTTCAGGTATGTGGTTGTTGTTGAAAAATTGCCAGCGGTATTTAACTGTAAGCCACCCCTGACTTTTGTTATAATAAAAATAATAATTATTGAAAATAATTTTAAATATTTACAAATCTAAATTAATTTTAAATTAATTAAATTTTTTATATACCTGCCTATATATTATTAATATATTATATATAAATTTTCAATAATCTATACATTATTGTTTAGAAGCCACAGTTTATTTTATTCTATTATACTTCTATTAAATTGCTGACTATTATTTTTAATGGTATAAATTTGATGAACTGCTATTATAATGCAGCAAATCTAATTTTCTCTTACTGCAATATTATCTATATTTTGTTATTTTAATAAAATATTATAATTAATGTTTTTTTTATTGTTTTTTTTTTTTTTTTTTTGTGGTTTTCACAAAATTCACACTCCAAACACCAAAATAAACAAGTGATGAAAAAAAACCAAGGGTTTTTAAAAAAGCACATTTTCAAAATTATATTGTATTACATACTGAGTTTAACTTTAGAAATATTTACTTGGAAATAGTTACTACTGACTTATAAAATTTACTGCTAAAAGTAAATTTTTTATTTAAAAGTTGTTATAGCCCTTCAATGGGAAAGGTTGCCAAATTTCTCAAGAATCTAACTTCAACCCCCCCTCCCCTCATCATCTAATTTTTTAGGTTCTAGGAATTAAATTGTGAATTACACATAAATATGGAATTTTACTTAGAATTTTATTATTAGCAAAAATGGGTAAAACTGAGAGACACTTTCTTCAATTTAAGGAACCCCTTTTAAATTTAAGAAAAACCTTTAACATATGTTAAAACATAATGTTGGACCTTTAAATTTTGTATATTAATAAAAAAAAAATTGGACAGGTATTCAAGTTACAGGTGCTTAAAAATAGCATAATTTCAATTTTCGGGCCCTTATAGCTCCTAAACAGGGGGCTTGACAAAAAAATTTTGTTAACTAACTCCTACTATTTTTTTAGGATCTAACTTCTCCCAAAATTTCAAGATCCTAGCTTGAACCGTTTAGAAGATATGTGGGGCTAAAAATTTTGCAAAAATTGAGTTTTATATAATGGTGAATTTTAGTACCGTATGGCAACCCTATACATTTAAGCGACATATTTTTGTAAATTCTATAAAAGCAGCTCTCTAATACCGTTTTTCGATTGAAAATAAACCTAACAGAGCCCTTGTTATATCAATTTAAATATAGGGCTTTTTTGGAATTTTCAGGGGCTGTAACTTCGTCACCCTTCAAAATTAAGAAAAACCTTTGACACATGTTGAAATATAATTATAGGGCTTTGAATTTTGTCTATCACAAAAAAAAAATTTGGACAGGTATTCAAGTTACAGGTGTTTAAAAATAGCAAAATTTCAATTTTCGAGTTCTTATAGCTCCTAAATATGGGGCTTGACAAAAAAATTTTGTTAACCGACTCCTACTAATTTCTAAGTATCTAACTTCTCTCAAAATTTCAAGACCCTAGCTTGAACCGTTCAGAAGATATGTGTGGCCAAAAATTTTGCGAAAATTGAGTTTTGCGTAATGTTTAATTTTAGTACCGTATGGCAACCCTAAACATTTGCCTTGTAAAAATTTATAAATTTTATGAAACCAGCTATCATTTGCCGTTTTCAGATTGAAAATATATGTAACAGAACTCTTGTTATAACAATTTAAATATAGAGCTTTTTCCAACTTTGGGGGGCTGTAGCCCCGTAACAGGTGGGGCTACAGAAAAAAATTCTTCTACGAAATTATTTTTTTTGCAAAAACTACCCATGGTTAAAATTTCTTTACTCTATTTTAAACGGTGTAAAAGTTTTTGTAAACATACGGACGGACGGACGGACGGACGGACGGACGGACGGACGGACGGACGGACGGACAGAGTGAAGCTATATAGGCACATTTTTACAAAATTTTTTGAAAATGTGCTAAAAAAAATGGACATTTTGAATACAGAAAAACCTATAAAGGGAAAAATTTATATTTTTTGGCACAATACATAGACAAATTCTGTTTTTGATTGAAATTGCATTTGTTTTGTTTTTTACCGTTGTATGCCAAACAGGTAAATTGTTTTACAATAAATGCAATCTAAACTCTCCCCGACTTTAGTTGTTTTATAAATGTGATATTAAAAATTTAACCCTGCCTATACCAAAAGCGTAAGAGAGGATGTTAAACTTTATTTTAGAAATCACAGTTCTAAATTGAAACGTTGCTATAACTCCTTAAGTCCTAACTTTTATTTGGTAAATAACTGTTAATTATTAAATCCAATTACCCTTGATTAAGTTACGACTAAAAAACGCGCAAGATTAAAAAAAGTCTTAGGTAATCAATAAAGTAATTCGAATTCAAACACGTGATTAAGAGCTGTACGTTTTTAATTAGTTCAAATACAAATTCGTGTATTTATATTTGCATTTTCAGTATCCATGGTCAGTTAATTTTAAGTCCTCTATCAAATCTGAAATTTTATAATTCAACAACTTCATGCAAACTTCCATTACAACTTTTAAATCTAAAATGGCTGGAGAGTAGCTGTTATTTGTAAATATCAGTTTTTAGGTTCATATATATTCAGGAATTACAGTTACTTTAATTAATACAGTTACTTTAATTAAATTTTGATTTCAAGATTGTTCACTTTTTAAAATTTAATGTAAAACTAATATTTTACTAATGAAAACACTTAAAATGCTTAATAGTCACTTTACAATATTAAAAAATTTTTAAAGAAATTCTATAACTAAGCACATGGCTTGTAAACCAAAAATGAAAATCCTATTAAAAGGGAATTTCGATTACTTTTACTAGTTACAGATAGGGTAACTCTACCTCTTTAGTAGATTTTACAAAAAGTCTAACTTTTTCAAACAATCGGACACTAATTTGTTAAATACATGGCTTATAAACCCAAGGGAGTACAAACTAAAGTATTCAAAATAATTTTGATTACTTTTTTGTACTTGAAGGCATATGTACCTAACTGCAGGGATTACTAATAGGGTAACTCTACCTTTAGTACAGTCTAAAAAAAGGCTTATTTTTTCAAACAATTGGACACTAATTTGTTTATTACATGCCTTGTAAACCAGAAGAGTTTACATTTCAAAGTAATTTTGATTACTTTTTTGTACTTGAATGCATTAATATTTAACTTCAGCGATTACTCCATAGATAAAAGAAATTTTGAAAATAGGACATCGTTTTTTCAAACATTCGGTTATTAATGTGTTAAAGACGCCCATAATGCAACGGAATTAAAATATTCAAAGATATTTTGATTACTTTTTTTGTATTCGAAAGTATTTATACTTGACAACGATTACTTATAGGGTAACTTTGCCTTTATTAAACACAAAGTTTCCAAAATAAATGACATTAATTTATCAAAGAACCTCGGTAATTAAAGTGTTAAATTAAATTTAAAAAAAAAAGTTTATTTAGATAAAATAGTTATACATGACTAGTTTATTGTCATATGGTATTAATTCAAAAGAACTGTTAAATTTTTCCCTAATTTTACAGTAATCATTCTTATGCAATTTATTTAAATAAAAAAAAGTTATAATTTCTCACACCTTTATTGTGTTGTGTATTTTATTTCCAAACTTTGCTGTTCGGACGTACTTTAAATTTTATTGTGTTATAAATTATTGACAATTAAATACCAAAACAAAAAAAAAAAAAAAAAAAAAAAAAAAACCAATCAGGTTGTGCATAAAAACTATAGCAAAAAAAAAAAAATGCATAAAAATTCAAAACTAATAAAACCATCATAATCATAGAAAGACAAAATTAATTTTAATTTAGTATTAAAATTACAAATTTCAAATTTATTATTATAATTATTATTATTATTTATTATTATAATTTTAATTTTTTTTTTTATTATAAATATTTTATTTTATTTTATTATTTTTTTTTTTTTAATTTAAATTAGATTTAGAGAAATGTTACACAATGATGGCTTTTACCTGTTTAAATATTCAAAAAAAAAAAAAAAACAAAAAAAAGACACAACAACAAAAAAATAAATATAAAAATGGTTTGAGGCTTTGCTACTTTTTTATTGAAATTGTAATTGTTTGGTTATTTAAAAAAGAGGGACTATTTTTTTAGCTAGATATAAGTTTGTCCTTTAAAAGTCGAATTTAAAAGATTTTTAAAAGGGCTATAGAATGAATGAAATGATAGTTCTACACATAAAGACTAGTTTTTGGAAACTTGTATTTAATAATTTTTCAACATATTGAAGTAAGTGAAGGATCCAATTTGTTTTCTCCAATATGATCTTCATAACTTACACTCTATTTCAATTGCTCTGCTTCTTAATTCTATACATCCTTTTATTATTCTCTAGAAATTAGAAATATTGGACTACAACTCAGTTCCAAATGAAAAGGACAAATAGTTATGTACAATTGCGCGAGTGATATGAGCGATCAACTCAATGTCAGAATTATTTCATATTAAGAAACTTACACAAAGAACCAGACGTTGGGCGAGCATTGGTGTTAAAAGTGGAGCGGAGCAAGTACTGGGTATTTCGTTCTCCACTATAAGTTGTATATATAACTCCATATAATACTGATGGACATGTATATTTCGTTAAATTATTTAATTAAACTTTAAAGCTCTGTGTCAGATTGTTTGGCGATATTTATATCAGTCTTTCCTCATTCCTTTTTAGCTGAGCCTTTCCTCATTCCTTTTACAAGAGCCTTTCCTCGTTTCTTTTTAGCTGAACATTAGGTTGATATATAATAAATAACTTGCAATCGATATGATTTGAATATCAATTATACATACAATTCAATATTATATCGTATTCATAGCTATTTTATATTTTTTTTTTTCTTGAATTTTTTTTGTCATATTTTTTTTCAATGCATATATAATATACTTTCAATGCATATATATATTTTTTCTATATGATTTGGTAAAATATATATAATGAGCATTCAGTACCGACATATTCAATGTATAATATAGCTACTTATATTTGTCCTTCATGAAAGGTAAAGGTACACAAAAATATATTTTGCCAGTCCTTAAATTTTATTTTTATTAACTTACTTATTTCCACATTGCCACTCAAAAGATCAACATTTTGCTTTACGATTTTTTTTACCATAATTATAATATATGAACTGAATCTGATAAAGGAAGTTAATATTAAGTTTCTCCACCCATCAAACCCTAACCCTTCTCAGTTAAGACTGAAGAGATAAATTGTAAGTGTCTGTATAAAAATGTTAAAATAATAAATTGACGTTTAAAATTAACAAAATCTTAAGCATCAAAAAGTGAAATGTCAAACACTTTATAACGGAAATTGAGTAATATTTCAAAAAACTTCAAATAAATTATTAAATGATTACCCGTGGTTATAACATTCGTATTTTTTTTTTTGTTTTTATTCAAAACTAATTTTAGTCCTTTTTTTTTTGTATTTCTTTTTATGTGTTTGCGAATTTTTTTTATTTTTATTTTGTTGTTGCTGTTTTTGATTTAGTCAAATGAATAAAGCTGTCATTTTAATATTTTTGATTTATTTTGACAATATTTTAGTTATGTATTTTTTTTTTGTACTGTTATTTTATTTTGTTTTTTTTTTTTTTGCATGCTTATTTATTGCATTTTTGTTTTTGTTGTTATTGTTGTTGTTGTTTTTTTTTTTAATTCAATGCTTAATTTATAATGTTCATAATTTTTTGAAAAATTTACATAATTGAAATAAATATGAAATATATATTATATGCATATAATCACACAAAAAAAAAGTACTTAATGTTAAATAATTTTTATTATGTCAGTTTTTTTTTTTTTTTGTTATTTTTGTTTTTTTTTTTTTTTCTTGTTGTTTTTATTTTTCGCGTATAATTTAATAAATACAATTAGAATTTCATTAGAATCAGATTATGGTGATGACATTTATAGATTTGACAGAATTGTAATTTTAAATTAAAAAGCAAAAAAAAAAAGAACAAAACAAAAAAAAAAATAGAAAGAGTTAAAAAAAATTAAAATGACAAAATAATAAATTAATTTTGATAGTTTTATTGAAATTTAATTAAAAATACAAAATCATTTTAAATTTTTAATATAAAATATCTAAACTTTTTTTTTATAGAAATTTTATTTAATATTTGCATATGAATGATGATAAAGTCACAGGTATTTTAGAATTCTTTGTTCATTTGGAATGCATACAAATATGATGGTGATAGATATGTAAGGTATGATGTATGAATCTGATTAAAGGAGTTTTATTGATATTTTCCGTAGTTCTATCTATGTATGTTTGTTCGGAAACAGGTTTTAGGCAATTTTTGAGTTAAATATGACTTTATTTAGATTAAAATTAAAATCGAATGATTTTTTAAGACAGTTGAAGACATGTAAATAGATGCGATCAGTTTTTATAACTTCAAAATTTATTATATTGAAGAGATATCTCTTTTAAAAATTTAAAAGAGTAAGAAATGTACCAAACAGAGGCGTTGCAGGTTCGATTCCCGTACACATTATATTTCAAAAAACTATCATGAAATATTGAAAATAACTTTTTTTTATCAAATCTCCTTGGTGACCAAATATAATTTAAATATAAAAATATATAACATAAACAAAATAAATAATATTATAACAATTATAATAATAGTGTTGTTGGCCCACATCCGCAAGGAAAAGGATCCGTCAATTAGGAAAGGCATTGTGGGCACTTATAAATATATAATAAATGAATAATTTAATAGAAAGTATTTGAAGTGGGGTGCACAAGGGACCGCAAGGTCTACGTGTTAGAATGGTTCATGAGCGTTAGAACTTTATGCTATCTTTCATAACAAACAACAACAATAACAACAATTTATGTATTTAAATAAAATTTTCGGAATAGCACCCGCATAAATTTTCTTTGCTAAGTTTCAGTTCTTTTGCAAGTCTCATTTATATAGTTGATACTATTCGTTGATAGGTCTATATGTGATCATAGTATGATATTACTAGAATGCGTACTTTGGAGGAAGTGTCATATAAAATTTGGCTGTGTTCAACTATCTTATGTTGGTAAGTTCAATAGGATATTTAGGGTTATAATAAGTTTTTCTATTTTAAATTTTTTTAATTAAGCCAGAGATTCAAGAGAGTTTAAAAAAAAAAACATCCCATTCGCTTTTAGCAAAGCAAATAGCAATCCGCTTCCTTACTTCTCTTCTCAATAGTATGTCTGATATTATACAACGTATATTATAAACCTTATAAGCAATATTTGGACGTCTATATATTATTCTTCATAAGTTAATCTTCTATAATAAATTTGACTTCTATAAGTTTCTATAAGTTGACATCTATATTATATATTTTATTTTTAGTTATCTGAATTGTTGTTTAATAAGATTGGATCCTAAAAATCTTCGCTGGATTTATGAAAAGTATTACTTAAACTCTTCAATTTAATTGTACTACCTTAACGATAAAATTAAATTGTAATATACCTAAACCCTGATAAGTTATCATTATATTTTTCTTTTATTGATAACTTTATTAGAAATTTCTTGAATTATGGTACTAGTTATTACTTATTGAAAAGGTAAACAAGTGATACAGGGATTAAGTGCGGAGATAGATTCTTTTAAACTTTTAATTGTACATATATATTTTTTAATTCAACTAATTAAACTCTCTATTTTTTATACCCGTATGACTATATAGTCAAAGGGTATAATAAATTTGCCATTACGTTTGTGACGCAGAGAAGGAGGGTAGATATAGACTCAAGTGTATGGATCGGATCAGAATCGAAAAATAAATCGATTTAGCTATGTATGTCCGTCCGTCTGTCCGTCTGTCCGTCTGTCCGTCTGTCCGTCTGTCTGTCTGTTCGTCCGTCCGTCTGTTCGTCCATCCGCACGATAACTCAAAAACTAAAGGAGCTAGAATCTTGAAATTTTCGCAAATTCATTTTTTTGCGATAGCCGTCATCGCTATTTAAATCCAGTCATTTTGGTCTATGGGTTCGGGTAGCTGCCATACAACTTCTTTTTTTATATGAGTATTTCTCTGTACCTAGTACAGCTGCGTGTCTGAAATTTTACCAAAATTAGTTTAGTTTTATGGCCAAAGTTTCTGCAAAATTTGGTTGGTCTCCTGCAGTGGGTTCGTGTAGCTGTCATACAACTTCTTATTTTATATGAGCATTACTCTCCACCTGATTAAGCTGGGTCTGAAATTTTGCCAAAAATAGTTTAGTTAAATGGCCAAAGTTACAATAAAATTTGGTTGGTCTGCTGCAAAGGGTTCGAGTAGCTGCCATACAACTCCTTCTTTTATATTAGTATTTCACTACACTTAAGCTGTATGTTTGAAATTTTGCCAAAAGTAATTAACCGGATGATATAATGTATATGTTACGGTCATACGGGTATCCCAGAGTTGACACAGTCTACTCTACTACACTCTTCCTCGTTTATTTTAAAATCAATTATGCTAAATTATTTATTTTTATTCTATTGGAGTGTAAGGCTACTACTTATAGTGTCTAAAACATACTTTACTACTATAGTGTCTAAAACATACTTTAATCGGAACGGGAGCTAATGCTGCTCTAAACTTTTAAATATGTCAAAATTTAGTTTTCTTACACTAAACTTGACTTTGAAAATTTATCGGAGAACTCTCGAAAGGTTTTATTTCATCAATATGATACTTTGATACCTTCAAAATATTATATTTGAAAAATTTAATTTACCTATTTATTTTTAAATTGCTAATTTGATTTTATTTAATTTTATTAATTCATAAATTATATTAAGATAATTTTCTTACATATTTTCTCATATATTATTCTATTCTTTTATTAATCATTTTCCGTTTTATTTGAATAAGTATATATAGCTACAATATAATATATTATATGTTTATATGTATAATATATATTTATGTATATTTATACAATACAATTAAAATAATAGTTTTTATTATCCTGTCAAATAAAATTTATACGAAATATTTGATTTATAATATCACATTCACTCATTTAATTTCAATTCATTTCAATTTTAATATATTACTAATTCAATTTACTTATACACTAAAAACCGTTTCTTATCATTCATAAATTTCATATAGATTATAACATTAAAATTTTTCATTGTTTTTTGTTGTTTTCGTTTTTCTCAAGGAAAACAAAAACATCAATCAATCTTTGTTTTATATAAATTTTGACACCGGAAATAATTTTACCATTAAAATAGGAACAATCAAAACATTGCACATCATTATTAGAGAGAACTATATCCGTAAATGCATTTCCTGTTTATATATTTTATAATAATAATATCCTTTTGTTTTAATATACATACAAATATATATGTATATATATATATTAAAATTTAGAAGTTACCTTGCTTATAATTATATTTTATACGAATTATTATTTTACATGTAAAGGTATTTATATAAAATATATGTATACCTATAGTATGTACATATAATAATTTTGTGTATAATATCCAAGATTTTATGTATCAAATCCGACAGTGTATATAATGTAAAAATAGGACAACACATCACCTTTTGTTGCAAAAATACCGTCTAATAGAAATATTACAATCAAATACCTTACATTGGCTACACCTTGTTTAATCTTTTTAAAACTTTACCTAAAAGTTATGGGATGGATCACTATAAGGGCACAAACTAGGGACTGAAACATTAAGAGCTTCAAAAAACTCTTGTGAGCGGGCAAAGTTACTTAAAAAGTTGTAGCATCTTCATTTATGTCATGAAATAAAAGAGTTGGAGAAAACTAATAGGTGATCTGCAAACTCGGACCTATATTCAACAACCAATCCTATAGTGACCTGTAGAGTTTAAATCATGTAGTAAAAAATTACAAAAATAATCGAAGCTTATTTGCCACAGATGAAGCACAGATTCTATTTGAAAGTCTTCGATCCAGCAATAAAGTCTATCATACGACAAAAAAAAGAAGTAGATAAACTTCTTTTGTTGTAATATATACGAAAGACGACTTTAGATTCAGCGTTCTCTCACTTACAAAAAAATGCTTTAATTATATAATTCAAAGGAAAAGGGTTAATATTTTTTTATCCATACACACCCAAGTTATTTAAATCTTCGCTGTTTCTATAGCAACAGTTCGTTAATAAAAACTAGTTATACTCCAAATCCTAAAATTTCAAGAATGTTAACTGATTAGACAAGAGTTTAAAAGTATCTTCCACTCACAAATCAATTGTCTAGCCTCCGACCTAGAAGTATCCCGATCTTGAGAGGAAAGAGAGAGAATACCCAAGTGTTTTCTTGAGATTAGAACCGATCTAGGTGTTGGATATTACACGAAACATAATCCACCTCTCCCTTATAGTTTCAAATAAATTTAAAACAATGTGTTATTACATAATTATGAAGAAATATTAAGTTAAATAATGATGAGGAAGAACCGTTATTCTTTAAATAATCGTTCCTAAAAACGATAATTCGTTTAATGTATTTGATGTGCAGTTGAATATTATGAATTTTTTTTTTTCGTATTATTTTAAGAATTCGGAAATGGTCACTTCCTATTCTTTTTGTTTTTTTCAGCTATATTTATTACTATATCGTCCTTTTTTTTCTATATTTTTTTTTTCTTTTAATTCGTTTCTTCTTTTATATTTTAACGATTATTATTCTATTTATTTCTATATACAATTTTATTATTATTATTATTCTCTTTCTTTATTATAATATTTGTTTTAATGACTTGAATTTTTTGGAGTGTATACTTTTCTTAAATTTCTTATAGACTGCTGGTTAAATTTTATTGTCAATTGGAATGCATGTTCTTTACTTCCTTTTCATAATCAACTTCATGTTAACGGTTTCTATGTTAGGATATTTTAAGTTTAGAATTTTTTTCCTATTTTGATCCCTGCCACTTTTCTCACTGACGAATCAAGAAGGGAAGCAGATTTAACGACTTAAATTTGTTTTTCTTTCCCCAGTTCATAAAAATTAAATATTTTATGATTCAATTTAACTAATGCCAAAATGCTTCAACATAATTTTGACAACTTTTTTTCGATTAGTGTTGAAAACACAATCACAACGAATAGTAAATTTATGGGGTTTGAAGAAATGTGACTTAATTTTGTAAATTAAGAAGCAATTAGGGGAAGAACCCAAAATTTGTTGTTCAAAAACTAGATCCTGTCGTATTTTACTCACTGTCGAAAGGGAATGGCAGCAAGTGTTAAAATTCCAGTGCTAAATTTCGATGATATATATAGTAGATTCTTTTACAAACCACACCTTGCCCATGTAAGCAGTAATCAGCGATGTAAATTACTTTAAATCGGCGTTTAACGTGAAAATGGTAATTCTTCCCGTATCTTGGAAACCACAATTTGAATCGACGTGATTTATAAATAGTACACACTGTAATAGAATTTCAATATAGCTAATTAAATTTTAAAAGTTTAACCTTCAAACCCTTCCGTAATAAATGGTCACCTTAAGCTCAGTACCGTAGTTTATTACTTTTTCCAATATTTTTCTAATTATAAGTGTCTTTTACAGAATGGAAGATTAAATTTTTTAAACGACGACAGTTGGAGATCTTTGTCCCTCAACAAAAAAACTCCCTGAACTTAATCAGATAGAGGGCATTCGTAATAACAACTGCAATTCAGATTTAAAAATTCTTCGATTTTCATAATCTACTACATTAATGAATGTCTCAATTTTAAACTACTCTTCGTCGGACTTGTCCTTACCGATTTTCCTTAATATTTTTAAATTTTTTTGAATCTGACATCATTTTTTTAAATAACATCAGTCATAGGTCCTTCTTAGCTCTTTTATAACAAATTCTTGTGTTTAAAACTAAAAACTTGCTGATTAAAAAAATCATTTACACTTAATAAAACAAAATCACAGCGAATTTATGGCGTTTGAATAAATGAAATTTAATTCTGTAAATTTAGAAGCATTTAGGAGAAAACCCCCAAATAAGTGTCTTCTTAAGTAAATAAACTTTCATTACTTTTGAAAAGAAATACCAAACTTAAAAAAAAAAATATTTAAGTCAAAAATCAATCAAATATATTTTTAAAAAAAAAGAGAGTTGTAATTCAATTGCACATTAATTTCAACTTTTTTATTTATTACCTTACCAATTACGATAATATTTAAATAACCATTTTAGGACTTTGACACAAATTCACATTTTATACCACATTAAACTAAAAATGGTGTCATCTTTATATTTTTTGTTGTTGTTTTTTTCTTTTTTTCATTTAAAAATTCCTTAAAAGAAAATTTCATTTTTATTTGATTACAAAAACCGATATAACAACAACAACGCGACAACTAACTAAATGTCAAATTACCTAAAGCGATTGATAAGTGATCAAACATAGCAACATTTATAAGAAACATGTAATAATTCTACAAATAATATGAAAAATTGCTGATTACTGTTAAAATAAAATATATATATATATATATATATATGTATATGAATAAAAATATTAACGGCATTTAAATGACAACTAATCGTTGCACAATAAAATACTTTGAAAAGTGCGATTAATGATAAATTTTTTTTTTTAATTTTTTATCTTAAAAAGGTCGAATACATGTGAATTTACTGCATCAATTTACAGTTAAAATTTTAAAAAGAATTTGTTTTTTAATATTTTCAGTTTATTATTTTGAGATTTACGACTATGGTGACCCACTTGAAACTATTTAAAAAAAAAAAAACAAAAATAATGTCATTATATGTCGTTTTTTTTTTACAAGTAATTTGAAAAAAAAAAATTTCTCTAATAAAGGTTGAGGCACACCTTATATGCATGCAGTATATGTTTATTATGATACAACTTATATAAAAGTGTTGAAGTTTTTATTGCCAATAATTGACTCACCTGTATTTACGCAATTTTTTTTTTTTTTTTTTTGGTTTTTCCTGCTTTATTAGGATTTTGCAAAATTTGCCTAAAATATTTTGTAAATTAAGTATTTAACAAAAAAAATTATTACCAATATTATATAACAAATAAAATATTGCATATATTGAAAGTCCAAGACGTTTCTACATGTTATAAGGGGTGGTACTATCCCATGTTTAAGTTAAATGTGGAATTCATTAAGATTATTTTTAATAAGAATATAATAGATCCCACCCTGCCCCAACATATACTGTGTAGACAGGCTTATTTATATAATTAAAGTTGAACCGTTAGCGAGACTCCTGCATTTTTCGTCGCTGCTGTTAATTTTTTAAGAACAAGGTGGGCAGAACAAAGTACTCAGACACATCGGGAGGATCAAAAGAACAGGGGTTTTTGGCAAAATGTTATTGCTTCATGAATAGACAACGTATCCACTTATATAGATTTAGATATGCTCGACCTCAAATCCATTCCATTATTTTTATATAGATTGATATGTCATTTTGATTTTGCTATGAAATATGCCCCGGGATATGCGATCAAAAATAATCCTCAGGAACCGTATTTTACTTCTCTTTCAGTTTCTTAAAACAATTTCTGAGAAATATATTCCAAAGATACTCGTTTCTTAATTATTAAAAGTCATAGATTATTTTAAAAGAGAAATAACATTTCGGGATTCGATATTGGGAATTTCCTATCCTACATTTTTAATGAAAAAAAAGGCCAATGATTTTAATTTGATTTTTAATAACATCGCGGAGTCTTTATTTCAAAGGGTCTTGATTCCCGGTGCTTAGTTAATCACTTGATTATTTTGGGTTTGAAATATTTGATTAAGATAATGTCGCCAATTTTAGCTAAATAGGTTTTAAAAGAAACCAGTGCTGTTCAAAATTTATTATTTACTACGGTAATATTATATGACTCAGGAAGATTCTAACCTTCTTTATTAGGATTATGTCTATAAAATGTATGAATCAATATTTTAAACTTAATATTTTTAAAAGAATTAAAATGTTGATGAAAATGTTACTGTAATTTTTTTTATAAATACAAAATTTTTTTTTTATTATGTACTAAACATATTTTGTACATAATATAATGTAAATATTCATATATTTCTATGTATATATAAATATATGAAAGAAAATCCAAACATTCCAAAGAAATAATAAAAACAATACTAACAACAAAAAGTCATCATCCTTTATTTTTATTGCATCTCCCCAATTTATGCTTCCGATATTTTTCTTATAGTTTTACTTTATGAATTTTTATGCGCTTTTTATTTTCATTAATTTCTTTCATTGCAAAAATTTTATGGAATCAAATTTTAGTTTCTCTCAATGTAAAAATTTAAGATACTTGGGATTATTTAAATTGAAATCGAGTTAAGTTCAAAAGAATCTAAGTAAATTATTCTTCTATCCTTTCTGTATTAGGTGTGCCATTAGATGATTTGGAGTTCTCTTGCATTAATGAAACTTTTGCGACTTGAATAAATTCAGGTTCCAAATAAGCTGACTAGCCAATTCCATCCTCAAACTAACAAAACTAAGTCTATTATGCTTCTATTTCTTCCTTGGAAGATACTACGTTATTTGATGCCAGATTTTCAATAGTTTTTATTTTGAAAGAATTAGTATCACAAAACT
This sequence comes from Dolichopus griseipennis, assembly GCA_963082915.1. Classification (NCBI taxonomy): domain Eukaryota; kingdom Metazoa; phylum Arthropoda; class Insecta; order Diptera; family Dolichopodidae; genus Dolichopus; species Dolichopus griseipennis. The sequence continues at coordinate 15,815,650 of OY720444.1, read as the reverse complement.
GTGTTTCGTTTAACTTTATTTAATTTGATGATTTTTCATTGGACAGTCTTTCATTTGACTGTTTATCTCATAAATATATATAAATATTCTGGAGAAATAGGGAATCCTTACTTTAAAACTTATTCTATATTTGCTTGAAATCAAGAATCTCGAAATTCTCCAAAAAATTACTTTAATACTGCAGTTCTGAAATTCTTAAACTTTAGAATCCTATGAAGGAATTCTATGAAGAAGGGAATATCCTCACTTCAAAATAAGCTAAAAATGCTTCAAATCCAGAATCTTTAATTTTCTGAAGAAAAGAATAAATAACCTGACTTTTAGACCAACTATAAAATTGCTTCAAATCTAGAATCTCGAAATTCATTGAAGAAGAGAATAATGTCACTTGAATATCAGCTTAAAATTGTTTCAAATCCAGAATCTTGAAATTCCCTGCAAAAGAAAGTACTCTCACTTTTAAACCAACTCAAAATTGCTTCGAACCCAGAATCTTGAAATTCTCTGAAAAGAAAACACTCTCACTTTAAAATCAACTCTAAAGTTGCTTCAAATCTAGAATCTCAAAATTCTCTGAAGAAGAGAATCCCGTTACTTACAAACCAACTTAAAATTGCTTCGAATCTAGAATCTCGAAATTCTCTGAAGAAGAGAATTCAGTTACTTTTAAACCAGCTCTAAAAGGTTTCAAATCCAGAAACTCGGAATTCTCTGTAATATATTCCAGCTAAAGGAAATACAGTTAAAGAAATGAAGTCAAATGATTGCAATCAAATTACGTTTCAGCCAAATGAAATACTGGAATATTCCATCCTTTTATTAAGAAACTACCGCAGGTTCACCATACCAATAAAATAAAATTCAATTTCTATTAAGTCCAGCATAACATATTTTCTTATTTTTCATTTGAACAATAAAAAGTAAAATTATTTTTATATATTTTCATTCATATTATGAACATACACTTATTGAAAGAAAATGCCAAAGCGAATAAAACTCAAATCAAATAATTTTGAAGAAAAAAAACTAAAAAAATTAAAATAATAATAATTTCTTAAAAAAACAAAAAAAAAATTGCATTTCTTCAATATTAGCCAATTTCAAAAAATACTTTTATTCTAAAACAATCCCATCAACATCTAAAAGAAAAAAAATCATTTAAAAAACAAAGAATTTACTGTATAGAGGAGTTCACGAACAACTTAACCAAAATAAAATTTTATTTGACGATAACATTTCTGTATCGATTTTCAACACACATACACACACACACACTTATACAATATAAGAATAGCAACATAAAAAAAATATTAAATTTTTCTTCATTTTCAATCCGTATTATGTGAACATAACCCCACCCGTCTTCAATCAATTGCAATATTGCAAATGGAATAAACACGTCTCGTCAATCGTTTGTTTAAATTTTAATGAAGGAAAAAAAAAAAAAAATTTTATTTTGGAATTTTCTTTTAAAATTTTTTGGCACATAATGGCAACACCATCCTATCTTTTTATACATACGATTGGAGGTGTTTTGTTTCCTTTAAAAAATCAGTTGGGTTCAATATGTGCAGAATTAAAAATATTTCGTCAATACCATCATCAAACAACATTAAATGTTTGAATTTTTTTTATAGACGAACTTAAATTTTAATTTGAGGAAATGGAACTTCATTTTTGTTTTAGAATCTGACTTCAATGGGGTTTTTTTTTTCAATTCGGTAAATCGAACCGCATTAGGATTACCCTAAATTATAAAATAAAAAATGTACTGGACAAGGAGAATACTCTAAAAATAAGGACCTAAAATATTCTAGACAAAGGGAATACCTTTGACAATTGATTTTAATTAAAAAAAAAAATTCAAAAAGCTGAAGAACAACTAAGTAATTGCATAAGCTGCAGCATCTGGTCTGTATTGAAATTAGCGCCAACTTTTACATACTCTTTAATAATAACAAAAGAACGATCGGATGTTAATTTGATTGTTATTTTCAATTCCCTACATTAGATCATTTACGAGCAAATTGAAGACCGATTCTCGCTACACCGATACCGTGACGATGACGTACCATGGTTTTATTCTATTTATTTTAATGATGACGACACCAACGATTTGCGTGGGTGCAGTATCGATTTGCCAGTTGCCTGTAATAGAAGAATACAATGTAGTAAAGTGTGAAATTTTTACGCCATCATCCGGTGCCGATGTAGTGAGAATCGGACTTTAAGCATACATCAAAGAGATTTTAAAATCGACAAAAAAACATTACCAACCACTACCACCTCCTTACTAATACCATTTTAAATCCCAGTTTCAAAACTTGACCATGGCAAGAATTTTTATTCTAGAACCTAGTTTAAGCTCAGATTTGAAATAAAATTTTAATTTTAAATTAATTTATTAAAAAGATTTGAACAATCAGTTAGGAAGTCACGCGACTAATTTAAATATTAGCCCGTGACAACCTCTTGCTTAAGAATCCCGAAAGAATATGTGGGGGATATTTAATAATTTTTTTTTTAATTTTATCAATTTTGAACTTCATTTGTTAATAAGTGCCAATTCCTATACTGTCGAACCGTCCAGGTGATTCAAACTAATTATGGAAGCTCATTTGTTGTAAGAATGGCTGATATGTGCCATCAATCAGGCATCAATCTAATGTGTTCTCCTGTGAATAAAGTTCACCGTTTCAAAATGCTTTGAAAAGATTTGTTATATAGGTTCGGTTCCTACCACCTCTCCAACTCCCTCTTCCTTTCTTATTTACCTCAAAGTTCATCATCTTAATGGAGCCTACATGCTTACATACAGAGAAGGCGATAATTCCTTAAGAACGTATATAACAAAACTCTTACTATAACCGACTACAAGAATCAGTTTTGTACCGATTCAGTGGATTGCTTTATTTAAATCAATGACATTTCAATAAAATCACGGGGTTAAAATTTAAAATTTACATTGAACCATCACATTTTTAAAAATCAATAAATATTTTCCAGTGGAAATTCAAAAAAAAAAAACAAACTTAAAAAATTCAAATTAAAAAATAAAACAAATTTTGTCGCATGCTATAATAACTCCAATAAAAATATATCATGACAGAAAATATAAAAAGTAAATTTATTTAGTGTAGGATTTTGGTTTTTTTTTTTTTGCAGTTTTTATTTTATAAAAGTAAACTAAAAAATTTGACATTCAAAATCTAAAAAATTTATAAAATTTCTTTTCCTTTTTTTTTTTTTTATCTCATTGATATCTTGTCAAATAATATCTGACACTTTTCATACATATTGTCCGAAATATACGTTTTCTATCCTTCTCTGTTTTATTTGTCATTTTATTTTTATTTTATTTTATTTTAATATATTAAATATCTATTGAGTACCTTAGAGCGAGAGAGAGAGAAGAACAAAATCAAAATCAAAGTAATATGTAATTTTATATAAAATTTCAATTGAATTGAATTCTATACAAGACATTTTTTGTTCCGTGTTATTAATTTGGGTAGGGTACAATATTGCAAATAAAAAATGTTTAACTCAAAATCTCGAACAGGATGGCCCCCAAATTCAAAAATACCAAATTCCATATTTATTTATTTATTTATTTCTAGAACCATACAACAGTAAATTTTGCCAGATATTATAATAGTCTTTTGCCTATTGAACATTTGGACTTCTTTCCAGATTCCAATAGAATTAAATAATACTAAAATCTTAAAATGTTCTGTAAAAGGGGTACACCCCGATTTTCTAAACAACTGTAAAAACCGTCTTATTTTTCTTTTGATACACTTATTTTATTTTCAAAGCATTTAAAATAATAGGGACTGTCTCCACCCTAGAATTTTGATCCTTAGTTCTTCCTAATATTGTACTTCATTCATATGTCATATGCAACGAAGTCCTACTTAGGAAAAGACTTAACCCCGCTCAAAAATTTAGTTATACTTTTATAATTGGTCCGATATATTTAAGATGGTTTCACGTAATGTTTTGGAATTTTCGTATTTTGAGGTTTTTGGAACTTCCAATATCCAGGATTTGCATTTCGGAATCCTTAAATCGTGATTTTGTCATTTGTGATTTCTGCTTTTGAGATTTTGCATCACTCCCAACTATTTTAGTATTTTTATTTGAGGATTTTGGTTGTTATTATTTGTTTTATTTATATAAGTATTCTTTTTGTGGGGATGTCAACATGACGGGCCTGGTCAATTTAATATTTATTTATTATTTTATTTAATTTTTTTTTTGAATTTGTTTTCAATTTAAAATCTAAAGGATGAACGTCCATATCTATCTGTCATAAAATACTAAAAGATATTTTTTTTTATGAAGAAGACAAAATGTGTACCATACATAAAAACATGACCTACACAGGTTAGTAAAAAAAATTCAATATAATATGTATATATAAATAAAATTATTTTGTACCCTTCATTCAAAATGTAGAATTATGTTTAAAAAAAAAAAATTAAAATCTTTTCACAAAAACCTGACATAAATCCTGAAACCTATTAGAAGGGTACATTTTGCGGGATAGAAATTGAGTTAAATATGATGTATTAAATTAAATTGAATTCAATTATATTCATACATTGTTTTAAATAGTTACATACTTGTACAGGTTCGAATGAATTATTAAAGTTCAATTTAAAATCTTTTTTTTTCGAAATTTAAGAAATTTATTCGAATGTTTCGTAACTGGACACTGAAGGTAACATTACTTAAGGGTTATTTCCAAAATTAATTATACTTAAAATCAATAAAAAAGCAGATTTTTAACAGATATTTAGCCCTATTCTGAAAAATTTTATGGGGACGTATCAAAGCTCCTGGAACTCATCGGTTATACACACGTTGCTATTATAGATTCAAATATGATTCCATATGTCCCTTATGCAAAATTGGTTGTTCAGATCAATTTCGTTTTCCATAATATCACCGTCAAATGCTTCCTCAAATCCCATTATTCGTAATTTTCATTAAACTCAAAAAATTCTCTCTATTAGGATATCTAATGTTGGAGGGATAATATCTTGAAGAGGGATCCTTCTTGTTTTCAATTAAGCTACACTTTCTTTAGCAGCCAGATGGTACTAACCACTGGGTTGACCTGTCATTTTACTAATCTGATATCCGAGCCTAAGGAAAAGTTAAGAGACTTTTATATGATTTTCGAATCGATCCGATTACTGGATCCATAAAACTATCATAATAATATTTACAAGACGTTCATATAAGGCCTAATACTATCAAATGAATAAATAATTATATGTTAAATTCTTTAAAATCAGTTCTAATTATAAGAACATAACAGAACCTTTTCAATTGTTCCAACATTAACTCATCATAAAGGTAGGATTGTTGGCCTAATAGTCAAAGAGTGAAAGCACTTTAAAACCAAAATATTGAATTTTTAAAATCTTTTATTATCATTTCATTTTCTATATCCGGATTCTAATCACTTTACGTATATAATTCCGAGCTTCTTGCTTTTGTTTTTTTTTTTTAATCGCATTCAGACACGTTTTATAAAACTAATGTCACTGATAATTACACATTATTTATATTGTAACCTTAGGACAAATTTTAATTCAATATTAATTTTTACAGTTATTATATATTTCTTAATATTAAAAAGGATTAAATCAATTTTTAACCCCCTTTAAATTTAAATATTTTAAATTGGATATGTTCAATTTAGTTAAGAAAAAAGCAATATGATATGTTCACAATTTCAAATTTTCATTCACAATTTCGAATTTATTATTTACTATATATTGAATATTCACAATAAGAGATTCTAAATACCGTTTTATTTACAATGTTAAATATTCACAATAAGAGATTCTAAATACCGTTTTGATGATTCTTTTATTGGTTGAATTTTTATTCACAATTTCAAATTTTCATTCACAATTTCGAATTTATTATTTGCTATATATTGAATATTCACAATAAAAGTTTGTAAATATGTTTTCAATGACTTTTTGATTGGTTAAATATTTATTCACAACTCCTAATTTATATTCACAATTTAAAATTCTTTATTCACAATATTAAAGATGTAAATGGTGATGATTTTTGATTTTGAATGTCTTAATCTTTCTCTTTTATTTTAAAGATTAAAACCAAGTTAACCTGAGTAACTTTCACCCCTTACGTACTTATTTAACAGAACAATTTAGAAAAAATAAAATAAAAATTTAACCTTAAGCCTTTTATATATATATATATATATTATATATATATATACATTTTTTTGAATTTGTAAAAATCAAAGGACATTTTTAAGAATATTCAACCGTGTAAATATGAAAAAACTTTGATTTACGTTGTATTATTTTTTTTTTAATTCTAATGTCCTTGCTGATGATGTGCGATTTGATGTACATCTAAAAAAGTACAACAACAACAACAATAACAACAAGAGCAACTGTAGTATATAATTTCTGTTTTTTTTGATTTACTTTTCAAGGCAAAAAAAAAAAAAGAGATAATGATTGCGTTTATATGGTAAATGACATATTCTTTTTTATATTTTTGTTTTGATTTTTTTTTTGTTGTCTCTCTTTATTATTTAGTGACTCTTTCCTTCTTCAGAAAAAAATTTAAGGGATAAATTTTGTTTATTTCTTTTTTGAAATTATTCTTTATTGTTGTTTTTTTGTTGTTGTTTAATACTTTCACTGTATATTCTTGGATTTTGGATTTATAATAATAATAATAATAATTGTTGTCCTTTCCAATTCATCATGATTTTTTTTTATTTATTATTTTTTTTTATATTTTGTATATCGTCATGTTAATTTCTATGGCATTTCTTTATAATTTATATTGATGTTAAAACAATAATACCATCAGATGTCAGGACTTAAGACAAAATATCGAAAAAAAATACAGATTTTAATTCGATTTTAATGGGGACTTTTAAAGTATCAGAATTAATTAACTATGCAAGATTAAGTCCTACGAGTATTTTGATAGTTTAATTCTAACTCTTACCCTCACCATTTCTTCCTTACGTCCTTAATATATAGATTCCATACATTTTTTTTTAATTTTATTTACCTGGAGGCATTACACCAATAAAATTAAGATATAAGTGGAAGTATATCAAACCGATTGAATCCGGCCAGGCCTGGCTTTCGGTAGACAATGCAGAATATGAAAATTAAACTTAATATCCTGACGAAAAAATTTTGCGTCATATAAACAAGCTGAAAGTTTTGTTTACGATAAATGTCTTCACGGGTTGAAGATTAACTGGCGCCGGTGGATAATAAACGAAGGAGTTCGATTGATAACGCATATAGAATGATAGTGATTTATTATTTCATCAAAGGACTTCATTACCGAACAGGCACTTGATTGAAATCCTTAAGTAAAAAGGAAAGTAAGCAGAGCAAATATTAACAGGGTAGGCAGACCTAAATACATATGGAGAATATCCATAGAAAAAGAAATCAATGAAGATGCAATAGCACAAAACAAAATCAGATGACTGGGCTTTCTAGAAGGCACATGTTCTAAAATGTCATATTTAATAGCAAAATACTTGAAGTTTAAAGTTATTGTAAATGATTTTGAATGTAGAACTAAAATTTAAGAATTAATTATAATCAAAAATCATAAGCAGACTCATACAGATTTTAACTATTAGCTTAAAATTGCCTAAAAAGCCATATTTGACTTGTAATAGAAGAATCTTCTTAAAATTTTACAATAATATAGCACAAATAAAAAGAGCATTGATAACGACTAGAGCTGAGCTCTAAATTGAGTTTTAAAAATTTTTTTACTAACCAAAATGGAGTATAATGCACACATTTTAGCTGGTGTTCCTATTACGGCGCTGGAATATCTTGATAAAGTGCAAAACAGAGCTATTCGTTTTATAAATGATCCCAGTGCCACGTCAAAGCTGACTCCGCTCAGTTATCGTAATACACCTGGATCGCTGACCTTGTTTTATTGATATCTTGTAAAGAGCAACACTTGTTCTAAAGAAATTAAACAATTAAGAGACATACACTCATAATTTTTCAACGGGAACAAGAAGGGCAACACATAGTCATCTTTATACAGTTGAGCTAACCAGATGGCGCAACACGACTAATGGAAATTCATTTGTCATGCATCACATTTATGAAACCATATTCCACGAAAATATTCCAAAAAAAAATTGCATTGACCACAAATCAATATAAGTACACTGCGTTTACTCAGTAAGTTCTTGGAATTAATTCAGAGTCACATTAAACCTTTCTTAATCCTTAAATATTTGTACTTATCCAAAAATTGTACTTTGTTATAACAATTCTATAATTCTCTTTAGCTATTTTTATTTTTATAAATTTTTAAATTTACTTTTTCGTCCTTTTCGAAAATACAAAAAAAAAAAAAAAAACAAAAAAAAAAAATGATGTCGTGAAAATCGTTTTTGATTGAAAAATCAAAAGAATGAAATAAAAAAAAACAAAAAAAAAAAAATAGAACAAAACACAAAAAAGAGATTTTCTTGTGATGTTTTCGTCAGATTTTTTGTTTCTCAGAGAAAATCACAGAAAAAAAAACAACAACAACAACAATAAGTATAGAAGAAAAATTTGTCACTGACAGATTTTGATTTTGATGATTTGGTTGCATGGTTCGTTGGTTTGAATGTATAGTTAAGGTTCAGTTATTTGTTTGTTTGTTTTTTTTTTATATTGTATTTTGATGTCATTATGAATATGTTTTTGTTATAAGAATTTTTTTTTTTTTTTTTTTTCCTTTTTTGCATTTTTGTACTTTTATATTTGAATGATTGTTTTGTTGTGTATATATATATATATACTTGTAATCATGTCTTAAGGCTAAATATCCTGTGTTTTGTATTATACATTTTATTTTAAACGGGGTTAGTAGAATCCTTTTAACTTTTAAATCTTTTATACAAGCAAATATTTTTAGATATATTATATAAGTACAAATTAATATATGTATATATATATATACATATCCATTTAATATTTGTGTAAAACAATATAATAGTGTGAAGTATGAGGAATCATTTTAGTTTTATAAGAATTGAGGGATTAATATACAATAAGTTGCTTCTTTGTTTATATTAATTTGTAATTAGATCAAAAAATATTATAATAGTAAAACGCTTTATTATCTCTTCAAAAGAATTTCCCTGAAGGTAAAGAATGTAAAAATTGAGAATATAATATTATATAAATTAATTAATTTGAGGAATATAGCATTTTAAGTTAAAATGTACTGGGAGAATTAGATATCTTAAACTGTAAGGTACAATTACTTTACACAGTTGATGGGCATATTAAGGGAAACAGACTGAGGACTGGGAACGTTGACTTGCAATTAAAAATAATATTTTTATATTATCATGAATTCAGTTTGCAGCTGTTATTAGTTATACTAGTTTTATTTTTTAAACAGGGTCATCTAAGTCTTGGGTGGCTCTTAATAGGTTGTAGAGTTGTACAGTTTGATTTTAAGGAAGTGGAATTGGGAAATAACTTTTGTGGAATTGGGATGCTGAATCATGGATTATGTAGAATAAAGTGGGATATTAAGCTGGAAGAGATTAATGGTCTTTTTAAATTTCATGGGGAGAACCTTAAGAGATCGCATTTGTTGGAAATACGGAAAGGATCACCATAAAAGAAAACCTACAAAACTAAAGTCCTCAAAGCTAAAATTCTCAAAAAACAATATTATTTCTGCATATTATAATATATGATCTGAAATATTTAACATTTGACTTATATTAGTACGCAGACTTGTGATTTTAAATGATTAAATGGGATTTTGTCTTTAAAGATTTGGCGTGGGGGATTCTATTTTTATTGCTTTTTCCGGAGGATTTTGTCTTGGCGATTTTGATTAGCAATTTTCATAACCTACCACTTCTGATGCAATAGCTTCAATAATCGCAAATTTTCAGAAGTCTTGTTACGCAAACTCAATAATTCCATAGTTTAGAAATTAGCATTTGTCGCATTCCTTGTTCCACGTTGGAAAATTTTAAACGGAAGCATTGATTACTAAACCTTTAGCGTACGTGTTCATCCCTCCTAAATATGTGAGCATATGAATATGTGGTGTAACCGTTAAGGTAACAATGGAATTATTTATAAAAGCTGGATTGTTTACTTTATCTAGATATCCCAGTTTTTTGTATTATGAGTATAGTATAAAGTCCAACAGATGCAGTCATCCCTACACTATAGAATTGCTTAAATGGATGTAAAACAGTTTATCTAAATTAATTTTTTATCTTATTTGTGATCTTTTACATTAAATTTATCTAAAATTTAAACAGATATTATACCTAATTATAGTTAAGAGCTGTCTATACCTCGTTAGATCTTATTTATTTGATCAAAAGCTTTTGAATGATTACTTATATTATAGCAATTAACCACTGAAATAAAATGTGCTCTGATAAAATATTTTACAAACATTTTAGAGAGTCCAAAAAAATCCAAAAATTATAAAATCGTTACATTCAAAGTCAATTTTATTCAACTATTTCCTCAATTTTCTAATAACCAAAATTTTCTCTTAAAAATAAAAAAAAAAAAACGAATTTAATTGTTTTTTTTTTTATAAATTTAATGAAAAATTCATAGCTATTCCTGAAAAGGAAACTGATTTGATTGACTTGACAATATCTACAAATCTGTTGTTTTAATTATTTTTTTTTCTACCCGTGTGAAAGATACCCACTTAATATAGTATTAATTTACTAGTCCGTTTGCAATATATCAGGTTGAGCATGATATGTTTTGATTTAAGTGTATGACTCGAACCAGCATTGGAAACGGGTTATTGAAGACCAGTTCTAACTCAAGGCTAAAATTTTTAGGAATCTGAGCCAATAAATTTCTAAAAAATTTTAGACAACATTTTCGGGTAAATGTCATACAAAGTTCTAAATCCAAGAGCATTCGATCAAATTAATTTAGGGTATATTGATATTGAAAAATGCTATTAGGTAAAAAAATTTGTAGCTATTCTGGTCGGAATCGTATCGGAATCATAAAAACCCAAAGTTCCCAATTACAATATCCCCATTGATTCAAAATCATCAAACTGCCAAAGTATTTAACATTTATATCTTTAGGTGTAAAATTCCGGAATAGGAGAGTTTAAAGTTGGATTAAAATCAGCGGTCTTGGCTTTTTCCGAATATTTCCGGGTGATTCAGAATTAGACAGGATTTAACTTTAGGGTTCTGAATTTTGTTTTTTGATATTTTTGGGGTCTGTGATTTCATTGTCATCGTATCCGACCAATGCTTTGCGTAGCATCCATTCAAGCACTCAGTGGATGTATCATTAAAACGCCAATATAAAGTTTAAAATACTATATTACTAAATGGACTCAAACGAGTATCGTAGGATTGTCAAGGATAACTATATTCTTCCGCGTTTGTTTCCCTTTTCTATCTATAAATTTCGCAATTAAAAGACCTCACACATAAAATTTTTTTTTCTATCATTTTATTTATAATTATTTTGAAGAACTTTAAATTTTACAATTAGTTCAATGAAATGAAAATTATATAAAGACATCACTGCAGCTATTTGTTTTTTTTTCATTTTTCTAATAGAAAATTTTTCAATTTATCATTTTGGTAATTTCATTTTTTTTTTTGTTTTAATGTTCGTGGAAAACATTCAATGAAAAAAAAAAAATTATTTAATAGAAACGGAAACAAGATGTCTACTATAGACTTTTCAATATTTTTCATTTTTAAATATAAATTTTATATTGAAGTATAATAAAAATTTTCCAATTTTAAAATTAAAAACTATTTAAAAGGTAGTGAATTTTCAAAAAAAAAAAAAAAAAAATTTAAAATAATTTTGACATAAGACCCCGGCTATTTTGGTCTTGTCTTGTCTTGTCTAGAAGCAAGAAGACTATAAAAGTAAATAAATAACATGTTCAAATAAATGAAATGGAAACATTTGATTTTTCCTTTCAAATAAGTAAACCTTTGAGTTTGTTTAAATTTTTGAATTATGATTTTTGTTGCAAGAAAAATATTGCAGAAGAAAATTGTTATAATTGAATTAAAATTTAAATTAATTCAAATTGCCTTAGATATATTCTTTTTTTTCCTAAGGTAGTAGAAAATTTTCAAAACAGCATCTGGAAAACTAGACTCCTATAGTGTGCAATAATATTTGAGGAAAACAACCCTACCAACCTGCATATTAGGAGTTACGCACCAACTATGAGTAATATCAAGGAAGTTGTCGCTAAGTTAAAGAAAAACAAAGCAGCTGGGCTTGATGCCATTCCTTCAGTACTAATACTACAAACTTTCCCATATACCAATGCCAATCATCTTAGACCTCCCATTATAGAAGTACATACAGGGAAATTAAAAGCTAGTTCTTTTTGGAAAAATGTTACAATTCTTAAGTTAACGAAGAAAGGCGATCTCAAAGACTATAAAAATTGGCGTAGAATCATTCCCCTCAATACAATGTCAGAAGGTCATAGCAACTATCATTAAAAACAGAATACAGGAGAAAATTCAACCAAAGATGAACGCGATGACCAAGCAGTTTTCCTTCCCCACAGAAGGTGTGCAGACCAAGCAAAACATATGCGAATCATTAATCGATTGAATAAAGGTTTCCCCTCTACCATCTATTTGTGGACTTTAAAAAATCCTTGGACACAACGGAAACATTAGTGAACACTTTAAGACAAATAAAGGAATGTTCACTTTCATCCCTCCTATTTACAATGGGCCTCGACAATATGATGTCCGAAGTCTGTGAAAGGAAAAAAGGTATCACATAGACTTAAACAATGCAGATGACACAGCCAGCAATATGCAGCCAAAATTAGAATAACTAGAAAAACTAGCGCTTGACGTAGATCTCGAAATTAACATTGATAAAAGTAAAACCTTAAAAATCGACAACCCAGCTTCATAATTTGATAAACGTAAATCACCTTAACTACCTTAGTACAGGGATTGGATTGATGGATGGATAATGACCGCTGACAGTTTTCTGAGTATAGATAATGACCGCTGAGTTTTCGGACGACTGTATCCAGTATGCGGAAATACACATATCTCCAGGAAACAAAGTCTAGTATCTTCAATGTTTGTGTAAAACCGGCGCTTAAATGTATGGTAGCGAAACATAACAGACATTCATTAACAAATGTCTATTGATTTTAGTGGTTTTTGCAATACGGGCAAGCACTATAGCAATAATCAAGAATTAACTAATTTTAAATCGTTAAAATTAAATTATTATGAATTAACCATTACAAATTTCTATTATTGTACCTAATGCATGAGTCAAAATACTTAATTCAATTAAATTTTTAAACAAAATATTATTTAATAATCCATTCAGTTCTTCGAAAAGAACCATATTCAATATAAAATTAATTAACTTTATTATTATTCCAGAAATTCTAACTACCCCATTCTTTATACATTTAAAAGCTATAAATTTGAGTATATTACAAAACCAATCATATTTAATTTAATTTTTTCTATTTATTTTTTTTTGCTTCAATAACCTTCACAATTAATTCAATATAAAATTCCAAAAAAAAAGTCTAACTAATAATTTGATCCCTAAACCAAACTCTTCGCCGATTGTTACTTCTTGGTATTTGAAACCAAATATTAGCGTATGCCAGTCTTAATTTCTTTTAGAGGTAGCAGAATTACAATAAAATTAAATATAACAAAATAAAAATGAAAACGACATCACTAAAATGTTTTATCTGTTCAATTCATCTCCTGCCCCCGTTCACTCTCCGGGCGTGATAATCATAATACTGTTGCAAGAAACAGATTTGGTTTTCCTTTTAATTGTAATTTGTACAGTGAATTCGGGGTTGTTTATTGTATGTGTTGATTTCGATTTTTAATTATAATTGTATTTTCTGTTTTGTTGACAGTTTTATGATTTATATTATCATAAAATCATAAAAAATTGTTTATGAAATTGTCGTTTTTATGCTTTAATATACAATTTATAGTATTCCTTGCCTTTTTTTTTTGTTTTTGGATATGAAATATACCAGAGAATTATGATGACATAATTCAAATACAGAGGTTATAATTATTAAAATCCAAAAAAATTAAAAAAAAGAGCAATTAATACTAAAAATACAATAACGAAGATGTCCATCCTCCTTCTGACCGTTTTATATTCTGAAAGCTGAGTAAAAATTCACATATGTTTAATCAGTGGTATTTTTCTTAATTACATTTGAATTTTGGATTTTGTATTATACCTTAAAGAGTATGGAGAGAATAAAAAAAATTCAAAATTGAAAAGAGAAGAATATATACAAATTGAATTATTGGAAACTGTATTTAGATGTTTTTGGATGAAACCGCTCATCTATTTTTAACTCAGTGGTACATTTCAATTAATAGAAGGAGGATAATGACATTAGAAGGATTATTTAAATCGCTAATAAAATAATGATAGCTGTTGATAAGTTATCTATATTTATCTAGTATCTACTATTACAAATAAGTTATTCTTATATATCTGTTTGAAACAGTTGAGACCCCGGAACCGTTTAAGAGAAAGCAGTTTCATAATTTGCATCATATGCAAGATTAACTGGGAAAAATTCCGTCTCTCAGATTTTTCTTTTTCCTGTTACTTGGAAGCATAGGGCTTCAATTTGAAGTCTCAAATCATTTCTATTCATAATAGGACCGTCAATTCTTGATTGATGAATTGAATACTGTTAGACTGATTTGACTTGATATTTTTGCGAAATTTTCCATATGTAGCGATGTCTACCGAAGGCTTTTCTAGCTTTACCAATTCTGTTTTGTATATCTTCGTTAATGCAACCTGTAGACGATATGAAACTTCCTAGATATCTACAATTATTCAATAGTTTTATCATCTTATTTTATTGGGTTGTCATTTGCAAGATGTACATACATAACCTTTGTTTTGCTTATGTTTATCTCTAGCCCAATTAAACGAAATGTTAGCTGAAGTTGGTTTAATTGGAAGATTGTGCATCTTCTTGACTATTGGAGAGAAGACATGTGTCATCTACGAAGTCGAGGTCTTCTAGACATTTATCATCCAATCAATAGATACCTTTTTCCATACTGCTGGTTTCCCACAGAATATCGTCAAATACGAATAAATAGAAACGTCAAAATAGAAACACTGAGAGTAGGGAGATCTTTGTTTCATCCCCACAGTAATTGT
Organism: Dolichopus griseipennis; assembly: GCA_963082915.1. Lineage (NCBI taxonomy): Eukaryota > Metazoa > Arthropoda > Insecta > Diptera > Dolichopodidae > Dolichopus > Dolichopus griseipennis. The sequence continues at coordinate 15,800,390 of OY720444.1, read as the reverse complement.
GAATGATTCACTAACATTCCCATTGTTTAATACCGAAATTTCCACGTTGTAATACATGTTCTTAATTATTTTGTTTATTTTCCTTGAAAAAATCCTATTCTCCAAACCTCTCCATATTGCATTTCTGGATAGACAGTTGAAAGTTTTTTTGAAGTCAACAAATATTGGACAAGGAAATTTATCTCCATTCTTGGGCTTGTTCATTACATCGTCTCTCAAATTAATATTTATTTTTCAAAAATTTCATATTATACGATAACTTTGATCAGGGGCGCAACCGATTTAAAAGATTAATTAATTTGCTACAACTAGTCCAGGAATATAATTCATTATAAAAGCTTCGACGATCTTTTAAAAAATAGCTGCTAATTTTAATATGTACTTTAGAATAAATTTTTAATTGTATAAAAGTTACCAAAAAATTCTTACGAAATATCAAATGAATGCTTTGAAAATAAGTAATCCAGCAAATAGATAATCTGATGATTACGTACCTGGAAGAAAAAAAAGAAATGGTGAAAATGAGTTTGGAGAAATTATTTTTACAATTATATTATATATTGAATTGTAATCTTTTATATGGATGAAAAAACTATATAATATTACCCTAAATTTTTTTTTTGTGAAAGCTTCGCCACTTATTTAAATTTTGTTTTTTGTTTTATAAGTAAGTGTATATCTGTGGAAAATATCCAAAACTTGATAAGCGCAAAATTACAGTTTTTCAATAAACGTGTTTGAAAATTTTTAAAAATATTTTGTGACACAAAATGTTTATTTAAAACATTATTAATAACCATAAAATAACTTGCTGTTGGTTTTGTAATAATAGATTTTTGGAATTAATGTTTTGTTTTAAGTTGATTTAGCTATTTTACTAGAAGAGCAAGAAGATTATAATCATGTTTTGGCAAATTATGAAAATTATCTTCCCATCTTAAGTTTAAGATCAGATTTCGCTCTTATAAACTTTTGAGGGATTTTTAATTAAATAAACGCTTATTTATTTTTGGCAGTGCAAAGATTTGATGTTAAACAGTCCACTTCAAATGTTATCTCAAAAAGGGAAAAATTACGCTTATCAAGTTTTGGATATTTTCCACAGATATATAAAAGTTTATTGTAGATTAATTTTAATTAATTTTCATTCAATAAATTTCATTATTTAATAACATATTACATATATTAATATTGATTGTAAGTTAATAATTCATCAATTTAATCTTCTGTCAATTAAATTGATTTTTATTTTAAATTAATAGATATAAAAGATGAGTTTTCAGGAAAATTCTTAAAAAATATTTAATATTAATTTAGAAATCCTCTCTCCTAGAAATCTAGATTAAATAACTTTAAATTTAAACAATCAATAGCCAATTATAAGAAACCCAAAGCTTACTAATATTAAGAAAACCAAAAGCCTTCAGTTTCAAATGATTGGCTTACTGCTTAACCCCAGTGCTTCATGTTATAAGTGACTGACTTGTATTAATATTAATAAAAATTTCTTTTATCCCTATATTATTTTGAATTTTAAAAAGTTTTCAAAACTCTGTTCGACACTGTTTCTAAGGGTGCGTTTATGTTGGAGCTGCGATAAGTGATAAGAGCGTCGATAAGAGCATCGATAAGAGCATAGAAAAAGCTATAGTCTTATGCAGTGTTTATATTGGAGCTTCGATAAGCGATAATCGATGTAAAATAAACAAGTAATATTATTTATGGTTGTATTAAATATTTGGTTATATTTTGAAAAAAAAAAAAAAACAAAATGAAATTAAAAAGCTTTTAAGAATTAAATAAAATAATAAAACATAATTATAATTGTTTATTTATTGGAAGGGTAAAGTAATAACAAAATAATATTAAATTGTTACTTAGTACTTATAAGTGTTTTAATTTTATTTAAGTCAATAAAAAAAGTAAGTTTGCAACAGTTTCTCCTACCGTGATATTTATTTAAAAGACAATATAAAACTCGTATTTAAATTAACAATCCAGTTCTTGAAATTTTATTTTATGAAAAACAGATGAAATATAAATATAATATTATTAAACCTATACAATAAGTTAAAGTTCGTTAAACATGCATTCAAAGGTACTTAAAAAATTTTTTTAAACATATTTTACATAGGATTTTAAAAAATATTTGTAGACAAAAGTTAAAACTAAAATTTTGTTATAATATTTACATCTTAAATTTTTACCCTAAATAGTCTATACCTAATATAATACCTACCTAATTGATTTTGTTAATTTTTTTTATTAATTTCCAATAAAAAAAAATTATTTTTAAAAAATTAAAATTATTATTTACATGTTGTATTAAGCTTCACGGCCACTTCAGTCCATAACTTGTCCAAAATGAACCTGTTATGGTTATTTTTATCCCTCTGGTCCCAAATGGATGGTCTGATATATATTTCGCTTATTAATAGTTCCACGTCCATTACTATTTAATTTACTATTTAAACTAATTTTATTTATTGAAAATTAACAAAAAAAAAAAAATAAAACAAAAAATTATTTTATCAAAAATAAAAAAAATTTGTATTTTATTATAATTAAAAATTTACAATTGCACCTGCTTGAGATTTTATATTAAAAAAAAAAATAACAAACAAAAATAACAAAACATTTATTTAAAAAATTACAATAACAAAAGAGAGAAAAGCATTTATTTAAAAATTTTGATCATCGATATGAGCGTAGAAAACTGAATAAAGAGTTTTCTATGCTCTTATCGCTTATCGATGATCAAAGCGATGCTCCAACATAAACACTTCTATTTAAAACATGTATATAGTTTTCTACGCTATGCTCTTATCGATGCTCTTATCACTTATCGCAGCTCCAACATAAACGTACCCTTATATCTAAGTTCTTATGTTTAAATTATACAATTTCAGGGAAATTAATTTTTTATGATTTATTTTAATTTTTTTCTTGTATTTCATTTTCCAACCAATTAATATTACAGTTATACATTGCAATTGACTTTTACAATATATACCATTAAAATACAATTAAAAAAAATTATATATATCCTGTCATTATATTGTAATATTAAAAATATTATATAATATACTCTCAACTATTCATTATAAATTTTTTTCAATATGTCCCACCACTATTCTACCAATTACACCACTATACATACCTGAATAGTGAACATAATTATATTATTTTGTTGTTTTTTTTTTTTTTTGAAATTTCAATAAAGCCACTAAAAAAACAAAATTACTTAACTGTATTTCGTATTTTTTTTTTTTTTTTTTTTGGGTAGGTCTATTAAAATTATATTGGCCTTCATTTATTCAGACTTCTGCCTGCTGTAAATCTTCTATATTGAAATTTTAATGTTTTAACAGTTATGTTTAAATGAGTATATATTTATATATATGTATATATATATATAATATACAATAGTACATGTATATATATATAATAATATGAAAGGTATGAGTAATGAGACTTTACTATTTAAGTGGACATAATTATGGACACAAATCAAATCTGTCATTAATGAAATGTCAAAACCATTTACCTAGTTGTAATATATTTTTATTTTAATTCCTTTTTAATTTTTTCCTGTTGTTTTTTTTTTGTTTTTTTTTTTTTTGCAGATATTCGTCAATTGATTGTTTTTTACAGTTTATTTTCATTTTCTTTTTTACAGTTATTTTTTGTCTTTTTTTGTACTATATTAAATTTATAATTAATCTGACCGACTTCCAATAAAAGTTCTATGATGACTCAGGTCTCGAACAACGCATTTAGCAATTCAGCGATTTGAATGCGTTGTTCGAGTTACTGAGAGTGATTTCTTTGATTTCGAGCAAATGGTCACAAAATTTTGCGCCCACTTTTTCTGTATGGCAATTTATGTGAAAAATATGTTCGAAATTTTTTCTGAAAAATCGTTCAATCGCTGTCTGTGCGTGCGAAACCCTACAGTATTAACAAGAGATTGTGAGAGGATCTGCTTGAAAATCAAATCTTCAAAATTCTAGACACTTAGTTTTTTTAAGTCTTCAGAGCAATTTAATCAAAAATCAAACTAATGTAATTTATATAAAACAAAGTGCGTGATTCTGGAGACTTGCTTCTTTGCTAGTAAGCTAGTAAAGCTAACAAAAAAAAAAAATTAAAGTAAGCCTAAAGTTTAGGACCTTAATTTTTAGAATGAACTTAAATATTAAACTTTTGAAATTAAAATTGTAATATTTTAGTTCTACTTCGAAACCGGTGAGTGTTATTTCTAAATTATGGCGATTCGATTCCTGAGTAGGTAACTCAAACTATAAGAACTTTGGAATTTGAGTGGATTTAAGTTTGATTCTACTCAAAATTTATGTAAACTCAATCTAAGAATTAACATTACTCAAAACATTTGTAGTCTAAAGTGATTTCCAGACAGGAGTATAGGACTTGAATTGATTCGTATAACTTTAGGTAAAACGCCTTCGAATTCCGAATTTCACACATAGAAATATGAAAATATTCGGTAAAAGATAAATCGCTGATTTTAAACTCAACTGGTATTCCTTCTTAATTGCCCAACTAAATGGGTCAATATTATAAACCGGTGATTGTTATTTCTAAATTATGGCTCAGTTAAAGGGGACTTCCCATAAGCTTGAAGTCTTACAGTTTCGCAATCAATACAAATTTCATTAGCATTATTTGAATAACACAAACATCTGCCACAATTCACAATATAAAATTTAACAAATTAAATGACACAAGAAAAAAAAAAAACTAATTAAATGATAAATTAAAGTTTTAATTATTCTAGAAAATTGCAATGGTATTGATTTTAATTGAGTACAATATAATATATAAATATATATTAAAGATATATGTATGAAAGTGTAAGTGTAGGAAAAATTTCTGGAAAAAAAAAAAAGAATTTCTCAGAAAGAAAAATGAGTTTTATATGTTATAATATAAGTTCATTAAAAAAAATATATGTATATATAAAATAATTAAGTGAAAATTGAATAAAATATGTAATTTTAATGTTGGAAATATTTTTCATTACAATTTTCATTTCAATAAATCGATATTATTCAAATAATTATCGAATAATGATGAAAAATACAGAATTAAATTAATATTAAAGTAATTTTATTTGTCAAAATTTTCAATCATTTGTCAAATTGATTTTTAAATATCCTGTTATGCTCCTGCAAATATTTTCTTCTACCAGATTTTTAAAACTTTTTAATTATAATACTTTTTTTCTAGATATTGTGAAAATCTGAAAAGCTTAAGAGCGGTAGAAGTCTTGAAGATGCCCCTATATTCGAAAGATTGAACTAAATCCACGAATCCTGACAGAGCACAGACCCTTGTCTAAGCTTTTTGATATTAATATGATCGAATCAAAATTTGCAGACATACTTTACTCTAACACGAACATTGTTAGTAGTTTTAGCTTGTTTATTATATAACTTTTCAAATATTATATTTCATTAGAGGTTTTTTCATTGGGAATTTTTTCATTGGTAATAATTTTGTGAAACCAAACTTAATATAATTAATAATACCATAGATGATATTTTGTATCAGACAATTGTTTAAGTCAAGCATCAGTAAATGTAGCTCATATTAATAAGAAGAAGTCTAGCTTCATATGGAGGAAAACGTATTGGATCTGTCCAAGCAAGATCGCGTAGAGCTAAACGGAGAAATGTTTTTTTTACTGATTCAATACTTGAAATGTCTATGACACGAAAGGTAGACAATACTTGGTTTGCATTTTGAAGTATAGGTCTTACAAAAGTAACGAAGAGTTGTTTTGTGATATAGGGATCAGAAAATATCTTTGATCAACGCATAACATCAGTCCGTTCTTTTTTTAAGTTGATCGTTTATATTGTAATCGTATTTGATAGTTGAGTCAGCTCTTAACTTTGAAAACTCATAATTTGACATTTGTCAACCTTTAATACGAGATTTTTGTTCCTGCACCATGAGCCAAATTGATTTATATCATATTGCAACAATTCATAATTACGAGGTAAGGTTTTGCAGACTTTGCTATCATCATGAATACCTCACTTTTTTTCATTTTTAATTTATTTATTTATTTATTTAACCAACTTGACTACAACATGCAATGTTGTAGTCAAAGTGTAAAGGCCGTTTACCTTTCGGATGTGGGCCTATTTCATTTTTAAGTTGGGAGTTATTTCATTCTTAAAATGATTTATTTCATTTAACAGCTGACATTTATTTTATTTCAAGGAATAATTACCTTAAGTAGAAGTAATTTCCTAATAAAATTAATATCTCAAGTGTTGGAAGTTATTTTATGAACTGTTAGAAGCTATTTCTTATGACGTTGGAAATCATTTCATTGGTTGTAGGTTAAAAGAATTTGATTTGATAGTAACTCTCTCTAGATTTGAAGGACTTCTCTTATTATAGATTATTTCATTGGGAGTTACTTCGTGTAGTCTAAGTAACTCGTTACCACCTTTTTTGTACTGCAGTAGCTTATCCACTACCATTACAATTTCCAATCAAGTTTATTAGCCGCTTTTTCAAACCCTCTAAATGAAAATTATTGAAATATTTGCCCAAAAATTAATTTAAGTTTTTTTTTTCTATTTTTCAACCATTGTAAACTTTCATTAATTATTATAATACCAAAAAAAATAAATGTAATAAATTAAGTGATTATTGATTAGAAAATGATTACATAATTTTCCTAAAAGTATGCAAATAAATTATTTATTAAATAAATTAAAAAAAAAAATGCAAAAACCACATAATTTTAAATGATTTCCACATTTTTTACCAAAATATTTTTAATTTAAAAAAAAACATTTATCCCCTGTATACCATTTTAAATCAGTCAATTGAATAATCATTAAAGAGCTTATAATATCAAAACCAAACATTTTTAATTTATTTAATTGCATAAATGTTTTTTTTTTATTTTTTTTTTTAATTCAAATTAAAAATTTAAGATTTAAAAGTGTTCAATTCATAATTTAAGCAAATCTAATTTCGAAAAAAGTCAATTTTAATTAGAGCATATGTAATTGAATCAATCAACCTAAAAAGTTATTTTATTTTTTATTTTATTTACTATTTAATTTGCAGATAATTTTTTTTTGTGGCAACACTAATGTATATTTGATGCAATTGTTTTTTTTTCCACTTGCATCTTCCATTAGACTCGATCGTTCGCCAACAACTTTATCTTCTCCCAAATTTGCCCGTTTCTCGTTGGTTCAGCCGTAGTAGCTTTTCGATGTCAGGGGTTGTTGGGTCGGCCAAGCCTTTTATACTACCTTCGGGGTTCCATTCTTCTTGTTATGTTAGTTGGTACTTTTCTCAGAGTGTGGCGTATCCACCTCCATTTTCTCCACATGATTTGTCATCCGCATTCCCTTTCGTGTAGAGCCAGCTTCTGGCATGACCTCCTCTTCTTACGTGAGATATAAATCTATAGCTTTTTGGCAGCATAATACAATAGCCAGTTTCTTGCATGAGATATAATACCTTGGTGTTAAATAAATTTAAACTATAAATAAATTTGGGGCGTTTTTTGCAGAAGTTCAATCATCCGGAGGAGTTCCAATCACTCAAAGAAAACTACGATAGAAATTGAGAAATTTAGTATCGAATATTTTTGAGAACTGGAAAAATTGAAGAACTTCTCCTAAATTTTACACACCTGTAAGAACAATCGTTCTGTTGAATGCAGAACTTTGTATAACATCTGCCCTGAATATAGGTGTAATAATTAAAAAATTCGACAAATTGTCTGAATCATGAGATCACTCTTACCACTGTGTGACCCAGCTGTTGAAACTAAAACCATTCAATTTCAAAAAAACCAAACAAATACTTTTAAATTCGTTATCAACTATGTTCCCAACATGACCAACTATTCGCCTTGCACTTCATTTCCACTGTAATTATGTTACAGTTATGTGCAACATTTTTAAGTATAATTTTAATAACCTTTAAGTATTATAAATCATTTTAAACCTCAATTACTATATAACGGTTTTATTTCAAAGCTTTGAAATAAAATTACAAATATAGAAAAATTATTAAAGTATGGAATTTATATATGAAAAATTCTTATAAGCTAGCAATTGAACTTGTTTCTTAGTCATTTCAAAAATAAAAATATTTATAATTCGCAGCAATGTTGCAAATATATTTTACATTAGTTTACAATGTTGCTAGCACATTAAATTATTATCAAATTATTGATAGAAGACATTAATTGAAATCTTTTGATCAACATATAATAATAATTTATTTTAATGACTTAAAATGTTTATTTATTTATTTGGATGTTTGAATGTTTATTTATTTATTTGGATAATTTAAAAATACTGTTAATTATTAAAATTATGAATATATTTCATTTATAGAAAATGCTAAATTTTAAATTAATTCCCACCTTTAATAGAAAATTTAAATAAATTTAATATTAAATTGGTTAATATTTCATGTGACTACAAAACACAAAATTTACATGTGTTGTTGTATTGAATTAAATTTAACAAATAGATATCTTTAAGATATTATGAATTTATTTATTCGTTTATAGAGTAGAAAATTTTATTTTAACATTTAGGTTACATTAATTAATAGTTCCTAATATCTTATGGAACACTTCCTGCTGCCTTGCACCACTTAAGTCAAGTCATATTTAAAATCACTTTTCAAAATTTTCAAAAAGCTAGATATCTTCCCATTGTACTTATTTAAGCGTAGAACTCTTGTTATCCAAATTTATAATATTAAAACCAACAAATTCATATAGTACATATTAGATATTCTTATTGATGCTCGTTTTTGTGTTAATAATTTTACCCGGACTCTTATCCTTTTTAATGGAATAAATGTCTGTTGACTTTTATTAAATAGCCCCGGCCTTTATTGCACTAGATCATGATATGAAAACGCATTTTGAAAATTAATGAAATCCCACTGAGTCACCAAAACGGGACTTTTAGGAGTCTGGATTTGGTTTTAGTGAACCCAACATCAAAATCAGTATCTTGCATATTATACAAAATTCCATATATAAATTAGAGGCGCATTTACTTAAAACGGTACGGGCTGCTTTTACTTACTTTGTTATTGACTACCATTCCAATTCAAGAAGGTCCCATTGACACTGATTCAAAATTTTTTTGGGATTGAAGTTTACGGAAATTCTGTCATCATACCGAATACGTCTAATATCGTCAGTTCAATCAATATCAATCAGTAGTACTAACCTAACCCGGTCTCTGTATTTTTGCAAGTATCATTAACAGTTACTTAGGTTTTTTATATTTATACTGAATATTTTTCCCAATATCAGTAGTAGTACTTAAGTTATAGTATGGTACTTGAAAAACCCCTAGTCTGAATAAAATTCATCTCACAAAGCCAATCAATAAAACCAAATCAACTTTTTGAAAATTTTTTTTTATAAATGTATCTTCTGATATGCGAACGCATTCCATATTAATTTTTCTAATATTAAAATTATTCTGTCTTAATAAGTTCCTTAAAATTTTTATGCAATAATTTAAAAAATATTGTTAAAAAATTTAATTTTTCAAATTATAAAAAATAAAATATAATAATAAAATAAATATGCGACCATTTTCTTTTCATTTAATTTTCAAAAAATTTAAAAATTAATTAAATAACACTGACAATTAAAAAATAAACACTAACACCACTAAAAACAAATATGTCGCTTGAAATAATATGTTCTTAAGTTATAAATTCCCATCAAATTCAAAATATAGAGACATTGTGAATATGTGAGAGAGATTGATTGAGAGAGAGAGAGAGTGAGAGAGGAGGGGAACATCAAAATGTCAAATGCTTATAAATTTCTATAAATCTATATTAGAATATATTTTCTCTGTTTTTGTTTTTTTAATTTTTTGTTGTTGTTGTTTTTTTTTATAAATAAAATTCTTTCAATTTGCATTTCATATGACAATCAAATTATTGCATAAAAATATATCGAAATGTTCCCAATATAAAAATTGGAATGGAGGGGGGAGGGGTATAGGAATGTAGTTAGAATGTAATATATAGTATGAGTTTATTGACAATTTAAAAAAAAAAAAAAAGCAAAAATAAAAAAACAATTTTGTTAAAATTATATCATGCAACATATGTTTATATAATATGAATCTTATATATTATGCATATATACATTTTTTGTGTATAAAATTATTGAATATCTCAAGAACATGTTAATTATTACTATCAGTCATATTTTATTTTAAATATTAGAATAATAAATTAATAATATTTGTTTTGTTTTTTTTTTTTATTAAAATACCAGATGACTCTTTTGAACTTCATCTTTTATGCAAATTAACATGCATGTATATTTTATATATATTTATATTGAATATAATTATTAATATAAAAAAAATAAAATAAAAAAAAAATATTTTTGTCAATATATACTTTTATTAAAGTAGTACTAGCCCCCTAAAATGTAGAAAATATAAAATTTAAGGTAGATCTTGGGAATTTGTTACTGTGTTAATATAAAAATAAATTGCTAGTTTAAGAAACAGTTCTTTTAATGTTTTAAAATTTTCACTAACCAGAAATTGATGGCAGCTCTTTTGCATTTAAAAGTGTTTTAATATAAAATATAAAAGTAAATTGCTGAAATGAAAGATAGTTATTCTTTTTCTTAAAATTTATATCCAGCAATTTACTTTTATATTGATCGTGTTGACACATATTGACACTCTAAGCCACTTTGCTAACCACTGAACCATACAATTCTTATAAATTTATGGTCAGATTTCTAATATAAATGTATCACTAACTGACAGAATGAAAAATAAAGCCATAGACACAGGCAAGTTCAATTAAAAGTATATAAAAATATAAGTATATGTGTTTAAATAAATTGTTATATTTTATTGAAAATATCTCAATGTACATAATATTTCATTTGAAATGTTGCTGAAGTTTTTTTTTTTTTTTGTTTTTTAAATATTTTCTATGATAATTGTTGCTGCTGTTGTTGCTGCTGTTGTTGTTGTTATTGTTGTTTTAATTAATATTATTTATATATTAATAATGTTAAAATGTTATGGAATTTATTTTTTCATTCAAAACATTTTTTTGCAAAAATTTTTTTGCAAAAAATTTTGTGAATGGGCCTGAAATTTCCAAAACTAATGCGGAGGTATTTCAATTATTGAAAATTGATAGTTTTGTTTTTATTATGAAGTCACACTGGACTTTTTAGCACCCAATAATATTTTGATAGTGGGTGAAAGAGGTTAAATATAGGTGAGACTTCATATTTATTAAAATGATAATTTAAATAAATAAAATAATTTGTACATTTTATTTTTTTGATCTTTTACACACAACTCATTAACTGCATTATTATTAATTTTCATATTATTGGCACTTTTTAAATTTTATTTTGTCTTGAATGAACGTGTCTGTTTGGTGACAACAAAATTTGTTTGATACAAAATTTCAATTGAATTTTTATAAAATTTTAGAATGAAAAATAAATATTAATAGACGAAGAAAAAAAACTTACATTATTATTATGAATGAAAGAATGACTGAGTATTTCCGGTGTTATGCATAAATATTCTTTATTATATATATATATATATATAGTAATGTTAAAAGTGGTATATTACATGTGAGTTGTTTATGCGAATGTTAATGTTAAATATTAAATTATAAACATTTTAGTGGCGCAAAAAAAAAAATATGGAACATCTAAATTTTAAGTTTGTACGAATACTCGTATACTCTTTTGAAAACGGTTTTTTTTTTAATTTAATTAATTTTTAAAATATTATAAGAAATAAATTAATAAGAAATATAATTTTTTTTTTTAATAACCATTGTTTATTATCAGATGTGAGCTTTTATATAATGTGCCAACAATATCATTCAAATTAATTCATTTTATTATTATCAGGAAGATGGTGAAGTTTGTTTTGAATTATATTTGTCAGTTAGGCAAATATTTTTCAATTTTTAAGTGCTAACTTTTCAATTATAAGAGTCTGCCATTATATCATAGGTACATAATGAAATGGAACAAAAGATACCGGAGATTTTAAATTCTTAAAATTAGATTTTTCTACTTGAAATAGTACTAGGCCTAAGCATGCGAAAATTTCATAGATTCCAATTGATAAAATTAAATTTTATGATATGTATATATCCTTTATCTGCATTTACAGGGTGTTTCCTAATTAAGTGCACTGCTATATACTACTGCATAGATACTTATGAGTAAATCTAGCTTAGCTCCCATACACAAAATTCATCTACTCATAATTACCTATGTATTGGTATATAGCAGTGCACTTAATTAGGAAACACCCTGTATATGTAGATAAAGGAATAAATGTAAATGGGAATTTATTAACAACTTCAAATATACTGATGATACAACACTGTTAGTCAATAACTTAGACAATTGACAATACCTAAAGAGTAAAGTTAATCTAGAGAGTAAGGAAATAACGGTCTCAATATCAATATTGCAAAAGCTAAATTTATTATTATTAGCAGAAGAAATTTAGTTGTGATCTAAGATATCATGATCAGATCACGTATCAAATATGGAAGTTCTACAGAAGCTGCAGAAAGAAAGAGAGTTAGTTAGTTTTAATAATTGTGATCTAAGATATTTTGACCAGATAAAGTATCCAATATGGAAGCTCTACAAAGGCTGCAAAAAGAAAAAGAATTATTTTTATTAATTAAAAAACGAAAAGTAAACTATTTTGACCATATATTTCGAGAAACAAAATATGAATTACTACAGTTTATTGTCGAAAGCGTCGAATAGAAGGAAGATGAAGAGGAGGCAAAAAGCAACTATCATGGCTGAGAAATATCAGGGAGTGGACCGGTTTGGGCACAATTAGAGACTGACTTCGTAAATACGGCCACAAATACAATAAAATATGCTTACAATGTAGTCACCTTAACAAAAAATTAACACCCCAACATTCAACAGTGGTTAGGCATCAATAGAAGATGATATATTGTAATAATTTCATGTTTCAGTTATAAGGTATTTTTGTATGTGTGAGTTATATTATTCAATTAAAAAAATATTTTTATATTTTGCATTTTTAAATTATTAATATAAATTTATTATAATAATTAGTTATTACATTAATTTTAAGCAAATGGCGGGTGAATTGGAAACCACAAAAAAAATTAATTTTAAAAGAATGTTAAAGTTCGAAAAAATCGGCGTTCTTACTAATATACGATCTAGTTTTCATTCATATTATATTAGTAATGATATGAGGAATTTATAAAAATTCATTTCAATTTGATTGTCTCACAATCCATCCCATTTTAGAACTTTTAACCAAATTTTTTTTAATCCTTTGAAAAGGGTTGTTTACTTTATTTTTCTGTACTCTTGTTTTTGAATTTCCATCGGTTTTTATTTTTTCTTGTAAATCTGTAAGTATAAATTAAGCATATTTCCCCCGTTTTTTAGCACATTTTCAAAAAATTTTGTAAAAATGTGCCTATATAGCTTCACTCTGTCCGTCCGTCCGTCCGTCCGTCCGTCCGTCCCTTTTTACCTACGATTGACTAAAAAATATCAGAAATGGGTAGGTATTACAATAAAAATAATTTAATGTTAAAACTTTTTTTTGTAGCCCCCCCCGTTACGGAGCTACAGCCCCACAAAGTCGAAAAAAGCCCCATATTTAAACAGTTATAATTAGAGTTCTATAAGGTATATCTCCAACCTGAAAACGGTAACAGACAGCTGTTTTTATAAGCTTTACAAATTTTTAAAAGTCAATTGAATAGTGTTACCATACGGTACTAAAATTTACCGTTATTCAAAACTAAGTTTTACACAATTTTTGGTCCTTCATAACTTCGGAACGGCTAGATCTAGGAACTTGAAATTTTGGGAGAAGTTAGATCCTTAGAAATAAGTAAGAGTCAGTTAACAAAATTTTTTTGTCACGCCCCCTCTTTAGGAGCTGTAAAGGGTCGAAAATTGAAATTTTGCTAAAAATTTAGCTTTTAAACACCTATAACTTGAATACCTGTCAAAATTTTTTTTTATTTGTATACAAAATTGAAAGCTCCAAAACGAAAGTTTCAATAAGTGTCAAAGGCTTTTCTTAATTTTGACTTTGTCCGTCCGTCCGTATGTTTACAAAAACTTTTACACCGTTTGAAATAGATTAAAGAAATTTTAACCAGAAGTAGATATGACAAAAAAATTAATTTCGTAGAAGAATTTTTTTCTGTAGCCCCACCCGTTACGGAGCTACAGCTCCACAAAGTTGGAAAAAGCCCTATTTTTAAATTGTTATAACAAGAGTTTCTTTAAGTGCATTTTTAATCTGAAAACGGCAAAAGATAGCTCGTTTCATAGGCTTTACAAAAATATAACGTTTAAATGTATAGGGTTACCATACGGTACTAAAATTTACCATTAAGCTAAACTCAACTTTTGCAAAATTTTTGGCCCCACGTATCTTCTAAACGGTTCAACCTAGGGTCTTGAAATTTTGGGAGAAGTTAGGTCCTCCAAAATTAGTAGGAGTCGGTTAACAAAATTTTTTTGTCACGCCTCCTGTTTAGGAGCTATAAGGGCTCGAAAATTGAAATTTTGCTATTTTCAACCACCTGTAACTTTAACACCTGTTCAAATTTTTTTTTACAAATATGCAAAATTTATAGCTGCAGCATTATGTTTCAACATACGTTAAAGGTTTTTCTTAAATTTGAAAGGGTCTCTTTAAATTGAAGAAATTGTTTCTTAGTCTTAACCATTTTTGGTTTGATAATAATATTCTAAGTAAAATTCCAAATTTTGTTGGAGTTCAAAATTGGCTTTCTAGAACCGGAAAAAAATGGAAGAGTGAAGACAGGAGGGGAGTGAGCAGATCCATCATAAGTTTGCTAAACAAAAATTTGGGAACCTTCCCCATTGAAGGGCTACTAGGTCTTCAAAATTAAAACTTTTATGTTCTTATAAAACAGTAACTTATTTACCAGTGTAAGTTTTTCCAAAATTAAACGTTAACATTGAAGCTCCAACATATTTTGCATTTATTAACAGGTTTTCTTGAGTGCATTGGGGTTATATTCTAAGTAATTCACTATTAGTCATATAATTAATTATTAATGAAATAACAAAATTATAATATTATCATAATATATATTTTTATAAAAATAAATGATAAAATACTCAGTAAGAAACCCTATATAATTTTGAAAATGTGCTTTTTAAAAACCCTTGGTTTTTTTCCCTAACTTGTTTATTTTCGGTTTTATTATGATTTCCAACAAAAATCATCCAACAAATTTCTTTTTCTTCTGACAAAATTCCAAAAAAAAACCAAAATTTAAAAATTATGCTTATAGGATTTTTCTGAGTTCTGTCCTTCCGTCTGTTGTAAAAACTTCCACATCTAAAGCTTATCCCTACTCATTTGACCACTTATCCTTACATCAATTACTCAATTTACTCATCTTACATTCATTTATTTCAAAGAATAGAACAGGACTAGTGCATAGTTCTATATTTGTGTCCCTACTTGTTTTTTGGTAAGCCTTTTCTTCCAAATTCTTAAGGTGACGATAAGCACAGCATTAAACATCAGTTTAACATTTATTTGAATTACTTTCAGGGGATCTCATTAGGAACTATAATACTAAGCAATCTGTGATGCTAAATGATGATGCGAATAGTGTATTGACGTTTTTTCTTTGGATATCCTCAGGTGCCTCTTAAAAGTTTCCACTCCCTGGGGAAAGTAAAAATAGTTCGAATCTTATATGTTCCAAGAGTTTTTATAAGTGGTTTAATATATTACTTCTGTTATTTTATTCATTTTCATTTGTTTCAGCAACAATGTCATAACAATTTTAACATTCAAAGCATTCAAATATAATAAGCAAAAAAATAAAGAAACATTTTAAAGTATGAATCATAAAAATTTATGAAAATATTGCTCTGTTTTTTGGTTCGCTAATAAACCCTTTGGGTTTTTTTTTTCTTATATTTCTTGGTATTTCCTGCTGCTTCGACTATATTGTCGCAGGTTTTATTATAAGTTATATTCATATGAAATAACAATATTTTTTACTGTGCTATTTGTAACTACTAAATTTTAAAAATAAAAAACTTAATACCGACCCCCTAAAAATCTACCTTATAAAACAAAATAAAAAGAAACCCCCTTTTATCTCATCAATTTCTTTTAAATTTTAGTTGATTCTTATTGTAACTAGGTATGTATGCTTTGTAAATTTCTTTGTATTAAAAACTTTTCTTTTTATATTTTCGGAAAAAGTTCATAGGCATTGAACTGGAGCAGTTTAAAATTTAAAAGCAAGTAAAATAAAAAACCAAAGGGTTTTAAAAAAAAGCACTTTTCGGAAATTAAAGTAATGCTTTGTCATATAGTTTAATGCATTTAAAGGATATGAGCCGTATGGTGAAACTGTTATATTTATACCTAAAGCTTATGAAATCAGCTGTCTAAATTGCTACTCTAAAAATTTCAAGTTTTAAACTTAAAATGTTTGCAAGATATAAGGAAAACGAAATTTTGTATAACAGTTAATTAAAATACAGTTTGGTGACACTATTATATTTATTTAATAAGCTTATTAAAGAAGCTGCCTGGATTTTTACGCTAAAAATTAGGATTCTGACTTAAGGTATTCGTCAGATACAAGGGGTAAGCAATTTCTTATATCAGTAACTGCATTTGGTGAAACTGTTATACATAGCTGTCTGGACTTCTTTTCACAAAATTTCAAGCGGCTAGCTTAAAGCGTTTACAAGATATAAGAAGTACGAAATTTCGTATAACAGTTAATTAAAATATCGCTTGATAAAACTGTTATATTATTTCAAGAGCAATGAACAATGAATGTTCTCTAGGCTTTGACTATCATATTTTTAAGTTTCTTACTTAAAACTTTTTCCAGATATAAGGAGTAACAAATTTCGTATAACAGTTTTTTTTTAAATTTTGTTTTGTGAAACTACTATATTAATATGTTGTCTAGATCGAAGATATTTCTCATAGTATCTCTGTTTAACCAATTTTAATATATGGTTTTTCTAACTTTCAGTGGTTGCAGTTTCAAATGAGTTTGTTACTCCAAAACTCGTAGGACTACAGAAATATTGTTTGACACCTATATACGATACCTAAATACACCTACCTCCGATAGTTAAAATTTCATTATTTTTTTTCAATAGGTGTCCATAAGTTTTGTAAATACCCAGGCAGTTTGACAGACAGGTTGACAGACGATCAGGGTGCTTGTAATTTACCAAAATTTTTTTAAAATGAGCTTGAAAAAAGAAATATAACAGTTTATACCTATACAATATATGCTTTATATATTATATACTTTTTTACTTCAATCATACTTTATATGCATAACTACTTATATATATATATATACATACTTCAATCATATTACTATCATACCATCACTGAATTCACCTTTTGATAGGCACAAAAGCACAAAGTAGAGTACAATTCAAAAGAAAATTTTCAAATATGTTGATTTGAAAGTCGATTGGCTGCAACCTTTTGTTTAACAAGAACAACAATAATATACACGCGGGTCATAAAAATGTATAATAACACGTCTTTATGTCATATATAATATTTTTTTTTTGTTGTTGTATTATTATTGTTTTTTGTGATTGTGCGGCACATAATTTTGAATTTTTTTCAAATGAAAAACAAAAAAAAATTGCCAATTGAGTATTGTAAATTATCCTGTATATATACATACATACATACATTCGCATAAAATATAAAATATTATTAAAACAAAAAAAAAAAACAAACTAAATTTATATTTTTTTGTTGCTTTGTGTCGAGACATATTTTTTGGAAAATTCATTCATTCACTTTTCACTCATTCACTCAATTCACTCGTTTAAGAGTTTTTATTTTTTTTTTTCTTCCTTTCCAACAATATTTTGGGACCCAATGGCATAGGTATACAAAAAAAAAAACAAAACAAGTATAAAAAATTCAAAATCAAAAACAATCACAAAAAATTTGAAAGAATTCGTTAAAAGGAAAGGGATGGTAAAAGTTTAGTACACGAGAGTATAATACAAAAAGTTCTTCAAACACCCAAGACACAAACCATTCCTCAAAATATTTACAAGCCACGACGGACGTATGGTTCTATAGTCTTCACACATGTGTATGCAGGGTAAAATAAAAAATAGTTGATGTTTTTATTATACTATACAAGATTTAAATTGTGAGTCCCAATCAAGCGTTCCAATAGTATATACACTCTGTGATATGTTCTCATCTCACAAAAGCCGAAGAACTTTTTTTTTTCTTTTTTTTTTGCTTTCATTTTTGGGATTGATGAAAAGAATCTTGTCGAGGCGCTTTTTGTCTTGGAAAAATAATATTAATATCCTTTCTAAATTTTATCCTGATTATTTTCTACGTTTATTTTAGAGATTTTGGTCTTCTTTTTTTTCATTTCTACCGTTAATTTTGTTTTTTTTTTTTTTTGTACCGTTATTTGCTTTGTTTTTCTTAAAAATTTTTCTTATACGAAACAAATGCTTTTTCTTCGAAGACTTTCTTTTAAGAATGTTTAAGGTTAAGGCAGCATTATGTTTTTATGAAAATCAAATTCTTGAAAGGATAAAATCTCGAACATTTTCTAGTATGATTGGAAAATGAAAGCGGATGGTACTAGTTTTTCAAAAATTTTTTCGTAGAATTGTGCATGCATAAAAAGTTGTTAGATAGGATTTTAAAGTTGATTTTAAAAACAGGATAAGGACTCGTTATCCTTAATACTTTATATTAAAACCCGAAATTATGAATTAGTAACGGTTCAAGAGTTGAATTCAAAATCAGGATATTAATCATTTCCAGGACTTTTGGATATAACATGAATGTGTCAGATTTGGAATTTTATAATTTTGTTACAAAACCATCTTTCAAGAATTTTTCTCAGAAAATTTCATTTCATATTACAAGATTTTGACTTTCGAGGTTTTGCATTTAAGGTTTAAATTTCGAAGATATTTATAAGGATTAACAGCTTTCATAATAAAAATAATTTAATCCTTTTGGGTTTTTTGTTTAAGATTTTTCCGCGAGAAACTTTCAGTTTTCGAGGTTTTGTCTTTTAAGATTTATATTACCAAAGATTTCTATGACCGTTGCGAACAAAATAATTTAATTCTCTTAAGATATTAAGTTTCAGATTTTTCCCCAAAAAATTTCATAGTTTTCAAGATTTTGGTTTTTGAAATTTTAACTTTCAAAATTTATTTTCTTATTGGGGATGACAATGTTTTAAAACAAAATAATGTAGTTCTTTTAGGTTTTTTAGTTAAAATTCATTTAACATTTTAGTTTTCCAGATTTTGATTTTCGAGATTGTGACTTTACTTTAAAATTATAAATGACACCGCTTCAATAATATTCCAGTTTATTGAACATTTAGAAAATTCCATACATAAGAAAAATAGAAAGAGAGAGAGATAGAAGAAAGAGAAAAGGATAAAAGCAAGACGTTCTATAATAAGAAAAAAATATGATATAAAACTATTGAATTTTATCCTAGTATATATACAAACACACATGTTTATATAAAGTATGTTTAAATATAATATGTGTGTATGTATGTATAATATTTGTTAATGTATCATACTTTTTGCAAAATTTATTTTTATTTATTTTTTTTCTCCTTTTTTTCTTCTTTTTTTTATTTTCTTCGAATATTTTTCATATTTTTCAATCCTCCAGGCTCTAATTTTGGCCAATTTATGTTACAAACGTTTTTCATATTATAAAAAATTATAAAATAAAACGACAAAACAAAGAAAGAAATATGACAAACATTTTAATATATATATATTAGGATCTATGTATTTAGATATAACTACACACTTAATACCAAGTAGAAATATTTTGATATGAATAAACCGCATCACCTTTCCTTCATGTTTCACCACCTACATTCAATTGTTCTTTTGTTTTATTTTTGAATAATATAAAAATAACAATTTTTTTTTAAAGGTACAATATAAAAAAAAAAATAAGAAGAAGAATAATGGAAAAACATTTCTCTTGTGATGGAAAATGAGCATAAAAAAAAAAAAAATTAAAAAAAATTCGAATCAAAATCATAAAATAAGTTAAATTATGACCAAAACTCATACAATTGGGTATACAAGCATATATATATAAAATATTATAAATTTTTTTTTTTAACATATTATTTTTTAATATATTTATGAATATAAATATATATATACATATATATAGACGTTAATATGTGTAAGTGTACGTTAGTAATGAGGGTTAACACTGTATATATTTGCTTTTTAATTAAACTTGAAATAGTATTAGTAGCTATGAAACTCCTCAACTTAACCCCTTAATTAACAATATATCAAACATTAACCCTTAACTTCCCAAGTTTGTTTAACTAAAACTAGAATTCGGCCTACTATACTTTTTTTCAGTTACATAACCTCATTGTCTACAACATATATCAAATTGGTACTAAACTTCGCAGGATTGTGTATTTCAAAAACAATAATTCATCGAACTACTTTTTCTTTCGGTTCATTAACCCCTTTAGACATTTTTCCTTCGGTTGATTAACCCCTTTAGACATCTCTTTAGACATTTGGACATAACTGCAGTTCAGGATTATTAACACATTTCAACATTACGACATTTTTGTTCCATTTGTTAATTTTTCAACTCAGAAATTTGAACGATTAATTTAAATTTGGTCCATGTATGGGCTCTTGTCAAATGGAATTATGCAGTAAATCAATTACCCCTTTGCGGCACAAAAATAATTTTTAAATTTTCTTATAAATGATTTACGTGGTTCATTTCAAAAAAGAATAAACGAGTTTATGCGTTCATGATAGAAAGGTTTTGGTATCACACGAAGCACGGTCGGTAAAGTTAAGAATTCTAATAACAGACTTGCAGTTTTTTAACCCCTTTCGATACTATATGTAATAGAAGAGTTCTTTAAAACCGAAATATTTCGAATTTTGAAAAAAATATTTTCTTATTTTACATAACATACTCATTGCTGCTTTTGGTTTTTTAGTTTAATACTACCAGTGGTCTGAATAAATTTTTTAAGTTAACCCGTTGCGGAACAAGAACTTTTAAAAACATTTTCTGACATTTCTTTGGGAATTTTAATACTTTATTCTAAATTAGTATAAGATAATTGAACTAAACTGTTTTAAATTACTTTTTTCTAATAAACGTGCGTTATTAATACAAAAGAAACCCATGTTGTGAAGGTTAAATTATATTAAGTGATTATTGTATAAATATATGTAGTTCTTGAAATTCGAAGACTCCAGTAAATCTACATGATCCCTACTTGCAAAAAGATTATTTGATTTGCTTAATCAACCTTGGAGCTGCTTGCAAAGTATGTTTTTAGGTTTTATACTGTACTTTAAAAACTATTTTGTCAAGACCTAACATCAGCAATAAGGGAAGAAATAGAAACTAATTATCTAAAATAAATACTTCATGAGCAATTAAAAAGACCAACATTGCATTCGATTAAGAATGAACTGATATGTATTAGAACAAGATGAAATGCACAATTTTTAAATATACGATTGCTAGCAGCATTTAGTCCAAATGTAAGCTTCATGAATCTTTATGAAACATTTCTGTATCTCCCACAAACATTTACCAAAATTTACTTAAAAATAAAAGAAAAAATAAAACAATAAAATAAATAAATAAATAAATAAAAATATGTATTTTAACTAATATTTTTATTTTTTATTTTTCATCTTTTAAAAGAATATATGGAAAATTCATTTTGTTTTTTTTTTTTAACTTTAACAAAACATCAGGTATTTTCCATTTTCCTTCAATAATATTTCAAAAAAAGTTTACAGTACGAATTTTCATATTTGTTTTTTTTTTTTTTTTTTTTCTTTCTGTACACCGTACACGTATACCCATTCATCTTGATGTATATAATAACATTCATAAAATGCCAAATGGGATGTTAAGAGATGAAAAAATTATTTTCATAATAATAAAAAAAAAAAAAAACAAAAAAAAAAACTTATATCAAATAAAATAATAGTAATTTACCATCAATACATTTACACTCTTTATTATATCATGAAAAACAGAATCCTTTTCTTTAAAACATCTTTCAAAAGAATTAGTTTTCTTGCAGAGAGATTGGTGAGCATAATGACAGGTACACAATCAATTTTGTTCATTAATTAAACACGTGTATCATTCCTCTTCCATACAACTCTTTTATTCGTCCGTTGTCCAAACAAAGTTGTCCCTTCCATTATCTGCCATTCACAATAATCTCAGAGAATTGATAATGGAATAACAACTTCAAGACCTGAATGAAGCAGATAATATTAACAACCCTTCAGAGGTAGGTATGCAAAGTAAGTTACAGAACCTATAATATAAAGTCCCCCTTGATGTTTCAAATAATGCAAAATTGGTATTTCTGAAGTGAGAAACCCAATATTTATATTCCAACAAAACCAATCTTCGATCCCTTTTCTGTCCTCTTTGATTAAATTAGATAATAAGATGTATGGTCTACTATTTACAAAAAGACAGATATGGATTACAAGGTTTTAACCAGTTTTAATCGGAACTCTTCGAACAAACCTAAAAAAATTTAATATTATTATAAATTACTTATTATGCACCTCACTGTACTTTTAAAAAATTTTCTTATATGAAATTAGTGCAAAAAAAAACAATGTTTCATAAATACATATATGTATATACATATATATTTGTATGAATTTTTGTAAACGGCAATCATACATTCTAAAATACTTTTTAAAAATTTTCATTTCAATTTTGTTATTTTTTTTTTTATTTTTTTTTTTAGTATATAACATTATACAGTGGTGTGAAAGTTAATGCGTGCACGTGACAATGGCTAGCCGTCAAAGTGAATTGCTTTCAAACATTTATAATAAAAAAAATTTTTCTTTTTCTTTTTAAATTTTGTTTTTTTTTTTTAATGAAAATCAAAAATAAGATTTTGAAACATTGCCATTTATGATAATAGCATTGCCTTGATATAATATGCTGCTATTTGCTTATAACAATTCTTTTTTTTTTATGATTATTATAAACATGGAATTTTATTTTATATTTAACAAGGAAAAAAAAAAAGTTATTGAAGAAAAGGATAATAAATGTTAATATCCTTGCAGTTAAATATCCTTTTTTAGATTGCATAAAATATTATTCGTTTTATTTTATTCTTACATATGTATGAAGGTTAATATTTAAATATTTCAAAATTATTGTGTATAGGAATGTGACAGTTAACAGAATTTTGTTAGTGTGTTCGTTAATAATAAAAGAAAGTTAATTTGTCAAAGAGGCCTCGGTAGTGTAGTGAATAAGCATTTAGCTTATTAACCGAGGAGGTCAAGATTTAATTCCCGGTCAGGTCACAAATCTCCATGGTGACCAAATGTATATAGTAAATAAATAATATTACTTATAAAATAAAATTGTTGGCCTTCACCCGAAAGGAAAAGGGCCCGTCAATTTGCAAAAGGGTTTGTATGTCCTTGGAAATAATAAATAAATAAATAAATAAATAAATAAATAATTTGTAAGATTTTGATATAAATTAAAAGAGATGATAATATATAGATTTTGTGGCTTTTGCAAATGGAATTCCACTTTTAGACAACTTCATTAGAAGAAAAGTGCTACCGCAGTATATAGATTAGGAAAAAGATATAATTATCAACTGGATGACACTGTACTTAAAGTGCAAAAATCTCATTCAAGAGATCCGAGTATAGTATATAACTCACAGATACAGAAATTATATTAAAAAAATTTCTCATTATAAACCTATTATAGCTTAAATATAAACTTATTATAGGTATTATACGAAGCCGGTTTCATTATATTTTTATTTTATTAAATAACTATAATTCAAATATTTATATTTCGACATGTAACCTTTAATAATTGACTTGATTTTAAAATCCATTGAAAGTTATATGAAACAGCTCAAAATTTTAAGAGCATTTTTCATCAAGTTCTATATTAGCGCTTTTATAGATATCCAAAATGTAATAAGAGCTACGTTTTAAAAAATTTTTACAAATTTATTTTTATATACAACACAGCACGCTTTGCTATTAAAACTGAGCCGGTTTGATCAAAGGGTTTAAGGGTTCAAAGCTATCATAAAATTAATTTTTTTATATAAGTTTAACTGCAAATTTAACTGCATATTTAACAAAGCAAACAGAGTTTAAAGGAATTCTTTTTGGCGTAGTTCTGGATAGAAAAACTCTCTCAACATCTTTAAGTAACGGTCTCCAGTGACCGTAACAGAAACACCTTCTTCTTCAAAAAAGTTAGGCCCGACCTTGATGAAACTGCACACCATACTGTAACGTGAAGTGGATTCGATTCCATCTGCTAGGAGGTGTGAATATATATATAGATGTGCGTCTATATTCCTTATGCGAATGTGCGTCTATATTAATTTTAACGGCTATTACGGATTCCAGCGCGTAAAAGCGGCACACTATCTAAATTCTTTTTTCTACATCCCAATCCTCCATAATCTGTAATTTTAAATATTAATCTGTAAGAAAAAAAGAAATGGAGAAGATTACTCAAACAGAAAAAATTTCATTGCAATTTATTTTGGTAGCAGCTTTCGTCAGCCACCCTTTACATAGCTCAGAGTCGAATATAACTTGCGTTTTTATAATTTTGCCAAAAGTAGTTAGCCGTATGACATATTTATGCAAGGTGGACATAGTCTATTCTATTCTTTTCCTCATGTTAAATGGAATATTCAAAAAATCTTTAAAAATATTCATAATTTTATATGATCGACATCCTTACATAAGATTGATAAAATGATTGTAAAAATTATTCTCAAATTCTTTCATTGAATTTTATTAACATTCAAGGGACTGTGTTAACCAAGTGGATGAAAATTTTTAAAGACATCCGACTTAACAAAATTATTTTCTTAAACATTCTTATAATATATACAATGTCAATCTGGCTTAATGGAATCAGGTAATTTGAATTGTAAGAAACTTTAATTAGATATTTTGTTTTTAATAACATTTGCTACCATTTTAATTTTATCGAAGCCTCTTATCATTCCATGGATTTTTTTATATTGTTTTATTTTTGTTTTTTTTAAGTTTTTTTGTTTTTTTTTTTAAATCTAATAATGACATAATATTACCTATATATTTACACATACATTTAATTGTGCATGAACATGTATATATATATGATTTCCTAAATAGAACATGGCGAATTTAATATTGTACAACTAATACAAAAATTGCATTTTCACTTTATTTGAAATAAAAAAAAATAATTTTCCAATTCTTTATTATTGTTGTTGTAGTTTTTTTTTATTATATATAACATTGTATATAATAGTACGATCTTTACACAAGTCACTTACTTGTCATATTTCTTTTCAAAAAAACTTATGATTTTGAACTCATTTTATTTTTTTTTTTTTTTTTGTACTTCCGTTATACATTGAAAAACTATTAAATATTACAATACAATGAAAAAATATGTATGTATTTGTGTATATTTACACAAAATACGAGAAAGTCTAAAAAAATAAACGTATTTTGCTAGAAATTTTTAAAATTACATTTTGTTCATTTCATGAACATTCAAACATTTTATGTTCAACATTTCAACTCAATTCAATTCAACTTGAATCAAATTCATATTATATTAAATATAAAATACGTATGTCTGTATGTACAATGTATTACAAAAACGTTACATATAACAACTACAATTTAAAAGAAAAAAAATTAAATTAATTTTTCTTTTAAAATTTTTTTGTTGTTGTTTTTTTTTTTTTTTTGTAAAATTGAAAATTTTGTTAACGTAAATTTCCTGTTCTTCCTTCAAACTTTTGACAGATTTTTACGTTATGTTTTTTTTTTTTTTATTTTTGCAAATGATTTTTTTAACTGATGATACGCTTTCGATTTGAGGTGAAATTGTCCAAAAATACTAGACAGAATTTGTTCTTGTAAGTTTTTGAAGTAGAGCAATTTCAACTAGTTTTTTTTTTTTGATTTTTGTTTGGCGGATTCTTCGCAACAATCAAGTCAAAATTTGACAGCTTTTATAAAAATACTAAAATTTTATAAAATTATGTTTGAAGCAGGGTTCAGGTTAGTTGGAATCAGAGTTGTGGAATCGATAGTTTTAAAAAGTAGTTGTTGGAGGCAGAGTTTGAGTCTGTAGTTTTGAATATTAACTCTCTGTAAGAACCATGTTTAGAACTCTGTATTATGCCCAATGGATATTCGTTATTCAATAATTTGTTGGGTCTTTTATTAAACTTTTATAATAATTTTATCTCTTTCCATTATTCCTTAGTATTCCAAATAATGTACCTTTGATAGTACATAGATGAGAATAATGAATTAACTTATTTTTGACAATCAGTTGTTTACAATTAATCAATTATAATTTTTCAAAATCAGCTACAAATAATTATTTTGACATTGAAACCTTGACATTTCACGAAATCTATATAATAATTTTGACATGTTTAATTCTATGCTGCAGAGGAAAATATTCATACACACGATCTTTTTCAGGCCTACAATCTACTTTCCCTCATGAATGCTTTCAACAGCTTATAAGCAATTGATTTTAAATAAAATAAAGCTTGAAGAATATGACCCTGTTTGATTTTTTTAAAGTTTTATACAGAAATGCTTGTGGATGCAGCATGACCTTACATTTTTGTTAAAATTCTCATCCTCTAATAGTGTGATTCAGATTGATTGATCATAGTACTTCAAGCAAGGGTATTAAATAAAAATGCCAAGCTTTTATTAAAATGTTGTGGAGCTTGTGTGATCGACCAATTGATGTTTTTTAGTACTGCAAACCAAAAGAAAGCGTTTTCATTCACGGATGAAGATTCTTGTGCAAAATTCAAAAAAACCTATTTGCGAAAACTTAATTACATTTTATTCAGTAGTTTTTTAAATAAATTTCGATTACTTTAAATAATCATATTTTCGAAGTACAGGTTTCGAAATACCCTACAAATTGATCAATTTTATCTTGAAATTCCATAGACCCTCTTAAAAAAAAAAAAACGTTCATTACAAAATTTAAAATTAACGAAACTTTTGAATCGTCCTTATAACACAATAGTAATAATAATTTTTACAATAATAAAAATACAATAAAAGTAATAATAATAATAATAGTAATAATGAAAAACACATTTCCTGTTTCAGGAATCATTATTTCGAAAATGTGCAGCATAAAATAAAGGAAAAAAGAAAGAAAAAAAAGAAAAAAAAAAAAATAAAACAATACGGAAAATTTTTTCTGATTGGAAAAATGTCAAAAGAAATGAAGACTGAAACATAAGATTTTCCACAGATGATTTTTTATTTTTCTATTTTATTATTTTATTCTTTTGTGACTTTTCTTTTTTTTACAATAAAACAAAACAAGAACAAAAAAAAAAAAAAGAAAGGGAAAAATAATTTTGAAAGTTTTAAGCGAAATTTCTTGAGGTTTCGTAAGACAAAAACTGTCATAATAAATATGAACATAAAGAATATCATTAGATTCTAAATACTTTTATTAAATATGTCACGGGAATTCCAATTTAAACTTCTAGATGTAACTTCATCTAAATTCTCTTAATCCTTTTCTATTTCATACGTGTTTCAATGTCATCTTAGTCTGAATATTTATTTTCAATTGACAAAATTCTAAGATGCGTTTGGCGATTGAACATTTACATGTCTAAAACTACACTGCAAAAGACTAAATTTTTTCAAATTTAACAGTCAGTCTGCGACGGAGTCACAATCACATCTATTATTAATCGAAAGTTCTAGTTCCTTGTGGCAACAAAATTATGTGATAAAAGCAAAATAGCTATAAATAAATTATACAATATTATATAGAAGACCTGATTCTGCTGAGTTCATTTAATTGCAACTCCCAAAAACGAGAAATTTTATCACTAATTATTGTAGATTGTATGTACTGCCTTTTTGTTACCATGTTACCCTACATTTTCAATATTAATTAAAAAATACTACCGGGTGTTCGCCACTTTATTTAACGCATTACTAGGGTTTTGCCTGTAAACTGTGATAGGTACCTAATTGCTGAGGATGTTGGACTAGAATACTCCACATTTTCTTTCAAAATCTTATATTAATAGTTTTTTTTGTTTTCCTTTTTCCATCTCTTTCTATCTTTTCTCCGCTAGTTCATTATTTTATCCATTGTTTTATGCTGCAATAATTTTTTTCCCCACCTAAATTTTAAAAAATCTGTCAAGCCAACAAAATTAAAAGTTTTTTACCTCATTTTTACTTTTTTTTATATATTTTGTTGTTTCTTCAAACTGTACAAGTTCATGTCAATCTTTCTGTCTTTCTCTTTCTCTTACACATTTTATTTATTACTTTTTTTTTAATTTTCTTTTTATTTTTTAATATTTTTGTAACCGTTATATTTATGTGTATATATGCATATATATATATATATATATTTATATATTATTATATTTATATGCATGCTTAATAGAAATCATAAGAAAAAGTTTTTTTTCATTTATTTACCCATTCCCATCCCTTGTGTTTGCAATACATATTTCTATCTCTTTCTACTGTTTTTGATGTTTTTGTTTTTTATTTTCGAAATGTCAAATTCAATCTTAATCTATCTAAAAAGTAAAAAAACAAAAAAAAAAAAAAAATTAAAAAATTAAAAATAAAATGTCTGTCCATCTTGCTTTTGGGGGACATTCTATTGACGGGTGAAAAGTATCAGGACATCAAGAAAAGCTTTTGGCGTCACAAATATTTCTTTAGATTTTTTTTTTTTTTTTGTAATTTTTTATTTTGTATTTGTTTGTTTTTTTCAAAGTTTTTGCAAAAATTTTATTTAATTTTTAAATACAGTCGAATCCAAATAATATTTAATTAGAAATATTTTAAATCTGTATACACAGGGATTTTCCTGAAAGGTAACCAAGAACGGTGATGATGGAGAGGATCAAAAATAGTAAAAAATAAAAGTGCAGGGTATATATTTTTAATGATTTTTGAAATTAGGGTTACGAAAACCTTATATAAGTTCTTTTAAGTTGAAAAAAAATTAAAATATTTTTTTTATAGATAATGTAGGATAAAAATTCTATTCTTAGACAATTCTTGTAATGGATGTTATAGCATTAGGTGACACTGAATCCCCATTTTCTAACGTTTATACTGGATTCGTCTGTTAAATGCTTTAAACTCCCATTATTGATATGATGAAAATGGAATGTTCCACAAATTATTCAGAAAAATTTGGACATTTAATTAAAAAAATACTTGGTGTTTCCCCGTTGGAAGTCATTTGCAGTAAATCAGCTTTTACCGTTATACGAATGTGTTTAATAACGGTAAAACCTCATTACATCTTATTTCAATGTTCTGATTCGGCAATTTATTTGTGTATTGAACTCTTGTGGTCGGCAGATGAAATCTACTGCTGTATCTTCATATGTTGTGAATACGTTCATGAGATTGTAATCTTGATATATTCGTCCATTTGATCTTTAGCAAATCGATTGATATTTTATTAGTCATTTATGCGCATTTATTAAAATACATCCGACAAGCTTGTTATACTGTAGACAATATATTAGTTTAGCAAACATAAGTAAATTTGAACTATATGTCTTATCGTTTAAGATTATTAATAATGAAATTAAGCATAATTTTATTCTAAACAGAATGATCGATATTCACAACCGCAATACTCGTAATAAAGCAAATTACTACCTTACATTATTCCGTACTAATAACCAAACAAACAATGTCGTATATAATTGTCTAAAAGCGTATAATGAGCTGCCAGAAAATTTTAAACGGATTGAAAATCTACCTAAGTTTAAATCAATGATTAGAACATTTGTGTTGCAAAGTTAGCATCTTGGATTGAATGTGTTTTGTTGTTAGGGAGAATTAATTGAATTTAATTCAATAACTTGATGAATTGTTTATTATATTAATTACTTATGTTAAATACTTAAAACTACTTTAATTTTATAACTTTTGTTAAAGGGAATGTTATTGGTTATTTTTTTT
This sequence comes from Dolichopus griseipennis, assembly GCA_963082915.1. Lineage (NCBI taxonomy): Eukaryota > Metazoa > Arthropoda > Insecta > Diptera > Dolichopodidae > Dolichopus > Dolichopus griseipennis. The sequence continues at coordinate 15,770,173 of OY720444.1, read as the reverse complement.
CTTTTTTGTTGTGTTTTTGTTTCTTTTTGTTTTATTTTTATTAAATATAAAAAAAAAAAAAAAAAAAAAAAAAATTCTTTATACTTTTGATTTTAATTTTGTGCAGGAACTCGTTAAAGAGATTCCTAAATTTTGAATTTAAGGACCATATAGCCCAGGCCACGGTCCAAGTAGCTAATTTAATGTTTAATATAATAATTTAATATTATTTATTTAAATTTTAATTGATTTACTGTAATTTATGAATACTTATAATAAAGAAAAAAAAAAAAAAAATACAAATTAATTAACATACTATTAAAGATTATCTTTTATTTTCCAAAAAAAATTAACTTTACTGTGTTTCATTTAACTATATATTTAATTTTTATCCATTTTCTTTTAATTTATTTTTAATATCGTTATGGAGAAGCTAAAAGTGCATCGTACTACATTTTATTATTTCTAAATATCCCGTTCACAATTCCAATTTATAATCCTTTAAAAAAAAAAAAACCTTTTATTGTAGTGGTAAAATAATAGATGAAGAATAATAATAATAATAAAGAACACTTGTATATATAAAACAGAGGTTTGTGTTGTAGTTGGCAAAAAAAAAAATAACTGATTTTCTTATTTTTTTTTGCTATTACCATCATTAATGAATAACGGTACACAAAAGGAAGCTTTAATGAAGTTTTAAAAAGTATAAGAAAAAAATTACAAAAAAAAAAAAAAAACAGAATGACCTCAGTATAAAATTATTACAACTACAGGTATATATAAACTTAAAACGAAATCTATATACAGTTAAATATATACACAAATATAATATGTAATTTATATATATATATATATACATATATTTTATATTTTGCAAAATTCCCAGGATTCTTCATTCAATTCGAATTGATAGACTGAAGAAAAAAATAAAAAAAAAAAAAAATAATAATAATATAAAACTTTTCAATGCTTTCAATCTGTCAAACAATGGATGCAATTTTATTTGATGTTTAATATATACGTATATATATATATAAGAAAAAGGATTGTGATTAGGGACCAAGAATATAAAATATAAAATGGATTAAGAAAGAGAAAAAAAAAAAAAACCAAACAAGATGTCACAAAAAAATTTCCAATATAGAACAAAGCTTAGATAAAAAATATAAAAATATCAACATAGATAATAATATGTACAGTAAGTGTAAGAAAACGTTGATAAAATGTCAAATGCATTTTTAAATTGTGAAAATTTTTTTCATTTTTATTTCATAATTTTTTGTTTTTTTTTCTCTTTTTTAAGAGTTTTTGATTGTCATTTTTATTTAGTTTTGACAGAATTGATTTCTTAAATGAAATTTAAAAAAAAAAAAAAACAATTTAAAAATTCAATGACGTTAACGGTACTATGAAATTAGTTCGAATGAAATAACGTCAAAAGGTTAGAAATTGAATGGAAAGTTAAATAGTTTTTTTTTTACTTATTAAATTTTCAGCCGTTTTTTTTAGAAATGACTAGATTTACCATTTATTAAGATCTTAGTACTAGAAATGTTAGAAAACCCGTTCTGAAGATACTGCTTCTTAAAAATGCTTAAAAATTTGTCTATTTCCTATACAGCTGTATGGCACAGTTTTTAAAGTGGCGGACTTTCATGCGAAAGGCCAGGGTTCGAATCCTAGTGAAAGTGAAAAAACTTTTCTGGTTTTCGTGTCGACTCTGTTGTATCTATTGAAAATCTAAGACTTTTCTACATGTTATAAGGCCTACTACTATCACATGTTTTAATTGTACGTAGAATTCATTAAGATCAATTCTAATAACACGAATAAAATATGACCCCCTGTTCCAAACATGTACCAATGGTATAGACAAGCTTATTAGCCTAATAGTTGAACAATTACAACTTAAAAAAAAATATTGTGTGTTATTTACCATTGTATTGATAATTGAGTAGATAGGTTTTTTGCACAGGCACTCACTTTAGAATATTCTTCAGTTTATTAAACTTATCTAAAATTACCTTAACGTAAGCTATAAGTTTTTCAATTCGAAGTTATTTTGTAACACCTAAATTGGTGAGATCTGGAAAGATTGATTTAATCTGAATTTGAATTAAAAAAACAACAAATTGAAAAATCTGAACAAAAAATTAAAATGACATCTACTGAATTTCTTTTTATTTTCTGCAGTTTTATTAAAAAACTTTATATAATTATAATTTAGTTGAATTGATTTGCGTTTGATTGATTAAATATAATTAAAAGTGTATAATATCTATTTTATAATTAGTTTTAAATTGATCACAGTTTTATAATTTTATAACATTTAAAATTCAATTTTTCAGTGTTACTTATATATTTCAATTACGAATCTTTTTAAAAGTTATAATCTAAATTCTAACTATATGTTCTCAATTTTTAATTAATCTTATAAAAATACTGTATAGCTTTATTTAAATATTTTTTTTAACTTCTTTGCATAACTAAAACCTAGTTCTGCAGAATAGTTTTCCCATCAATACAAAGTTTTATATTGATAATTTCCGTAGAGACCAATTTTTAAGTATAGGATACACCATATTTTAATAATTTCATAAGTTTCTTTAAAGCAATAAAAAAAAACTAAAAGTGGAAAGTTATAAATGAACAATTGATGTGTAATTATAAAACTTGTAATTATAAAATCATTTTGAAATAACAAAACAAAGTTAGAACACATTAGCTATTTAACGGCTGGGTAGCAAAGTGGTTAGAGTGTCGACCATTCATGCGAAAAGCCTAGGTTCGAATCCCAGTGAAATTGAAAAACTTTTGTCTGAATTGTCGAGTCGACCAATACTTAATGATTACATATCTATATACGATCAATAATAAAAGATTACAAAACTATATTAATAAAACAATATAAGCAAATACAAAATATAAACAAATAATTTAATTGAATAATATAACTCACAGATATAAAATACCATATAACTCTAATACCAAAATTATTACAATATAAACAAAATATAACTGTATTTATTGCAAATCTAAGACATTCACATGCTATAAAGCTAATTCATTTGATCAGTTCTTTTAAGAATATAATATTTCCCCCTGTTCCGACATGCTATATATGTGAAGGCTGTTAAGCCTATAACAGTGAACAGTTAGCAAGGAGAGGTGTCAGTAAAAAAAAAAAAAAATTCCTAACCATCAGTTTTTCCAATTGATAGTTATCATCATTCATCAATGATTTCGTACACACTGTCAGTTTTTTTTTTTACACACAATTATTACAAAATAAGAAACACCTTAAGGTATAACTATTAGTTGGTATCGTATTTTTACAGTTAATGTACAATATTATGACTCAAAAAAAAACAACAACAACAACAATTATATTATAAAAAAAATAAATAACTGTTACAAAAAAAATTTTAAATACTTAATATTTTTTTTGTTGATTTTCATTGAAATTCAAAGAAAAATCAGTTTATAATATTGTCGCATTTACTGCACTATTTAACATTCATAAAATAAAACAATTTTTTTTTTTTTTGTTTTTTATTTTTATTATCCTTATTTTTAAAGGATAACAATAAATTATTTCGCAATATTTTTCGCTATACAAAATTATTCAATACAAATAGCACTCCAAATATAAATAGAAATTTTCTTCTATTAAGAAAATATTAATAATTACAAATACAAAAACAAAACTAAAATACAAATTTTTTTAATGTCCTGTTTTTTTTTGTATTTTTATTTTTTTATTTTTGATTAAATACTGTTATAACAAACCGTTATAGTTAAAGGACAACTACCATAACTTCAAAATCAAAAATAAAAACGAAAAAAAAACAACAACAAAAACTGACAAGAAAAAATTTTTTAAGAAAATTATTGCATGTGTCAAAAGTTTGAGTTATAAAAGAGAGGAAATAACTGTAAAATAATAAAATAAAAAAAATAAAAAATAAACCAAAATCAAAAATCAACTTTGCTGCAAGGACTTGTAATAAAACAAAATATACCTATAAATATATATATTTATATGTATGTTTACATATATATATATATATATATTATGTATAGATATAATAATCAAATATTTTGCATTTTAAGGTTCAGTGATTTTTGGTATTCAGCTTAAATATAATGATGATAATAATGATTTTGATGGTAATAATGATAATGATGATGATGAAAATGATTTATAATAATGATTAAAATGATGAAAATAAAGTTGACATTGATGGGAGACAAAACAAAACTAAAACAAAAAAAAAAAAATGCCGCCAAAAGTTGTAAAAGTAAAATTAAAATTTTTATTTTTTTCAGTTCTTTTGAATTTCTCACTCCTCAAAGTCCTGAAAATAGTCCTCATGATTTTGTGATTTGTTGCTATTTTTTTGGTATTTCAAAAGTATATATGTATATATATATTTCTTTTTTTTTGCAGTCTTCTAAATTTAGAATGACATTTTATTGTCATCGTGACGACAATTCACTTTCGTCTGTTTTTTTTTTTTTTTTTATTTTTGACATTCTTTTGTGTTTGTTTTTATTTTTTTATTTAACGGTACCTATAAGAAAATATAGTTTGAGGTTAAATTTTTTAATTTTTATTTATTTATTTTTTTTTTTTAAGAATTGAATTGGTATATGATTTTCAGTATTATGAATGTTGAAATTAGTTTATAATATATTAATATTAATTGTCAATTATAAAATAAAATTGAAATGCATGTGTATGATGTGAATTCACTTAATGTCACATTTTTATTTTCCATTTAGAATATCCATTGATTTAATGGGTGACATGTCACAGCTCCCTTTGTCATAAGTCTCTAAGGTATTAAAGTCCCTTAAAGAGTATTATGACGAAAAAAGTTGTTACATTGATGCATGACGATATGCAAACTTTTCCAGGAGTTTAACCAAATGGTCCAGAATTTTGGGGATAATATATTCCCTTTCTCAGAAATATAGGGATTTATATAACATAACTTACTTTCTAGTATAAAATCTAGCACTCTGGATATGCATATAAACAGCACTCTGGAAAAAGGAACAACTTTGATTTTGAAACCGACCAGCGACCAGCCCAATATAGAAATATATAATAAAAGTTTCGATTTGTGAAATTATAAGGCATAAATCATAAAGGGAGTTATGACATTTTTTTTAAGGGACTTATGTCACTTTGTGTTATTTTACAAATTAGTCCCTTAGGGACTTATGACAAAGGGAGCTGTGACATGTCACCGATTTTATGAATAATAAAAAAAAACCCAGAACTTTTTTGACTAGTCATTTATTCAAATCTAAAGATCATTTTAATCTAATAAGTTGTATAAGTAATAGAAGATCTAATAAATGTATAAGTTTTCAAGCTGGAAAGTATTATATTTAATTTAAATTAAAATGTTATTAATTTAATAAGTCACAAATATATATCTAATTTAAATTTTAAATACAATTCTATTTTATTAGTGTAAAAATCTTAAGAAAAGCTAATTTTAAAAATAATGTCCTGGAAATAAATTATTTAACTATTTAGGAGATGATACAGAGCATATAATATACAAATGATATTGAAGTCAATATGTATAAAGAACAAAATTGAATAACGAACTTTAAAACTCATTTAATGCTCTTTCAGCCTTGCATTTTTAATTCTTAAGTAAAAAGGAGTATCGATTGTGGACCTTGGGTGATATTCCTTAAAAATCAATATTATAATATTATATTCGTTTTATTAGAATTGATCTTATTTAATTCCACATACAATTTATAAATGAGATGGTACTAGACCTTATAACTTGTAGAAGCGTCTTAGATTTTCAATAGATACAATTCTATTTTGTTTATAGTGTAATATTTTGTGTTTGAGTTATATGGTATTCTATATCTGTGAGTTATATTATTCAATTAAATTTTTTGTTTATATTTTGCATTTGTTTGCATTGCTAATGAATGTATTTTGTATTAAAGATATATAATTATTAATTATTGATTAATCTATTAATTTTAACCCAATGGCAACTTTTGTTTAACAAAATTTTAACCTAAGGTTGAACAGAACAACTAAAATATTAATTTTAATTGTTCATATTTTATATTTTCTACAAAAAACCATTTTTATTTTGCCATTCAAAAATTTATCTTTTTCTGGCACTTTCTTGTGATTTTTTGATGTGTTGCCAGCATACCAAAAAAAAAGAAAAAAATACTGTCATTTGTTGTAGTTTTAGTTTTTTATTTTTCTTTTATTTTGATTATCCTTACATAAATCCTTGAAAATAGTAGTAAATTTGCTGGTAAAAGTTTTAAAAAAATTTTTTTTTTTTTATTACCAAAAAAAAAATGGTATGAAAAGTAGAAAAAGTTTATAACGGAATAAAATTCAAACATTTTGGAAATGGTTTGTATGCAATTGGCATAAATATGTCAAATATGCACGTGAGAAGTACCCCAACAAAAAAAAATGGAATATTAAAAGTGTTAGATAGAAAGAGAAAAATAGAAATAGAGAAAGAAATAGATATAAAAAAGAAAAATTATAGAAAAGCAATGAATAAAATAAGTTGTTAAAGGGAAGTTATAAAATATTTTTATAATATAATTTGTTAACAAAAATTACACTGCACAGTGGTCAGGGTAACCCACGTTTACCTTATTTTGTTCAGTTGATGAAATAGAGTTGTTGTGCATTTTTAAATTATATTGACTTGCAGAATTATTTTTAAAGTTAAATATTTTGAATTGAGGCTATTTTTCCGCTAAAAATATATATGAATCGATTTTTAGGTTCCAGAATAGAGTATTAAGTTCAGAAAGAGACACGTACATTTTTAGTGTCGTAATTTCATTAAATTAGAATTTGTAATGCAGTTGTCATGTTAAAATATTTATTGCTTCGGATGCCTGACAACACCACAGGTCGGAATGAAAAATTCTCAACATTTTCGAGAAATTAAGTATTTAATACCCGTTAGTTAGAATGGAAAAATTAATACAAATTAATTAAGGTGTTTATTACAGTTAGATTTGTTTTAGTCAACGGCTGTCGCTAAATTTGGTAACTTTGAACGTGAGCTTTTAATTGCAAGCTTTAAACGCAACTTTTACATTCAAATTTAAAATGAGCTCGGATATTTATTATGAAAGTGTTTAAAATTTAAAATTTTAACTCCTTTTTCGGAGCAATTAAAATTATTTAAGACCAAAAGTTATTACCTTATACTGTACTTAGCTTCGGAGTAATTTCAATTGAATGTTTAATATTATTTTTAAAACCGCTGTATTATAAATTTAATTTGGTAAAAATTATTCGAATTTTTTCAATATGACCATGATTGAAAAAGATGAATTCAAAAAGAGTTGAAAAATTAAGTTTATTTTTTTATATCCATTTATTTCTGTCAACATTTACGTGACTTTAAAATATTTGTCATTTTAGATCTATGAAATGACGGACAAATAGGGTGAATATTATAAAGAAAACAAAATACTAAAATATAAATTCTTTGTTTTTAATCCTTTTGCTCCTTCTCTTGATTCCGTATTTCACATTCTCAAGTGATATATAACAAATATATATATATATATATATATTTATATATATATTGAAAACTATTGAAAAAACTTTTTGAAGTATGTAGACATAAAAAATGAAGACGAATTTTAGCCCATATATATATATTATATATGTCTTATATTCATATATATACATATATAATTTATTTTTCTTGGTTGGATTTTATTTTCAATATTTTATTGTACACCCCAATGAATATACAATATGAATGTATTTGTTCAATATAAATGTATATGTTTAGTACTTTAGTATTGACTGTACTGAGCTATATGCAAATAGTTAAATTGTGTCATTTTATTTAAGACTTATTTTGAGAAAATTTATTGATATGCATTGTAGAAATATTTTATTAGAGTTTGGAAGGCTTTTTTATAGTAAAAACCCTTCAAAATTTAAACTAAAAAAATATACAAAAATAAAAATAAAATTATGGGGAAATAACTATTTTTAAAATTAGAAAAGTATTTGTAAACATTTTCTTTTTTTTTCTTTTTTTATGTTGCAAAAAAAAAAAAAACCGAATACAAAAATAAATTAAAAAATATTATTATATATTTTTATTTATTATGACTTTTAATATTAATATTTATTTTAAATTTAGATAATATATGTTTCTATATAAATATATATTTATATATAAATTACCTATGTAATGCACTCCAAAACCAACCTATGGCTATTCCTATAGTGGGCGATATTGTTACAGAACATTAAATATAATATTTAATTAAAACATAATTTACACCTAAAAGTATGCAATTCAATAAAATAAAAATTATTGCCCAATTTATTTAGAGGCCTTGGTGCTCCTTGGTGCTAAGTACCTGTGGTATTAACCAACGAAGCTTGGTTTCAATCACAGATCGTAAATAAAAAAAAACAAAGTAATTACCATTACAATTCCCTATTATACGATCAAATATAAAAATAGTATAATATAATTAAATAAATATTATAAATAGTATTGGTATAAATCATAAAAATAGTATCCAAATCTTTAATGACCTTAATAATTGATGATTTTGCCGGTGACGGCAATTGCATAAAAACGAATTTGTGAAAATTTCAAAATCCTAGCACCGTTATTTTTTGAGTTATCGTTCGGACGGACGGACAGACGGACGGACTGACGGAGATACACAGGTTAACCGATTTGCTTTTCGATTCTGATCCGATTCATACACTTGAGTTTATATCTACCTCCCTCCTTCTCTGCGTCACAAACGTAATGGCAAATTTAGTATACCCTTTGGACTTATAGTCATACTGGAATAATGATGAGACACAAATAAAGATTGAGAATAAGATGAACTAGAGATATAAAGATAAGATAAAAATAGAATAACATCTTTGCAATTGCTAACATTCTTTTTTTTTAAATGTTATATAATAATAAATAATCAATAATTCAATTACTTAGCCAACGACATAATATACTGAAAGACATTCTGAACAATTAATATTTTGAATTGCCCTAATTTTTCTGACATTTATTATAAAAAAAAAAAACCAGAAATTGACTCGATTTATCAATTCAACAATAAAGACCTTAATTACAAAAATTTGTAAAATAAAAATTAACATACAGTTAACGCCTCTTTATACCCGTGCATATATATATGAACATCGGGTATATTAGATTTGCTCCTCCGTTTGTAACGCATCGATCTAGACGAGCTAGATATAGTGTCAAGGGTACGTATCGGCTCAGAATCGAAAAATTAGTCGATCTAGCTATGTGTGTCTGTCCGTCCGTCCGTCCGTCCGTCCGTCCGTGTGTCATCACTATAACTCAAAAACTAAAAGGGCTAGAGTTTTGAAATTCACACAAAGTCATTTTTAGACAATTTCTAGGTTCCCTATTGTTTTTGGTTAAAATCGGACCAAGGCTTCGGGGAGCTGCCATACAACTTTTTTGCACCAATATGAATTTCTTCAAAACTATTTATACTACGGGGATGAAAATTACACACGGTTAGTTTTATATTGACTCCGGCACTTATATGAAGTTTCAAAATGTTAGGGCCCCATTTTCGGGGGGCTGCCATACAACTTCCTTGCACCAATATGAATTTCTTCAAAACTAATTATACTACGCGGATGAAAATTACACACGGTTAGTTATATAATGAATCGAGCACTTATATGAAGTTTCAAAATGTTACGGCCCCATTTATGGGGGGCTGCCATACAACTTCTTTGCACCAATATGAATTTCTTCAAAACTAATTATACTACGAGGCTGAAAACTACACACGGTTAGTTATATAATGAATCGAGCACTTATATGAAGTTTCAAAATGTTAGGGCCCCATTTTCGGAGGGCTGCCATACAAAGTTTTCGATTCAATAACTGTGAATCTAATAAAGCTACAAGGTTAAAATTAAAATTGGGCAGGTAAATTAATAGGGCAAGTTACTTGGCAAAGTTGGACATCACTCGGACCATCGGACTTTTAGGGTGGGCCAATTTTTTTTTTTTGTTTTTTTTTTCTTTGTTGTTTTTTTTTTTTTTTTTTAAGCTTAAGTTATGGGACAATGAATGAAAACTTTTTTTTTTTTTTTTGTGATTTTTTTTTTTTTTTTGTTAATTTTTTTTTTTTTTTTTAAGCTAAAGTTATGGGACAATGAATGAAAATTTTGTTTTTTGTTTTGTGACTTTTTTTTTTTTTTTGTTAATTTTTTTTTTTTTTTTTACGTCAAAATTATGGGGTAATGAGTTAAATGTATAAGAGAAGTAAATTACGGTTTATTTTATACACCATAGTGGGTATGCACGGGTATCTAAAAGTTGACAAGGGCAACTATAATCTTCCTCGTTTTATTTTATTATTTCTAAAATTTAAATTAAAAAATAAATCATATTTTTTACTTTTAACTCATTTCATCACTTAACACTCTCCACTTCCTTAATTGTTCTACTATTTTTTGTTTTTTTAAATTATTATTATTTTTATATATCTACTTATACTTAAATCATTCATTATTGTATCAATAATAATCGATTAATTAAAAATCGAAAAACAAAATTAAGTAGCACTTATTGAATAAAATAAAATAAAATTCGGTCAATGGTAAAATTTTATTGGCACTTCAACCATTTGATAACTCCCCCCAGGATTGTTTTTTTTTTATCTTGTATGTTTACATATATATATATTATATCAAAATCTATATGTACTAAACAGTTATACTACAGTTATGATGACTTTAAAATATCATATCAAATCAAAATTAAAATTTATTATTATATTGAATTAATTAGAATTATATTTTTTTTTTGACGTTTTCATGATTTTTCAACTGTCAATGTCAAAAAACTTAGTATATAATAGAAAACTGAATCATTCGATAATTCTGAAATTTTTTAAATGGTGATTCCAGTTTTATGGTAAAAACTGTTATAAAATTGGGTCGATCTGATAAAAGAGCTTTAGCTTGCTGTAATACAACTTAATTAATTATTTTAATAATTATTCTTAACTTTTTTTAAGCGGATGATATTATATTCGTGCGAGTATGTCGGAATTCTATTCTAATCTTTTCAAATCTTTTGCTAAAAATTTATCGTTCTAATTTTTTCATTTCTATTTTTTAGTGTATTTTCTGTGCTATAGAAGTGACGATTCCTCTTCAGCCCAAATAAAATGGCTTCATTAATTAGATTATTTACTTCGAAAAAGAAAAATGACAATTTAACTTTAGATCGCGTCTATTAATTGCCACTTTAAATACTCTTTTTAGCACATTTTCAAAAAATTTTGTAAAAATGTGCCTATGTAGTTTCACTCTGTTCGTCCGTCCGTGTGTTTACAAAAACTTTTACATCGTTTGAAATAAAGAAAAGAAATTTTAACCACAAGTAGGTATTACAAAAAAAATAATTTCGTAGAAAAATTTTTTTCTGTAGCCCCACCCGTTACGGAGCTGCAGCCCCCCAAAGTTGGGAAAAGCCCTATATTCAAATTGTTATAACAAGAGTTATATTATGTGCATTTTCAATCTGAAAACAGCAAAAGATAGCTAGTTTTATAAGCTTTATAAATTTTTAAAAGACAAATGTTTAGGGTTGCCATACGGTACTAAAATTTACCATTATGCAAAACTAAATTTTTGCAAAATTTTTGGCTACACATATCTTCTAAACGGCTCAAGCTAGGACCTTGAAATTTTGGGAGTAGCTAGATCCTCAGAAATAAGTAAAAGTCGAATAAAAAATTTTTTTTTGTCACGTCCCCTGTTTTGCAGCTATAAGGGCTCGAAAATTGAAATTTTGCTATTTTTAAACACCTGTAACTTGAATACCTCTTCAAATTTTTTTAACGAAATTTGAAGGTCCAACATTATACTTTAAAATATGTTAAAAGATTTTCTTAAATTTAAAAGCGGTTCTTTTGATTGAAGAAAGTGTATCTCAGTTTTAACCATTTTTGTTTAAATAGTAAAACTCTAAATAAAATTCCAAATTTTGGTAGAATTCTCTATTTAATTCCTTGAACCTAAAAAAGTTGGGGGAAGAGGAACAGTGAGCATTAGATCCTTGAGAAATTGGGCAACCTTCCCCATAGAGGAGCTATTAGGACTTGAAAATTAGATAATTTATTGTTTCTATAAGTAAGTAAAACGTTAACATTGAAGCTTCAACATTCAACATATATTCCGATAAAATCCTCAGTATGAAACACTATATTATTTTGAAAATGTGCTTTTTTAAAAACCCTTGGTTTTTTGCATCACTTGTTATGAATTAGAATGCAGTAAGAAATTATAAATTTATTCTAAATTAATAGAAGAGTGATGGGGTGTGAGAGAAAGGAAGACAAAATATTTATTCATATTTAACATCACTATTAGTTTAAATTAGGTAAAAAAAGAATGTTAAATTTTCAGTATAAATTTTTTAATTTTAATGGGAAATTTAAACACTGAACTTAAAAAATCTGTCTGTCTTAATTTGACTGAATTATTAGACTTAAAAAATGTATATCATTTAATAAGCAAATAATTCTAAACTTTATGATGGTTTAAATTTTTTTTGTGTGTTGTAAATTAACAACAGAAGACAAAACGAAAACAACGACAACACTTTAAAACAGTAATTCTCTCTCTCTCTTTCTCTGTCAAAAGTAAATGAGAGAACGAGAGAATGAGAAAGAAAAAAAATGATATTTAAACTCATAAAGAAATCGAAAAATGCAATTAACTTTAAATATCAATTAATCAATCAAATATTAAAGTAAAATACAAAAACAACAACTGCAACAGCAACAGCAACAAATTTTATTTCAACAAAATTCATATTCCATGAAAGAAGCTAATTTTAAACATGAATTTTCATTTTCTTTTATTGCTTACAATGATTATTGGCTCTTCAAATATCCATATTATATTATTTCCAATAACATGCAATAACAACACTGTACATACAATGTACAGTACATTGTACATACGTATGTATATATATAAAAATTAAAAAAACAACAACAATTTAAAACAAAATGAAAAATTCCAATCAACTGTCATTGAGTTAATATACCGTCATACCGTTCGTTTATTTTTAAATAAGATTCAATTCGCTGCGATATAGGTACCTATTTTTAATACCTACATATATAAACACTTTTACAATAACTTGTTATTGTTTTTATTTTTCTTAATTCCATCTTTTTAAATGTTACATTAAACATATTCTCTTTAAATGTTTAACGTTTTTGTTTTTGTTTTTTTTTTCTGTGTAATGGATGGCAGTTGATCTCTCACGAAATTTCATTTTGAATGAAGAATTATAGACAACTTTAATTCTATTTTATTAATAATATGTAAGTATTATATTATTTATATTATATATAATATATTAATATATAGCTTAATATATATATTTTTATGTATATATTTTTTTTGTAACATTCAACTTTTCATAACCATAATTGTCCATCGTAAATAATGTTAAAAAAAAATAAGAACTGATCAATATCAGCATGCAACACTCATCAGAATTATCATTATCATTATTATTAGCAGCAGCACTGAAAAAACTGAAAATGAACTAAGGCCACAAAAAAAAAATTTTCGCCTCCAAGTGTTAGTTCATAATTGTATTTTAGTGTTAGTACATTGCATTTTGATATTAGTTCATTGAATTCTGGAGTTAGTTCATTGGATTCCGGTCTTAGTTTATTGCATTCTGATATAAGTTCATTACAGTTGGGAGTTAGTTCATTGCATTTTGGCGTTAGTTCATTGAATTCTGGCGTTAATTCACTGCATTCTAGTGTTTGTTAATAGTATTGTGCAGTTGGTTCATTGCATTCTGATGTTAGTTCATTACAGTCTGGTGTTAGTTCATTGCAGTCTGGTGTTAGTTCATTGGCTTTACTTCATTCTAGTGTTTGTTCATTGGCTTTATTTCATTCTGGCGTCACTCCATTGCATTCTGGTGATAGTTTAATTGATTGGGATGTTAATTCACTGCATTCTGGAGTTATTTCAATGGATTTTAGTATTAGTTCATTGCATTCTGATGTTAGTTCACTACAGTCTGTATTTTAAATTTTAAAAAAATTTATGAACAAACGTCAGAAAAAATTGATAAAATTCATCGGGTGTTAGTTCATTTTCAGTGCCGGTGTTAGTTTGCATTGCCCCACTATTATAACCACGATAATGGAAAAATATATAAGTACTTATTTATTAGCTACAAAACAACAGCAGCAGCCACAGTTAAACATTTCATTTTACTTTTCTATATGTTTTTTATTATACAATGAATCTACTATTAAAATTAAGATTTTTACCCATTTGATCATTTTTATAGCTTCCATCTTCAATTAATATTTTCCATCTTTAATTCGTTACTTTTATATAAATTCCTTTCGAATATCCAATGAAAATTCTTTGTATTCAATCTTGACTACAACTATTTACTATAGGGAACATTTATAATATGTTTGTAGCTGTGTTGAGTTTCTAATCATCCATTATGAAAATCATTTAATCAAATATGAACTAAAATTTATAATAACTGTTATTGAATTGAAATTTACCGAAAATTAACTTATACTTTACTATCTCTGGTATACTTAAAACTACAACAATAAATTTATTAATAATACACAAGTAATAAGACAAAGCAAGGGTTTTTGAAATAACACATTTCCAAAATTTAAGAATGAGTATACCGATCTACTTATTTCCATGTATCAAACTCATTTGTTCGAAGATATATAAGACGTCAAAAAATTAAAGTACTTTGGCAACACTATATATTTATTTTGATATATTATATTAATAAAGCATAATATAATAAAACATTTGTTCGATGTTTCCAGAATGAAAATATAGCTAATAAAACTTTTGTTTTAATAATTTAATTAGGTATTATGTTAAACGTGAACGTTGTAAAACGTAGTCAACAATCGGACGGATAGGAAACTAATACAAAATATTTTGAAAATTTGTAAGAACGTTCCTATTCGTTCCTATTCGTTATAAAACTCAAATAGTCGGGTATAAGTGAAAAAAATTCAACTGCTTGTCCAGATGATAGTGGTGATGGATTTTTAGTAGAAGAAGACTTAGAATTTGGTAGACGCCACTATTTAATAGGGAATATAAGCATGTCAGTTCCAGAAGCAAATTTTAATAAAGGAGAACCATGCAATGATGAACATTGCAACACTTTTACACTATTTAACACTTTTAGTTAATATTCAATTTCAATATCGCAAAAAGCCATTTTGAATTATGATTTTTAAAATAATATGTTAAGAAACTCTTAATTTTGCTATTAGAGAAGTGATAATATCGAGTACCTATTTTTGTTTTTCCAAATACAATATTATGTAAATTATAAAATTTTATTAAATACAACTTTTAAAAAAAGTATGGAATTATTAATTAACTATTAAAATGTAACTAATTTTAAAGGTATGTTTTTAAAGTTGGCAAGTAGAAAGAAAAGAGAAAGCCCTATGTGCCAATAAGAAATAGGTGGTACTCTTTGTGTAGAAATAGTGCAGATATACATACAACACTAAATTTTCAATACCTCAAAGCATCCAAATTAGCTAAAAAGCTACAAGAATAGACAAAATAAATGATCTTGGCAGAATGATTCGAGAAGCTGAATTTGCAGCAAATAAATACGACATGTCATCTGTGTGTAACTTCATCAGTAAACCCACAAAACAAACATGCAAAGTCAATCAGACAGAAGGGACAATTCCAGCAGATCGATAACGTACAAGTAATACGAGATATGCACCAAAACAATGGTCTTCTAACTATAATAGGGGTAATATAATAAATAGATTCACACCAACAACGTCTGAAATTAGTGATATATCTTAAGGCTGGGTACACATGTTGCTGCCAAACTCATTCAACCCCACATAGAGAAAACTCGAGAAATTTAAAGTATTCCTGATCTATCGTTCTACAACAATTTGAAAAACATTCCAATACTTAACGCCATCTATAAGAATTTAAACAGAGTAAGGTATAGGTATCAAGATTCCTAAGAAGAGCGATCTATCGGACTGCAACAATTAGAAAGGTATTCTAATACTCAACGCCATCTATAACAATTAAAACAGAGCAATACAAAATAGCCTCAAAACGCAATCTAAAGTATGCTCAGGGAAGATCTGTAATCTCCGAATAATTTTTGAACAAGTACAAGAATGAAGTACACCTCTTTGTCTAATGTTTATTGCCTTCAAATTTGGTTTGTTGAGTTCGAAGGAAAATAACCAACTTTACTAAGAGCGTGTATGACAACGTGGAACTATTAAATATTACACAATGGCAATATCAGTGAATCATTCACAACTAATTTAGGTGTGAAATAATGATGATCTCTGTCTCTGTTACTATTTACCATCATATTAGACGATATCCTAAGAAAAACCAGCAGTATTGAAAGAGCCATCTATTGGTCGAATGACAAATATCTAGAAGACCTAGGCTTCGCACACGGCGAGTTTCTTCCGTTCACAGACCAAGAAGATCCACAATATAATGAATTTGTTTGAATAAATTAATTTCATCAATTCTTTTGATGAAATTGTTAATGAAAGTGATATTAAGGGACATGTTGCTGAATGGGAAAAAAATAACTGATTCCTTTGATGATTTCAGTGACGGACTACGTATTAAATTTGCACCTTTAACAAAACAAATTACGATTAAAAAAAAAAACAAATTTTGGATGATAAATTCGGTGATGTAAATGAAAATAATTTTTTAATACTACCTTTCATGGTGATAGTGGTTGTAGGTTTGTTGTAAAAGAAACCTTAGGATGTGGTAAACGATCCTATATTAAGAGGAATTGTAAGCACTTCAATTTATACAACCAATGAACGACGAATAAGAACTTGTAACCATGGTTATTTGACACTTTTTACGAACATTCAACATTCAGTCATGGAATATTTTCCAGATTTTTTTTAAAACTTTTATTATAAAAAAATCAGATATCAGAATTTATAGATAGTACGTTATCTATCTATACAAATGCATTAAAGTATTAAAATCTCTTTTGGAAATGCATAGTTTAGTTACTGCATTAATTCATTACTAATTATGAATAATACTGAAATCAGTATTTAGAATATACACCCCAATGCACTCAAAAAAACCTATTAACAAGTGCGAAATATATGTTGAAGCTTCAATGTTAACGATTAATTTCGGAAATATATACACTGGAAATTTTTAATTTTTAACTCCTAACAAGCCTACAATGGAGAAGCAAAAATGTGCAAAAAAATGGCTAGTATATTAGTTTCCCATCAAAGCTTCGTTTCGTTTTTTATTCGAAAAAATTTCTTTATAGTTTAACATTCACTTTTCCTGAGTGTATATATGGACTCCATATTCATTAATAGTATATAATATATATGAAGATGCATGCGAAAAACTCTATTTATGCGAACAAGATGAAAGTATACGACACCGAAAAGATATATATATATATATATTTTGAGTTGAGTTATATATAAGTTAAGTTGCTTGTTAGTACTCAATCACTCATATTTATTATAGATTTAAATAAAATTAAATACATTTTTTTTTTGTATCTGAAGATACTGAAGTTGGTTAAAAGGAAGCGATAAATTATAAAGTCAGAAAATTTATGGGAAAAATTTTCTCTCATATACACAATTTTTGCAATATCACGAATCATAAAGTAAAAAATTGTAATGAAACTAGTAATATCTATAAGTTATAATAGTGATAAAAGTAATAGTAGTAGTTGTTGCTAAATGTATATTGTAAAACGAAACAAAACGCTACTAGTACTTATATGTATATACTAACTAAGCTATCTTTAATAAAAGTGCAATCAAAAAGAAAATAAATTCAAGCTAAAATTAAATAAAAAATTTTATTTATTGCCTTCAAAATATGTGCTCTGTTATACCCGTATGACTATAAGTTCAAGGGGTATACTAAATTTGCCATTACGTTTGTGACGCAGAGAAGGAGGGGGAATGGATATAGACTCAAAGGTATGGATCGGATCAGAATCGAAAAGTAAATCGATTTAGCTATGTGTGTCTGTCCATCCGTCCGTGTGTCAGCACGATAACTCAAAAACTAAAAGGGCTAAAGTCTTGAAATTCACACAAAAGTAATTTTTAGACAATTTCTAGGTTCCCTATTGTTTTTGGTTAAAATCGGACCAAGGTTTGAGAAGCTGCCAAACAACTTTCTTGCACCAATATGAATTTCTTCAAAACTAATTATACTACGAGGATGAAAATTACACACGGTTAGTTATAGAATAAAACAAGCACCTATATAAAGTTTCAAAATGTTACGGTCCCATTTTCGGACAGCTGTCATAAAAAGTTGTCAATTCGCTAACTGTGAATCTAATGAAGCTACGATGTTAAAATTAAAGCTGGGCAGGTAAAGTAATAGGGAAAGTTACTTGGCAAAGTTGGACATCACTCGGACCATTTTTTAGGGTGGGCCAGTTTTTTTTGTTTTCTTTATGCAAAAATTATGGGTAGAATGAGTTAAATTTTTTTTAACTATTTTATATTTTTGTATTTTTTTTGTAATGTATGTAATAGCATAAGGGAAATAAATAACTGTATATTTTATTTTATACATCATAGTGGGTTAGCACGAGTATCTAAAAGTTGAGAAGGGTAACTATAATCTTCCTCGTTTTATACAAGCATTACTCTATACCTATTGAAGCTGGGTGTCTGAAATTTTTTCAAAAATGGTTTAGTTTTTTGGCCAAAGCTTCTGCAAAATTTGGTTGGTCTACTGCAAAGGGTTCGAGTAGCTGCCATACAACTCCTTCTTTTATATGAGCATTACTCTACACCTAATAAAGCTGAATGTTTGAAATTTTGCCAAAAGTAATTAACCGGATGATATAATGTATATGTTACGGTCATACGGGTATCCCAGAGTTGACACAGTCTACTCTACTACACTCTTTTTATTTTTTTTCTGGTTTTTATGTTCATAATTTTAAGGTTTATGTTAAAATGGAATACAATGTATGCATTAACCATCAGTTGCTTTTATTTTTAGTTTGTGTAATTTTTATTTAAAATCTATTTAAGATGTAATTAATAATAATAATAATTTTAGTTTTTATTTTTTTTTTAAACTACTTCAACTTTGTACAAAAAAGATAGAATTCTTTTTTAATATTTACTATAATATACATACCTTGTTCATTTTTATCGAGCCATCGATAAGATGGACGTGGCTGTTGTTTTGACCTCATTATATTATTTGAAGAAACATCAGTGTTTATATGTATTTATTTAATGATGATAATATAGTGTTGATTGATGAAAATTCTCTGATAAATATGTTTATGACTTTTGTAATAAAATCCCTGAAAAAAAGTAAAAATTTTAAATTTTTTTGTTTAATAGATTTCAAAATTTTTTTTATATATTAATAATTAAGTGAATTGCACCTTAAAAATGCAATAAATATAAATATTAACACAGACACGATTTTCAGACGATTTTCGATGATTTTCAGATTTTTCAAACAGAACTATAAATAAGTACCCTGAAGATAGGTTTTAAACACAATTATAAGTTGGTTTTAATATGTGTTAAAAAATTAGGAAGGCTAAGGTTTCACTAAAATGGTCAATTACAAAGTAAGCACTTGAAATAAGTACGGAGGGCTGCACAAAAATAATTTATTAACTGATTTATACTTATTTAATTACCATATTTAAATAATGTCGGTGGGTGTTACCTAGGGTTGTTACAGTCTACTTTACTTTCAGGAGAAAAGATAGAACTAAGCTTAAGCGAACGAATTAGATGAAATCAAAAACTTAGCCGATTTAGATATGTCGTATAAGAAGGACAGTCGGTCAGTCGAATTACTTAAAAATTAAAAGAGCTAAGATTATGAAATTTTCATAAGATCGTTTTTGTTACTATTCCTCTGAAAAGCATTGGAAACACCATGGAACCCGAATATGAGTTTGCCCTTTGCCCCGAATATGAGTTTTGCCAACAACTGAAGGCGAATGATAATTGAAGAACGCACATCAATTGGAAAAGTACGGGAATAAGCAACAATAACTGCTACGAATAGTGTCAGATGGCGATGCCTAGTAGATATCCTGTGACTTAATAGTAATAAGGAAGAACAAAGCCATTCCTCTTGAGAATAAATCTATTTGATCAAAAAATTCGCCTAGCTGCCATACATCTTCTATTTTAAAATGCTTCTTCTTGCACTATACGCAAATGAATTTTCGAGGTGCACTACGGACCATAAGTCAAACATATTACTAAATCCAAAATGGTTAGTTCAAAATTATTTAACATATGTAGGTATGGCAGAATATATTGAATATTTCAAAACTACTTCGTCATTCGTCATAATACTGGACTCTACTGAAAGCTGAAGCCACACAGAGCGTTACGGAGCTATAACTTCTGACTAAACATTAATAAATTTCATAACGGAGGAAATTATTTGAAGAACTGTCATTAAAAAACAAAAAAAACATTTCAATGTCCCTGACTTTATTTAAAGCTTTAGCTGCCAAATTTTTCAGTAATCTTATAGTAGAAAATTAATTTATTTATTCAAAGAATTTTTATTTATTCTATTGAACGCATAAAATTCTTTTATTTTAATCCAAAGTAAAAGTTACTAACATTAATACAAACATTATAACTAATTTTTAACCCCTTTTTAAAAAATTTATTAAAAATGTGCCTATATAGTTTCATGTGCGTCGGTCCTTCCGTCCGTATGTTTACAAAAATTTTATAACCGTTTTAAATAGTTTGAAATATAAATTATAACGACAGGTAGGTATTGCAAAAAAAATATTTTCATTCAAGAACTTTTTTCTATAGCTCCACCCGTTACATAGCTGCAGCCTTATAAATTTTTCAAATGCATATTCATAGAGTTGCCACACAGTACTAAAATTCTCCGTCATGCAAAACTTAATTTTTGTAAAAATTTTGGCCTCTCATATCTTCTGAACGGCTCAGCCTAGAAACATGAAATTATGGGAGAAGTTATATCCTCAGAAATTACAAGTCGGTTAAGAGCTGCTTGGGGTCGAAAATTTAAATTTTGCTATTTTTCAGAACCTGTACCTTAAATAGCCGTCCAAACTTGTTTTTAGTATTATTGAAAGTTTAAAGCTCTAACAATATATTTAAACATGTCTTAAAGGTTTTTCTTAAATTTAAAGAAGGCCCATAAATTTTTAGAAAGTATCTCGTAGTTTTGAGTTATAAAAGGAATTAAATTTTTTATAATTTTTTATAATTTTTAATATTATCACTTTTTATGGTCTTATATTTTGACATTTTAAAAAATCAATTAACATTTTAGAAAAGACTTTTATTTTCCCTGTGTAAAATTAGTCTTTCGAATAGGTCGTTCACGTCACATCTAAATTTACAATATTGAAAATTTATCACGTTGGAAAAAAGTCACAAAACGTGAAGACCGCTAGTAACAGTTTGAAAATTAGTTTTTGTGCTTTTTAAAAAATTCTAGAATTTTTTTTTACTTGATATATTTTATTTTTATATTAGCGTATTAGCGTTTACGCGTAAATGCTTATGTTTTTTAATTTAATTTTTTTTATATGAAAAATCCATTAAGTAAAAATGAATTCGTTAATTTCAAGTTTTCTTTTTTTTTTTTTTGCTTTTCTCAAATAATTTATTAGAAAATTTAATATCATTTAGTTTCGTCGTATTCGTTGTAATTGACATACACGATCGTTATTCGTAAATTGTCAAATGATTATTATTGGTCGTTCTTTCTTACCGTATTCTGTTTCTATCTTTTTTTGTTTTCGTTTTTTTTTAATTTTTTATTTTTTAATGTTTAATTATGTTGTGTTAGTTGTAATGGCACGTATTTACAAATGATTTTTGGTTTTTATAATTTATTTAAAATGAAAGAAAAATATTTTTTTATAGTTAATTTATACAAGGTGATTCGCAATAGTGATTTCAAATTAAAGACAGGGACATATTCTTAAAATATTCATATTTTAAATTTAGAATTAATATCATACCTAAAAACTTTATTTTGGACGTATCCAGATACATATGTATTGTATATTTAAGTTTTCATTCAACTACTCGGTTATTTTGATACAGGCCATGCAATTTGAAAAGATATATTATATTTAAACATACCCTTTTATGGGGGGGTGACAGGGTGAAAATACTTCTTATTAATTTAAATATAATAATTCTGAATTATTTATTTTGTTGTATAATACACCTTTCATTATTAGTTATGCTCGAACGAGAACAGCAATAACTGAATATTTAATTAAGTAATCCAATTATCGGAAATGAATACTTTCGATAAGAGGTCTATTTTCCATTAAAATCAGATAAACTACAAAAAGTCCAATGCTTCCATATGAAAAGAGTGTTGAGAGAGCTTAAAATTAGTACTTAACTACTACATCGGCAAAAACTCGATTACTTATTTAATAAAATAATTCTAGTACTGAAAATAATTACTTTGGGCTCGGTATTAATTTTTCCATTAAAATTAGATGAACGTACGAAAATCCCATAATTGTTGCCTAAAAAGAAGGTTGTCGGAAGAGGTCAAAATTAATTCTTACTTACTACGCAACCGAAAACTCTAGTATTTATTTAATAAAGTAATCCAATTAACGAAAATGATTACTTTCGGTTTTGGATTTAATTTCCTAACGAAAAAAAAACTCTAATGGTGCTATAGTAGACCATAAAGGTTGAGAAAGTTCAAAATTAACTCCTGATTACTATTCCATCAAAAACTTCAGTATTTATTTGATAAAGTAATTCAATTACTAAAAATGATTACTTTTGATTCTGTTTTATTTTATAAAACAATTGATTATTTTATATTGATTTTTGTTATTAATAATAATAGATTATTCAACGTTCAATTATCTTCTTTATCATCCTCCAAAATGGAACACCTTGTACAGACAATAATTTTCTTTTGAATATTGTTATTAGCATAATATGTTTATGTTCAATGTTAATTACAATAAAAATAATAAAAAATTTTAATATTTAGTAATTAAATTACCATACAATTAAATATATTTATATTCTCTAAATATTATGACTTGTAATGTCATAGTTTTTCTAGTAAAAATTTTAAATAAAATTCTTGTTAATTATTTTAATTTCTTAATAATAATTTTAATTAAAAGAAAATTATTGTTTATGTTGTATACGTTAATTATAAAAATTTTTAAAATATAATTATTTTAAGGAGTGCTTATTGATGCGTTGAGTAAATTAAAGCTAAAAAAAAAAGTAATGAAAATCAGTAAAATTAATTTGATAAAATCTTGTTTTAAATTAAAGTAGTTTCAAAGAAAATTGTGGAAAATTTTTAAACTTATTATCAATACAATTTGTGTCTATAAAATTAATATACGGCTTTGTTAACGAAGAACAGCTTTTATTAAATTGCATATTTTTAGGATAGATAATTTATATAAATTTAGTTTTTAAATCAATTATAATTCAATAAATAAAAAATAAATAAAATATTATAAATTCTATTAGCAGTGATTTTAAATTCATTTTCCACTGGATCTATTAAAATGTGCAACATACTTCCATCCGATTTGCTCTCCTCTGATTTCAAAGTCTCATTTTACAATTTCTATTCTCTGATACAATTTTACAATTCGGAGTATTTTAAAAAGAACTAAAGTTTAATTTGAAACCTAACCTTTTATCATTCCTCGTTATTCTATATCTTCCCCATACGGCATTCATCTATATTTTAGAGCCTACACATCAATATACATATTTTTAAACTAAGAAATTGATTTCTTAAGTTTGACTGCCATTTAACATAAAAACAAAGTACTTTAATAAGTTAGAATTGATTATTGATTACATTTAGGTATGAAGTGGTTTGACAATGTCTAAACAATATACATATGATTACAATATTTATATTTCAATTTTATTTATTTTTTATTATTTTATATTTTAATCTAAAAAACTCAAATACTTTAAATATTATTTAGTTTTAATAATCTATAATGTAATTGAAAAACAAACGACAGAATGTTGCAATTACATGATTGTATTTCCAGAAACATGTTGCATATATAATTTTTGAATTTAAGAAACCTTAGAAAGAAATATGATATATATATTTAAATTTATATGATGTAATAACATTGTTTTCATCTTTATGAACTTTTCAAATTCAAGGATCACACATACATATAAAGACAACAATAAAAAAAAAGATAACAAATAAAATTGAAATTCTTACTGAGAGATCCTTCAAAATAATAACAACAACAACAACAAAGATGAAAGTAATCAAAAAAAACAAAAGAAGACTTATATAAGAACTTTTCAATCTTAGATACATACATATAATATAATTTTAAAGAAACTTGTATATATATATATATATACAAGGATATATATATAACAAATATAAGAAACAACAATACCAACAATAAAATATAATAGTAAAATGCACATTGAAAAACCTTGGAATGTCAGTCAAAATATCAATGTCACTGTCAGATAATTTTTTAAACATTTTTCTATTTTCAAATTTTTTTTTTGTTTTTTTTTGTTTTTTTTCTTTTCCAAAAATAAAAGAAGTAAATATAAGAAAATAACCGTAAGAGTAAAAAGGAAAGGGATATGTCTTAAGACAGATATTTCAAAAAACAAAAAAAAAAAAAAATTTTGATATGAAAAGAAAGAGAAAGAAATAAAGTTCATTTTATACTTATGAAAACTAAAATAAATACAATACATAAGTGTGTATAAATATATGTAAGAATGTATGTAAATGTATGTATGTTTACTATTATTTAATAGAGCAAATACTAAAATAAGTTTTTTAAAAAAAAATTTTTTTTTATTTTATATATTATAACAAGACCATATGTACATAATTTAAGATGGACAAAATAATTTATATTAAGGGTTTTTTTACAATCAACACATAGAAAGGCGCTCAGTACACTTTCCACGTTACACGTTAGGAAATAAAAACTATAGCCAATATATTATAATCAAAATTGTGCTAAATATGTATACAAGTTAATTTTTTAATATTGGATTGGATGAAACTCCTATATTCCATTATAATTTATTTTCAAATCAAAAATATTTGAAAGAATTGTTAAAACTGTTTATTATTATTATTAGAAAGCCGTTTACTCAGAAACAATTAGAAATAGACCATCTTTCCAGAACTCAGCTCTTCGTGACGTTTGAGTATGGGACACTTATATATACTTTTCCATATCTATTATCCCTAACACAATGCATTGCAAACGTGGTAAAGACGCAGCCTTTCATGTGAAACGTCGCAGGTTCAAACCCGGTCAGATATTTTAAAATTATTTGACTATATCATAATAGTTAATATCGTAATATAAGATAAGATTTAATATAAATATATGAATAACTCTTGTGTATAATAATAGATGGCGCACAAAACTAATATTTGTATATTCATAATCGCATACAATAGTTATAGCCGAGTAATCAACGACTTAGTGAATATTACAATTAAAGAAAATGAAGCCTAATCTAGATATACTTAATGAATGCTTTACACTCCAGGAGTGAAAAAGAAATAAAAATTATAAAAATGTGGTCACTCTAATATTAACAAGACAATAAACAAAAGAAATATACAAAAATAAAAAAATAAGATGAAGGATAATAGAGTTCTGTCAGAAAACTGATAGACAAAATATTAGAATATTTTCTATCTTTTTTTTTTCTCAATATAGAAATCTTTTGTTTCTTTCTTTTAATTTTTTTAGTTTTGTTTTTTTTTGTATTATTTTTTTTTTAATTTTATAGTTTAAACTTTGGATTGATGTTTTTTCTATAAAATATTGGTAAAAAAAATATATTTTATATTATATATTAAAAAATAAATTCGATATTTTTTTTTTTTTTTTAATAAAATTAACAAAAATTTTTTTGACAGTTGATTGAAGTATTTTGAATTGCAGTTTTTCTCTATATATTTAAAATATTATCTCCATGGTCTCTTATGTATTTTCTATATATATAATTTTTTTTATAACTGAGTCAAGTTAAAAAAATTTAAAAAAATTTAATTTATTTTTTAAATTTTTATATAAAAAATATCTTAAGAATAGAAACTTTAAACAAATTAGAAAATTTATAAAAATATTTTAAAAATTTAATTTTTTGTAGTTTAAATATACTAAAGATTTTAAAAGTATGTAATTTAAAATTATCTATTTATTAAAATTGAATAATTCTTATCAAAGTTATGTTTATATATACATATACATAGTATGAGTAGATTTATTTACTTTTATATGAGTAGATTTGTGTACTTTAATTAATGCAAAATTTTCTTATCTGTATTTTTACCAAATTTAATTACAATTCGTTATCGAATTAAAGTTTACAAGATAAGCATAATAAATATATATATATATATTAAATTAAATAAAAAATTAAATGTAACTAATTTAGTAAATAATTTATAAGTAAAAAGTTTTGTCTATCGTGGGTCCAAGACAACAAGTGCTAACGATGAAAAATCAAAGGTAACTCGAAGGATAGGCAAAGCAAACAATGCAAACTTTTCTGTCTTAAAGATAATGAGATCTAGAGCAGAAGTGAGCAGAAAATGTAAACTTGAGCTGTGTAAATCTCTTATCAAACCGGTGTTGTGATACGACAGTTAAACGTGAAGGATCATCTAAGTGACAGTTAGCATACTTTCCCGTTATAAAAGGGAAATACTGCGTAAAATTATGGGGCCAATTATCGATCAGGGCGAATGTAGAATGCGACGCAATGCAAAACTATAAAATATATATACCGACACCGATGTTGTGACATACATCAAGCAGCAACGCCTTAGATGGGTCGGTCACATACAACGTATGCCAGATTCCCGCATTTCAAAGAAGGTACTGAATTGGAAAATAGATAGAAAAAGACCTGTAGTGAAGCCGTGAAATCGATGGATTAATGCCGTCGAGTTAGACGCTGTATCAATACTCCAAAAGCAAAATTGGATAACTGCTGCCCAAGATCGAGTTAACTGGAAAGGAATAATTAAGAAAGCCATGGTTCGACAACAAACTGTAGCGTTATAGAAGAAGAAGAATTTTAATTTCAATCTTACTAAATCAATTCAGAATTCACCTATGTTATTCGCCATTGACCTATGCAAATATTCTTGAAGCAGCAAATATTCTTAATGCACCTTTAAAAATTTATTTAAAGTAGCTGGAACCTGCTGCTTCTCAAACCTCTCAAACCACATAAAGGCATTGAGCACCCAAAATGCTCCTGCATTTTTAAATTTCAATATTTCTGAAAAGCCAAGTTTTTTAAAGTACTCTTATTTTTTAGATACGAGACTTTAAAACGCGATATTCGCGATACGTTTCCATTTTTACACAAATAAAAAAAAATCTAATCAATTTTTGATTCTAATTCGACCTAAATTCTTCAATTCATGATTCATATCTTTTCTAATTTTTTAGTACTTATAAAAAAAAATAAGTACTTGACTTATAAAAAAAAATTACTTGAGTTAAATATCAAGTATTTTTATCAATTTTTTTCCAGTTATTATGAATGAATGGATGAATGAGTGAATGATTCGAACCTATTGTATCAAAAGCCTTTTTTTCAAAAGAAATCAGCTAATAAATCAAAACAAATTATTAAGACATCAATCTAATAATAAAAAAAAAAAAAAAAAAATTAAATACTTTAAAAAAACAAAAACAATTTAAAATTAAAACAAAAATTACTATTAATAATAATAATAGAAAATAATAATAAAAATGATTAATATCGTTATTGTTTTTACACCCGATCACGATTTTGGTTTCATAAATTTTTTAATTTTTACTTTTCATATTAATTGTAAACCCTTTACATATTTTGATTACCTTTTGTGCATATTTTGCGCATATATTCAAATGATTACTTTCCATTCGAGTACAGTATTTATTTAGATGATTACTTTTCATTCCAATGTTTTGAAAACACAAAACTGTTACCAGATAAGATGCCCACATTTAATATTTTGATCAAACCCATTGAATAAATGATCAAAGTGTAAGAAAGCACTTTAATACAACTCAGAACAATAGATTTTTCAAAATTGTTAAAACTGGAGGTTATTTGGTTTTGGAATGGAGGTATCAAATTTTTCTTATTAAGATAACAAGTCATTTACTTTATAAAGTGGTTCCAGCTTCAAAACTCAGCTATTTCAATATATTAAAATAAAAATTTCAAACGTAGTATAAGGCCTATGAATCAATTAAATAAGGCTTTTAATTCCGCACAGGTTTTAGAAATATTTTTCTGAATTCTTCCCTATTTGAAATTAATTCTTTTAACAGACTTGAGGTTTGTTAACCTATATTGGCACGACGATTAGTCAAAATATTTTGGAATCTAATTCTAATCTAATTGTAACAAAAAAATGTTGTCCAGTTCCGTTAACCCATTGCGGGCAAAATTGAAATTTGCAACTATTGTGTTTTTTCCCAATAACATAAACTACAATTAAAAACCCTTTGAGAGGTGTAGAAGTTCACTGAGTATTATCTTGTATAATATAGCTTAAGCTTTGTGTCATAAAAGTAGGATTACCCCCTTACATATTGCACATGCAATTACAAAATAAACAAGATAAAACTCAATTTAATTTCAAATTAAATCATTGCAATTTTTTAAAACAAAATTTTGCAATAAAATATTATTTATATAGTATATATAATTTTAATTAAAAAAAATTAATACAATACCATCTGTTATTCTATGTAATGAATGTAGAAGAGGGCGTTAATTTCATTTATTTTATTTTGATCATTTTATTCTATTTTTTTTTATCTTAATGATACCTAATATTGTACAATATTCGTTTTTTTGAATTTTTTCAGAATTGATTTCCAATGTAATTTTTATTTATGACAGTAAAATCTGAATTCAACCAGAGACAGAGCTATTTATTAAATTTATCATACAATTTTGAATTTAGTACAAAGAAATCAAAAAAAAATTGTAATTTAATTTTTAAAAAATTCTTCAAATATATTATGTTGCACTTTGTTTTGCAGCTATGATTCTTTATAAATATAACAACAGTAACAACAGTTCAATTTCGTTCCGCATCTTAATAAACGCGAGTGCTATAAATAAAAGGTCTTTAGTTTCAAATGTGATTAAAGACATCCGTCCGGAGGTTTTCGGATAAAACCTAAGAACAAAATAAAATTTCAATAAAATACCGAACTAACCTTTCCGCATCTCCTTCCAACAGTGTTTATTTAATTATTAATATAATTCTAATCCACCTTCATTATAGATATATTGTATTGATATCCGTAAGTTACTTTTAATTTGGTTAGGTACTTTAATTCCTCTCAAATTTCATACACATAAAGGAACAGGTCAAAAAACTCTGGTAAAAATCTCAAGTTTCTATCTTTATGAATTTCAAAGATATCTTATAAAATATCTTATTCGATATTGGAATTTGGAAAGAAAGTGGGAGGTACCTGAACCATTACTCCATTTCATCCCAAATCTTTGAAGACATAATATAAACAGGACCGAACACCTTGTCCAAATTTAAAGGTTCTATTTTTATTGGTTTCGGAAATATGCTCCTTTCGCCATGGTTCAAGAAAGCTTTCAGCATCCGAATTAATAGTCTGATTTTTTCTTTTTTCAAATCCCACCTTTCTTCCGTCATTGCATTGTGATAATGATTATTTATATTATTTTGGACTTAAACCATTTTGTGAACTTAACGATGGATATCCTGTCAGTTGTTTTGGTACTAGTTCTGGTGTCGCAAATGCCTACATTAAATGTAGAAAGGGCTATTATTAGACGAATTATATTTGAGACGAATGCGCCGCTTTGATTACAGAGCTATAACAGAAACTAACCTTACATTAAAAATATTCTATGTGTTCTGTTATTGTTTTAAATTAGACTCATTATATAAATCCGTTTTAATAGAAAATACTGAAGTATCTAAAGTTATTAAGTATCTATTCTGAATCAAATTTTAAATTCTGAAAATAGCGTAACTAGAATTCAATTTGATTGGGAACCAAATTGGGAACCAAATTTTGCTGGGGTATTATTGATACTGTAAAGTAATTGATTAATTCATTTAATTCTTAAGATTTAATATTGAAGAATTTGATTAAATTTTTTATAACTAAGTACTTATATATACAAAAAACGATTTCAAAAATTAAATCAATCTAATTTAAAACAATAAGCTCTAATCATTAATCTAGTACTTAGGTACGTCTAATACTTCAATATTTTAAAAAACAAATCAAATTCATAATTATATCAAAAAAAAATATATATTTGTCAATAATAGATAACTTGAAATAATTTTCCATTAATTTTGAAATGTAATATTAGGTACTTCACCCTGATGTACATAGAATTCTAATAATAGATATACGAAATAATATACAATTTTGATAAAAAAAATTATATATAGGTAGTACAACATAATTTTATTAATTTAATATAAATTTAATATACAATAAGATTCTTTAGTAAGTACCTAAATAATTTCATTAAAAAACAATAATTTCATTCAAATGTCAATTAAAAAATTTCAATTGGAATTTTTTTGCTTTTCTCCTATAAAATAAGGTAAACTGGTTTACTTTTTTTTAGGTAGGTACCTTCACTTCAATCTAATCTGGAATACCGACTAAAAAAAAAAAATTAGTTCCAAAAATATAAATATTCTAGTAAAAATATAAATATATAATAGGTAAGGTCTAATAGGTAAAAATAAATCAAAATAATTGAATTATCAGATATTCCTGTCAACATTAGGTACGTATGTAAAGAAAAAAACTGAACACTAAACATCATAATAAATCTAAAACAACTATATAACTAACCTACCTATGTATGTACCTGTATGCTTTAAATTGAACGGTAGAACTCGTACTTAGACAGGTAAATTAAATATGACATGTCATTTGTCAACCAATTGTCATAATTACCAATTAATTATCAAAATATACAGTATGAAATTATTATACTAATTTATACTAATTAAATATAATTTAATTTATTCTAACTATCTTATACATAGGTCTTTAAGTGAACTATTCGATTCAAATAACACCTTTCAAGATTCTATTAACTAAAGTTCTATTTAAAATTATATGTAGTTATGTCCAATTTCTTGAATAATTAAATTTATTAATTCATAGACACATATTTTAATCTTTTAAGCTCAATACAACATTACAAAACGAAAAATCAAATTAATAATACCCTTAAACGTTTTAAATTTAACATGACAAATTCAAGAACTATTTTTGATTGACAACCAAATCTTGATAACAGTAAAATAAAATGACAATAATAAAAACAAATTTAATATAAACACAATAATAATTACGACGTAAATTTTGGATTAAAAAAAAATAAACGCAATTTCTTATCTGTATGGAGGACCTGTCATCAATCAATCAAAAAAGCAAAAAAAAAAAAACAAGAAATACCTAGTCATATTATTTGAAAATAAAATAATATGAGTTCATTGTTTTCATGTTTAGATATAAATTATATATATATTTATATATATATATGCTCTTATCAAAAATAAATTAAATATTATTTATTTTTTGACAGTTCAGTTCATTTCAATTTTATTTTCAGTACCTAGGCGTCATACAGTCGTGTAAGTGAACCTAATTTTTTTTTTGAAGGATTCCATATACATGCATATCTAGTTTTGTTTGGTTTTGAAGGGTATTTTTATTATTGTTATCAAATATAACTGTTCATAAATTGATTGATATTTGAATGTTATTTTGGAATTTGGATTTTGTGTTACATACCTACATATACAATATTATTTACCATAGGTAAATAAAAACCAAACAATATTATAAGGTAGATTTTTTTTTTTGAATTAACCTTGAAGATTAAAGTATTTGAGTGAACGTATCTGTAGAAGATTATTATTATTAGATTTTAATAAATGCCATGGTAAGCTATAAATTAATAAATAACATGGCAAGCTTCGAAAGTCACCTATTGGAGTTGTCCGTGCTCCCTATTAATAGTGTATGACTTTAACACACCAAAACCAGATCCCTTTTTGAACCAAACTTAAGGATAAGGCTGATATAACAAACGTACAGCTTGGTTTCGAGTATGAGAATGTGAAAGAATTATTCGGAATCGGCCACAAAGAAATTTAATCGTATGCATTTGCATTACCAACTTGACGGGTTATGGTTCCACATGCGAGATTACCGCATGCAACTGAATTTTCGATAGGCTATCTTGCGCCACCTAGATAGTTCAACTGTTTAGGGAGATTATCACCCCACCCCCTGCTCTTCTTGTTTCCCGCTGGAGATTATAGAGTGGAAGCTTGTTTTTATAACAGATTTTAGCCCCAACAAGATATCTATAAAACAAGGTTAGTGACTTATTTGAACAACGATGGTTAGGAGGAGTGAACGTTGAGGTTATGACGTTCCGATCATTTATAAGATGAAAAATTATATGTATGTATTCAACTTTCAATTCATGAACCTGTATGTTGAATTATGTAACCTAACAATAATTAGTTACAGTTTAATAAAAATCCAAAATTTTGTATTTAATAAGAATTCTCATATTAATAACATTAGTTTTCAAACAATTTGTAATACATATGTATAAATTTATACAAACTATTCATATTCAAACGAAGTATATACTCAAATAAAGTATAGTTATATGTATATGTACATATGCATATATGTATATCTAAAAATTCCACTTGTATTCGTATGTAAAATACCATTAAAAAATAAATTAAAAAAAAACACCCTTCCTTATTAAAAATACATTAAAAATAATTTTAATTTAACAAAAAATCATTCAACATTGACATGTCAACTATTTTGAAAATATGTCAAACATCAATCTATCAATTTCAATTTGACAACATTTGAATATACAAGATAATAAAAAAAAAAATTAGAAAATTGGTAATAGAAAATCAATAAAAATCGATTAATTTTATATTTCAAATCATTATCCTATAATCTATTCACCATTTTATATAGTAAATGCAATTTAAATTGCAATTTGATTGACATTTGATTGATTTTTCACTAATTTTTTTTTTTTTTTGTAATATAACATAATAATATTATAATGTATGCAATAATATATATATATATATATATTTATTTTATAAATATACTTGTATACGTGTATGTATACTATAAGAATGTGAAAAATATAACACTTTACATAATTACAGAATGTTTAACATTCGTGTATCTATTGAATCAAATATTCTTACAAAGTTTATATTATAATCAAAATCTTGTAAAAAACCGTGTATAAATAATCAGACATCACTTATTACCTACTCATTTCTTAGATGTGTTCTTACGGTATAAAATACTTTAACCTCTCAAAATTTTTGGAGTTTTTTACAAATATTTTATATCAGATTTGAAATTAAGTCAAACACTTTGTACGATTCAGATTTGTATAATTTTTCATATAAGTTTACATTAGTAAATTAGGCGACGTATCATGCATCCCCGGAATATTATAACCTTGGGCAATAAGTCGCAACAGAGATGAGACATATTGCCTTAAGTCAATAATATCTCACTATCGGTGAGTCATAATATCCTTAAATTAGTGGGAGATATCATCCAAATAATTTTTGTTATTTCTTGATCTTATGACCAACCAAAATGGGACAAAACGGCATAATTTAGGATTTTATGACCTACCTAAAAAAATTCTTAAAACATTTCAATAAGAAAAAAACAAGTACCAACTTAAATTTATTAATTAGTTAATATTATTTATTATATTACAAAGTCTGTCAGAAATTCTTTTACATATAATCAAAATATTAATTAAAATATTTTAAAGAGTCTGTAATAAAACTTCTACAAAAAGGGACGTAACAATTCGGAATGATTTTTTTTGAGTAAGTCATGAGCAAAAGCGGATATTCACAGGGATATTATGGAGGAACTAGATTATACATATAGATATTAAGCGTAGGTTTATTCTCCATATTTTAGGGTAATGTATCTCACCGACGGTGCAATATAATCCCCAAACAACATTTGAGCAATATATCCCTGCTCTGATGCGATATAATACCTCTGGCCATAATTGCCCAGGCCAAATAACACGTTGCAAGTAAATTATGCAAAATTTGAATATACACACATTATTAAAATAGCTAAATAAATTAATTTTTAATTTTATTGATCTTCCTCATCTTTGAATCTCATTTTCTTAAAAATCTGGTAACTGGTAATAATGTCAACAAAAAAATACAAAACAGAATACAAATGATAGTAGGTAGGTTCGATAATTTATTAAAACACTTAAAATAAAATTGCCGTCAATTAATATCTTATGCCCTTTGGCAAAATTTAAATCAGAACATATTAATAAACTAATAAAGTTATAAAATGTTTGTAAAAAAATTTTCCACTACTTCTTCATGTTGAAGCTTTAGCTCCGTCTTATTCAATAGTAACCCCCTTAACATAATGTGATTAATTTTTTGCATCATTAATGTATAAAACAAAACTTTTATTAGTTCACTTTGTCCACTTTTTATTCCCGTACAAATGTTTTTCGAACGGTATTATCTAAACTTTTTATAACGTTTGTAATGCTGTAAAGATAGAGAGAATCAAGTATATGGATCCGGATAGAATTTAATAGTAAGTCGCGTAAGCAATGCACATCCACCTTAATCCACAAATTTCATCAGCAGGTTTCGAGTAGCTGCTTTGGAAGGTCCATTTTATATAAATATATGTGTTTGTTCCTAAGAAGAAAAACTTCAAAATGTATATGGAATTATAAACCCTTTTGGCAAACCCCTATGAAATTTCTTATCAGAAAAATAAATCCTCCAAAATAACGGGATAAGCACCCAATTTACTTTTGTAGTTTAATGACTGACATGAGTACAATTTTATATTTAATAATCAATTGAGCTATTGGAAAAGCAGTTCTGTTTTATAAACAACGTTTGCCCAAAAATTGGGTTTGACAACTGCATGTGGTTGTAAAAGTTACCATACAGCTGTAATTTCTCCACTCAATTTCTACATACAAGAAATATAGTGAAGGTAATCTTAAAAATTGAGGATGATATTATGCTTATTATGTTCGTTCGATTATTCTGTTCGGTTATCCCAAAGTTGACACGGTCTTCATTACTCTGTTTCTCCATTAATTGTCCTGCTCTCTTTTAGAATCTCTTCATATAATTATTTTTGACCTTTTAATACATAATTATAATCAATTTCCTAGAACTCAAATAGAACCAACGGAAGATAAAAAGCGCAGAATAAAAAAAAAATTTGTATAATCATAAAAAATCATTTAAAAGCAACAGCCCAGCTTTCTTCTAAAAGTGTTATAAATGTTATCAGATTAATATATGACATTCTACGATGCTTGATGCTTGATACAGGATAAAGATGTTAACTCTGTGGTTTATAGTCTTAATTTTATTATGAAAATATATATATATATATATATATATAGATAAAAATATATATATACACTTTTAAAATAAAATTTGCGATTGGTGTGGGAAAAACAACAAAAATTATTAAATTGTTGGCGTTTCTTAGTGATTTGGACATGAATACTATGTAGAATATACATATATATACATATATTAATTGTCTCAACTTTTTAATGCTTCTATCAATTTTATTTTTTTATTTTGTATAATTTTTAATTTTATTTTATCTTACACAGCAAAATGACCTAAAGATCGAGATTGAACGTAACAGCGTAAATTTATCACATTATTAAAACAATTAAAATCTGTTTTCAATTTTGTTTTTATTTATTAATTAAATTGTCTGATATTATAGTAAAAAACAAAAGACATCTGGCAACATTACCATGGCAACTAAACAAATACTTTAACAGTTGATGACTTATCATGTTATTATAGTTGGAAAAAATTTTACGAATATTTTAATTGATTGTATTGCAATGAGTTAACGGAACGTAATATTTGTTCTAGAAACAAGTTCCAGGTAAGTGAATCCTCTGAAGCGCTCTAAGTATTTTGACTTAAATTCGGAGGGGGTTATTTAAGTTGTTTTTAAAGGGCAAATTGTATAAAGGTCTATGTCTATCAGAGGGGACCACATTGGATGAAAGCATGTTCCATATTGTAGCAGTTCTCAAAATAAATGAGTTCCCATAACTAGTTTTGAGATTTCCACTGTGTAGAAGTGTGCACTTGAGGCCTCCCTGGTGTTGCGTTGGAATTGTTTAAAGGGAGGCATTATTGATTTAAAATTCAATAGAGCAAGTGTCAATATCTACAAGACATCTATAAAAGAGAGTTAAAACTTCAATATTACCACGAGTGCTAAGAGGAGTGAAAGTAACCTGAACTGAAGGGTCGTCAATTAGGCGTAAGACGCGATTTTGGATTTTGTCCAGGTAACTTAGTGAATTTGAGAGCGCCAGCCCAAATGTAAGAGATATACTCCATCTTAGGTCGTATGTAGACTTTATAGATATTGGACAGATCTCTTGGAGAAAAACACGCTTTACAACGAGAGGGGAAACCCAAGCATTTGGCAGCGTCATTAGCCACATCAAAAATATGTTCATTAAGCTGCATACCTAGGATGTTTAAACTTTCAGACCGTTGTATAATTTCTCCCTGGAATCTCAGAATCGGGATTATTTGATCTATTTTACAAGAGATCAAATAACCCTTAAATTTTATTAGATGATAAATCAAAAGTTTTCATTAGATTAAAATCCCAAAAAAAATGGTCAGAAGTCACCTCTTCACTCACTTCATTGAATCAGAAATCCCGTGGGACTTCTACCATTTTTTTTGGGACTTTCAATGGGACTTCTGACATATCACAATATATTGTTCTACCTTGAAATTGTATTGCAAGTAATTTGATGCAACAATGTTTTAGAAACCTTAATTCTTTTATTATCTTAAACTCACTTTTGACAAAATCGATTTAATCATTAATAAACGCAAACCTATTAGAATAAAAGGCATAAAACAAAAGGCATTAAAAAAAAAAGAAATATGTATGTATGTGCAGTATATCCATATTAAAATAAATTGAATCTGTTGCCATCTATAAAAATATAAGCAAAATATTTCAAATAAAAAACTTTTAAATTTGATCAAATTTTTATTTTCCTTTGTTCGCTGCTCATATCGCCTCCATTAGTTAATCCATTACCAGAACATTATTTATAATAAGGGAGTGAGCCAATTTACCTAAGTTCAGTTAGACAAAAGACATTTTAACAAAAGAAATATTTCAAAACATGGATTTTTTGGCTTTAGAAAGTTGCATTCAAAATTTTGGTATTCATAGAAGTAGATTTTCCAAATACAGTGTATTTACGAGTCTATGGTTTTCCTTCAAATGGGTTATCGAACATAATATCAAGACCATGTAAGAGGGCGCCTATGTTGAAAGTATTTTTTTGGAAAAGACTCTTTTCTACAAAACATTTCTTTTAACATACAGCATACGCAAAGTATCATTTAGCGAAAAGAATTTAGACCAACTGCCACAGTCACTTCTAATTCAAACCTGTATATTAAAAAAAAAAAACAACAGAAGAAAAATAATAAAAGAATAAAAAATTTCCCCCACTTAATAAAAAAACAAAAAAAAAAAAAAAATTTTTTTAATAAGGAAAGTAATTAAATTTT
Source organism: Dolichopus griseipennis (assembly GCA_963082915.1). Lineage (NCBI taxonomy): Eukaryota > Metazoa > Arthropoda > Insecta > Diptera > Dolichopodidae > Dolichopus > Dolichopus griseipennis. The sequence goes on along the minus strand of OY720444.1, from coordinate 15,732,309 downwards.
CTGTAATAATATTATAATTATTTTGTGTTAATTTTCTCTTTCCTTCATATTTTCTTTTACAATTTTTTTAAGCAAATATGATGAGATAATGGAACAAATCCATTTAAATATAAAAAAAAAAAAACAAAGAAGGAAATGGAGTGATGGAATGGAAAAGAACTAGAAATTTTAAGCACTGCGAGTTTTTATTAAAATAAAATAACATGTTGCTTTTACAACCAAATTAAAGTAATTTTGTCAAAATATAAATTGAAGATTTTTTAGTTTTAATTAGAATATTGATTCCTTTACAGTATATAATTAGACGTTTGAATTAGATGTCCAAAAGATATCCTGAAATAATGCTCCAAAATATTATTACAGCGGCTGTGAAGTTAAATCTCAACTTTATCTCTTTGGTTTTATTTAAACACTTTTTCAAGCTTAGATCTAAGCTCTGAATGCCGAATCTATGCTTCTATTACTTGAAATTAAATTTTGGGTTTTAAATCCATTACCTACCTTCAAGTATTATTTAAATATTCAATGCATAAAGTATAAAACTGATCTTCTTAATTATTTTAACTTGCGCCCATTATTTCCTTTCTGATTGGTGCTTATTTCCATTTGCAAAAAGTTATAAGACCTGATTAGATCGATGTAAACTTTATATTATGGCTCTTATAAAAGTCGATCCGTTATTTCATCTAATCCAAATTTTTTAAATGAGCCAATGGAATGGTGGAATGGTTCATTTAAAAAATTATGATATTAGATAAGAAAAGCATCACATTTAACAATTCCTTCAATAGGAAACTGGTATGAAATCCCCAAAATTTAAAACTCACAAGAATAAAATCCTGAGTAAAACAAAATCTCTAAGCTAAAATCCTCTACGCAGAAATTTCCAAAGTCAAAATAGCTTTAGCCTGGTTCAACATATACATATTTAAATATATAAACAATATTCTGAAGTAGTAAAGATTTTATGGCTGGTCACAAAATCAGGGCTTTAGATGGCTGTACGAAAAAAGTCACCAAAATTTGTATGAAAATTTGGAAACTTATTTGGAATTTTGAAAATTGTATTTGGATATTATATATATACCTAAAAATATTTTTATAGCAATTATAAAAGTTGGGGCTGTACGAAAAAAGTCCCAAAAACAAAAATAAAAAGTCTCCAAATTTGCGGAGACTTCTTTGGAGGTTTTTCTATTGGAGATTTTTATAAAAATACTTTTTGGGAACTTTTTGCACATGAAAAAATTTCCCCAAATTGAGTACTTTTTAATTTTTTTTATTGGAGACTTTTTTTTCGAACAGACGTTTTGAATTTTGATTTTGGATATTTTGCTTTTGACGATTTTGTCTTCTGAATATCATCTTTAAGAATTTTGTCTTGCAGATTTTGTATACAATCAATGGTCAACTTTTAATTTAAGACTTAAGGTATTCGTAAAAAATAAAATACTTAGTAGTAAGAAAGTTCAAAGACTTTAGACAAATGTAAAAAAAAAAACAAAAACCAAAAACTTCAACGAACAAAAAATCGTTAATTATATTACGAATATTATTTTAATTAAGAATTATATACACGCATCAAAAATAATAAATTGATGGATAATAATTATAATAATAACAATGATATAATTAACTATAATATATATATACATTTATATATATTATATATAAAATTTAATAAATTTAATATAAAATCAATATCTATTAATATTCTAAAGGCGATGATAATGTTAAGAATTATCCTTCAAACCAAATCAATTATAAATCAAACGTTTTTTGAATTTTCATTTTATTATTGGGGTTTGCTTTTTTTTTGCGAAACAAACCACCCACCCACTAACACACATTATTCATCTTATGATTCAATTTTGAAATTTTTGGATTTCGTATTCTTTTATAAATCATTCAACAATCATATTCTAAGATCCTTAGTTTCTAGTCTTTTATGTATTTATATACACATATCAATATATATATATATATATATATATATATATATCACAATAAATTAATACAAATGTTTATTAGTATACTTTGTGGTATGATGTTGATGATGATGATTATGATGGAAACATATTACAGGATATTCGTCATGTTGTCAATACAAATCAATATAAATGAATTTACATTAATATATAAATAGTGAAGGAGGTAGTTGTTGCCAATTAATTAGAAATGTTGGAAAATTTCACGAATCTTTAGGAAATCATTTGTTTTTCTCTTAATATAAATTCTTCGACTCCTTTCAGCTTATTACGACTTGCGAACGCTTTCTAATAGGTTTTATTACGAACTCTTTCGAATAGGTCTAATTACAAACCATTGCGAATAAGTTTTATTACGAACACTTTTGAATAAGGCTTATTACGAATCCTACCAAAAACAGTTCATTCCGAACCCTTTCGAATAGTTCTGGAATCAGTTTATCAAAGAAAGAAACTGTTAAAAAATTAAACCCCAACATTCAGATATAGGTATGTTTTTTTTACGTTCTATCAATTTATTTCAAAAGACGTCATATAACGCAAATTCGGGAAGAAATTCAAAAAGAGAAAAACTATAATTTATTTGAAATTTAAATAAGACCGCAATCATATTAATGTTTTCAGGTTTTTTTATTTATTTATAACTGTAAATATTAAAAGTCGTAGAATTTGTGTATTAATACGTCATATGACGCAATTTTGTATTAATATTATTTTGATTTTGCATAAAGAAACAGATAATTCCATTGAATTTTATTTTGTAACTGTTAATATGGAAAAGTCTTGTTAATTGGGTGTTCTAGACGCCGCCACCTGAATACTTTGAAATTGCGATAATTTTACGAAACAAATTGAGAAAATTCTAATTTTTCCTTTTTTGTTTTTATCAATTGCCCAAAACTGTATGATTAATCACTAGATTCGTATATATTAATGTATATGTATATATGTGCATCTTCATATTTATATTTATACATTTAATACACTAGTTAAAGAACATTAATATCATGATTATTATTACTATTATCATCAAACACAAAAATTTCATTTATAATTATCTCAAATGTCACAATTTATTATTAAATTTTAGAAAATTTACTGCATAATAATAATAATAATAGAACAAATAACAATATACATCAGTCAAATCAAATTAAATCAAAAAATTATTATATTAAAGTAAGAAATTATATACATATATATATTTAATGGAATGACATAGTAAAATTAATTATATTTTGCATTATTATTATTATTTAAATAATTGTAGGTATGCATATATTAATTAAAGTAATTTAACTGTTATTTTATATACATATACATACTTATAAAAAAAAATTCCAAAAACTGAATTCAATTATTTAATAATTTTCGACAAAAGTATTTTAAATAACTTTAATAACAGAATATTTAGCCATAATACTGTTATGCACTTTATTTACACCATGCAGCGCTTTAAAATCTCAAAACTCTAATGATTAATTAATATGTTATTGCATATTTCAAAATAATAATTTAGTTTTGTAAAATTATTGCATACATTTAGGGGCAGAAATGGATATTTCTCGTAAATCCAAAAAAAAACTTGAGTATAAAGGCATTTGACAAAAGACGATAATTACAGAACGAATCTTGAATCAGTATCTTTATTGTTATTTCCATATTTAAGCATTAATTAACTCAAGTCCCTGTATATTAAAATTAATTTAGGGCATCTATTATAATATTTATAGCTTTAACTTAGACAAAAGAATACGTTAATATTTATGTTTATTCCACTAAACGTTACAACGCGTACGTGACGAACTAAGAATAAAATTTAACTAACTTTTATATTTTACACTTAAAACTTGCTACTCAACTACTTTAAGGGCATATTTTTATAAAATGATGAAAAAATTGACATCGCGTCTAGTAGAATACGATTAAAAAAACCATATTCCGCAACATTATGGGCCACCATGGCATAACGTTTAACAGAATATACAAGGAAATATTAACTTGACATCGCGTCTAGTAGAATACGATTAAAAAAACCATATTCCGTAACATTACGGGCCACAATGGCATAACGTTTAACAGAATATACAAGGAAATATTAACTTGACATCGCGCCTAGTAGAATACGATTAAAAAAACCATATTCCTCAGCATTACGGGCCACAATGGCATAACGTTTAACAGAACATACAAGGAAATATTAACTTGACATCGCGTCTAGTAGAATATGATTAAAAAAACCATATTCTGTAACATTACGGGCCACCATGGCATAACGTTTAACAGAAAACAATTTTTTTACCTCTTTCGGATAGTTTTGATCCACAGCATTTAGTGAAAAAGATATGAATACCTTATTAAATATTTCGACATTATTTTAAAATCCATTTTTAACTTCAAAATTCAATTGATTTTTTTTTTAATTCAATCTAAAAATCAACAATCAAAAAATAAATTTTCAAAAAAAACTTTCCATCTCTTTAAATCACAAAAAGAAAATGTATTAAAATCATAAATTTTTTTTTTTTCATAATTTATGACATAAGTTTAAATTGAAACGTTCAAACACTTTTTTTTTTATATAATATGTTATATTTATGAAAGTTATTTCAAGAAATTTTTTACTTAATATTTCAATTTTGCTCTATACCTTGATATACATTAAAACTTAAGGCTCTCGTCACAATAACTTATCAAAAAATGAAAAACTATTCAACTATGTAAGTCCTTACAATTTTCAAATATGGATAAAAAGACAATGAAAACTTTTCATAAGTTTTTTTTTCCATCATTCTTCTATTTTTAAGTTTTCTAGCCATGTTTTCAATTCCTGCACCACTTGCACATTTCAAAACAATTTTTGGAGCCGGGAATAAACAATACAATACAATATGATTTCACGGTGTAATCCTCAACCCGCATTTGAAGGACGACTAGAATCACCCTTCCTTCTATTGCAATCACGTGAACTTTGAGAAAAGGAAAAAAAAAAAAAATTTGATGAAAAATCATTTTCTATATTTTAAGTTTATTTTTGTTATTTTTTTTTACTTTTAATATATTACTATTATTGTTATTTAGTTTCATCTTTATTTCTATTTCATTCTCTCTCACTCTCTCTCTTTCTATTTGTGCATTTCTTTCTTTTATATTTTATCACTTCTTATCGACCTTTCTTGTTTTTTTTTTTTTGATATTTATGAATTGAATTTATCATTTTTAAATTATTGATGGGTTATAAATCGTCAAAATTGTAAATTGTATATATATATATATATTGTGGATATGTATATATATATATATATATATATATATATATATTTTACATTTGTCTATGTAGTTTATATTTTATTTCTGTTGATATTATTTGAAAGAAACTTTTAAAGTTCAAGATACATTTTATATCTAAGAAAATATCCTTTTTCAAATACTACTACATACTCATTGCTTTTGTTGTTATTTTTATAATTCTTATCCTCTATTGAAAAGAAGACCTCTCCATCAAATGAATTGACAACCAATCGATTCTAAATCAAGCAACAACTGCAATAAACAACACAACACAGACAATACTTAAAATATTATATAGAAATGATTATAGGATCTATGACAATTGATCTAAAGGCATTTGAACAAAAAGACATTTTGACTAATTCCATTCAAAAAAAGAGATATTTTGCACAAACTTCACTCAATCTTCGATTCCATTGATAAAAGTCTTGTTTAGGTGCCCCTTTTTGTAAAACGCCTCTTTTGGGGGAGTGTCATTTTGCTAAAAGACTTTATGCAAAAATCATTTTATATTAAAATCGTTTCTTTTATTAAATCTTTTATAACTGTACATTGAACAGAGCGCTTTTTCTTTAAATGGCATCAGTTAAAATGTCTTTTTGCCAACTGCATTTAGACCAACTTCCACAACTTCTTTAAAAATTTTCTATTTACTATAGTGAAGATATATGATAAAAGAAGAAAAGAGAAAGCTATATATACTACTGTAAAAGATAAGTTGAGGTGTATAAATTCCGAGGAAAAAAAAAACTCATTTCTTGAACGATAACAGATAGCAAGGACGAGAATGAACATATATTAAATCAAAAACAAAAAACAATACATATGCACATGATGAATATGATAGTAGAAATCTATGACTAGCCATTATTCAATCAAAATGTTTCTTCTTCTTCTTTATATTTTCTTATAAGTTACACTTATCAAAAACACCACATCATATTTTTTTTCTCTTTCTTTTACAAGCTGACCAAAAAAAAAGCATTTTTAGTTTTAATATTTTCCAATAAACTAAGAATACAAAAGAAAAAGGTTAGAAAAAGATAGAAACAATTTAGAGAAAATCGAATTTCCTTGAAAATTATGAAGAATGTTAGTGTATATATGATGAATGAATGAATGAAGATATTGCAACAACAGCATTATAGTAACAACTGAATATTGATTTGATGTATCAATGTATAAAATGACGCAAAACTATAATGGAAGGGTATAATGGAAGGGTAAGAATGAATTTAAATGATATTTCGCTTAACAGAGATAAATATAGTTAAGTTTTATTTTAGAAATGAAGTATAATTAAATACTTAAATAATAATTAACGAAAATTCAGAATGTATGAGTTTTTAAACCAAATCCTGGAAGCCAATCATTATTGTACCGCAACTTTACTTCTTTCTTATGAGGGACATGGAAAGCTTCAAAAATTGTCTATTTGAGCTGTGCATAGTTCTTATAGGTAGTGTACAACTTTAATACACCAAAACAAGAATCCTTTTTTGAACCAAACTTTAGTATGGGATTTATGATACAATGATCAATGGATGTACAGCTTAGATTTGAAGTTGGTGATGTGAAAAGGTTTTTGGGAATAGCGTCTGGAAATTTTGGATTTCGAGGTTCTGGTGGATTGGGCGTAAAAATCATAAAATTGGATAAAATAAAAATATAAAACAATTCTGACTTTTTCTATCCCTATCGTAGTATTTAATGTAATAGGTGCTGCCATTCCCAAAACCTCAGCAAACAAAAACTTATTCGAATCATGATTTTGAAGCCATCTCAACCCCTTCGATATTTTTTTTTGCTGAAGGAAGAAACATATATCCAAAATAAAATACCGATCTGACCGATAGCTCAGTGTTAAAGTGACGGCTTTTTAATCGAGAAGTCTCGGGTTCAAACCCTAGTCGTCCAAATGTCAATTCGGCAGAGGATTAATATTATCAGGCAATATTTACTATTGTCTGGCACTACAAATAAATAAATAAAAGACTGTCCGATTATTGGAACCCTGATTTTATATCGAACTCTGGAATCTCTTTTAACTTTCTTTCATAAATAATAATTCAGCAACAAAGCATTTATTTTGGTATCTTTTATAAAAAGTGTATTTTGGGGACTTTTTTCGTTCAGTCCCTTTTGATGCCTTATCATAACCACCTTGAATGAAATCTCCTTCCAAATTATCAATAGTTTAACTTAATTCCTTACAAATCTCTGAACTTTCCCTAAACCCTCAGACGCTTCACTTTCATACTTCTCTTTAAAAAGTTGTGATAAATAACTATAATTAAATTTTAATTTATAATCTATCTAAAAATAAATATTATTAACTATAAACAAATTAAATACTAAAAATCTTCAATTAAATTTCTTGAGAATTGAATGATGCAATCAAAATTTTTGATGATTTCATTTTTAAATGTTCATCTTTTAATGAGTGACACAAAAAATTACTATTTAAAAATAAAAAGCCTATAAAAAATTAAATTATCTTGTCAATCAATATATTAAAAATTATATTTAAAAAAAAAAAACAAAAAGCCTTACAGTACGAAGAAATCGCAGTGAAATCATCAACCCACTTAATTTACAACACCATTAAAACAAAAAAAAATATTAATCAGTTTCTTTTAATTTATTTTATTATTCTTTTGATCCCAAATATTAAATTATAAACCTGTACTTAAAATAATTGACTTTTAGAATATTAAAATGCAAAATAAACGTTTAATTGAACCCACAATTCAATCAGATCTTTGCAAAAAAAAAAAAAATCATTGAACTAAATAATAAATAAGCCAATACACAAACCACTTAAATCCGGTCAAGTATTTTATAGTCTAAACTCTTAATGTATGTAGGAATACGGATGAGTAGATCTAATAATAAAATATTAAAAGTAAATTTCTTGTAAGTTATTTTTAAACGTATTATAAAATATATTTAACGTTTATAATATTTAAAAAAAATTAAAATAAAGTTTTTCCTTAAGTTTTTAAGGAAAGTCCCTGCAAATTCCCTTAATGATCAAATATATAACGTAAAAAGTTAAGAAAGTATTGATAATTGGGATGTGTAAAGGATCGCAAAGTTCTGATGTAAAGATGGCGCCATTTGGCACTTCAGAAACAATGACTCTAATTTGGTTTGAGTCTTTACTATAATATTCATATTTTTCTGAGCTTCCTAAGAAATAGATGTAAAGCATTAAGGAAATATTTCGAAATACCTTTTAAAGAATGAATTGATTATATAAAAATACTGAAATAACACCTTGCCGAACGCAATACCTTCCCGATACAGCATAAGTGGCTATAGTTTATAGATTTTATAATCAATTTGAATCCTAATATAATAAGGTACAACTCAGTATTTATATTATCCCTATTCAGTTTTTTTAATACTCTTTTAAAATCAAAATTATTAATAAATACACAAAGGTAAATATATATATATATATATGTATCTAAGTAATAAGTATTATATACTATTTTTTTAAATACAGTGTTGTTTATGATTATTGGCGCTTTACTAAAAAAAGTATATAATTAAAGATTTACGATACATGAGATGTCATAAAAAAAAAGTAGCACTCAAAAGTGGTGGACAGTAATTTTTTTATTATCATACTGTGCGTTCGACTTGTTATCTTTATTTTTCACTATTATTTTATTACTTTATAAAATCATATATATATATATACATTTACATATTAAACAAATCTATAAAATAATATTAGTTACAAGTTTACGAATTACAACAAATTTTTTTTTTTTTAAAGACAGGGTGATAAAATTCAAATATAATCAAATGAAATGACTTTATGCGTTCTAAAATGTCATTTCATTTTTATATATACAATATTATATTATACATATATATATACGCAGTATAATATAGATACAAAAATAGTTTTATATGAATTGTGATTAGATTTAAATGTCAAAAAAAATATTAAAAATGTCAAATTGAAGAATTTTTATTACAAATAAATAAATAAGTAGGTATCTAAATAAGTATATAATAATACACCTTGGTACAAGCTGGAGATAAATATAAAATAAAATAATTAAAATAAATTACACTAAGCTGCATTAATCTGATTTCAATTTAAAACAAAAAAAATTAAATTACAGTAACATATAAAAACAGCCACTATCACATATCAAAATCGGCCACAGAAATATTTTTTATTGGTATAGCGGTATATTAAATTTGGTAGGGTTTTTATAACCCCAAAAATTAGGCTAGCTAAATATGGTAAGTATATATATTTTTGATCACCGTTATTTCCTAAGTCTATTTTGCATCGTAGTTCTGCCCGTTCGCACTATGACTAGTAAAATAATGATTCGATTCTGATAAAATTAATTCTGTAAGTGACTAAGTAACGCCTAAATTCCAAAGCCTCGAATCCGGCTTCTAAAAGCGAACTAACAGCAAATCTCCGCAACAAATTTAGTTAAAACTTTCAAATTTGACAAGGATTTTTCTTTCCATTTTTCCTGTGTCTCTTAAGTTTGGAATGATTTGAAATAATATTTCGAGTACCATGTCTCTCCCAAAAATTAAAGTTGAACTCTTAATGTTTTCATTTTAAATTTAATTCCATTGAAGAATTACCAACGCATTTCTAATTTAAATTAAATTTTTCAAGAATTGCGCATTACTAAGGTGATTGCATTGACTTACTATTATTTCATTAAATTAACTTCATCCTCTCCAATTCTTATAAGGTTCACAGTAAATCTGGCAACAAAAAACCCTGTAATATAAAAACGCAATTGCTAAAACGAATTTTGATGTTTGCTTAAAACGTCGCTTCGATTAACACCAAACTTAATAAAAATGTTCATCTGGACGTAAACTATCTTACAGAACCTACACTTTATTCATCTGGTTCGTTAACCTAGTCTGGCTTAACAATTTTTTGCTTTTACGGTTATTCTGAGTAAACGGCTTAAATAGAATTCAATACTGGCGCTAAAATCTACTTTATTGGCGCAAGGTTTCCCAAAGGTTTATTTTTGTTTTTTCACCCTGAATTAAAAACTACTAAACTTTGTATTTGTTATTTTTTGAAATAAGATATGATCTTTACTATAAATTGGGTCTTTTTTAACCCATTGACGCCTGTCGATTTGTAAAACGTCCTCAGAAGTATTAAAAGTCAGATTAAAAGAATTGTATTTTGATAACAAGATATTAAGTAAAGGGTGCTTTAAATTAAGTTGTTTACCCAATAACAAGCGGGAATTCTTGCTTTAAACTCAAAAACTGCATTGCACGTAACTTTATGAAAGCAACTGTATTTGAAACTAATTTTTTTTTTTTACTATTTAAATCAAATTAAAATACGATTTTATGAATATTACCAATAAATTTTATTAGTTTTAAATTGATGGAATATTAGGTTGGGTTTAAATTTTATACACATCAATTTATAACATTCATTTTGGGTTGGGGGAAAAAAAATGTTAATTTAATCGAAAATGTAATTTTAATTGTAAAGAGTTTCTCTATTAGTTAATAATGGAGACATAAAAATATATAAATAATAAATAAATATGGTCAAGGAAAGAAATTCCAATATTTGCTAATTATACAAAATGATTTGCAAAATTAAAATTTATTTATTTGTTTATTTTATTAATTTATTTAATATTATTTTAATTTATTTTTATTTGATTGACTTATAAAAAAAAATTATAATTCATATATGGAATTTTCACTTTGAATTTTTATGACTCCACTTGAATTCAAAGATATTAAAATGTTTATAATGAGAAGATTGTTAAAATTATATATTTAAAACATGATTTATAAATTATAAAACAGGTAAAAAAAAAAAAAATGGCGCTACGTTTTAAAAAAATTCAAATTACACAGCAGGATTACTGGGAAAAATATATGTGTATAAAATCCAAGGAAATCACCATTTTTTTTTTATTTATAAGATTTACTGTAATCATTAAAATATTATATTACAAAATTTACATGTGATTTATTTTTTAATAGCTTAGAAAATATTATAATTTAGCTATTAAACAAACAAGGCAATTATTAAATTACTTATTTACAAAAGTTATGAATCATATTATACGTGTATTTTAAATGGAACAAAAGATTTGTAATTTAATTAAACGGGTGCAAGTTAAACAAGAAAATGATTTAAGTATCAATCTTTAGCGTTTGCCTCGAGGCATTTTGTTTAGGTTTTTGAAAATATTTTCGAATCGCTGTATCGAATCGATTGCATTGTTCGTTGATATTATTGATAGATAGGGTTATTAAGTTGTATTGCTCAAGTCAAAGTATTTGGTTATACTTTCAGATTAACACAATAGCAGAAAATGTCAGTATAAGGAAATTAAAAGTACGTATGTTCGTACTATAAATGATACCAGTATTACCTCACTCTTAATCCAGTCAGTCATCGTCGTACATTCAGCTAACTTAACTTGATTTAAAGATGCTCCCAGTAATTTGCTCTAACGAATTTAGCTACAATGAATCATTCAACTCAAAGTTTTCTAACTGAAAACAAGGAGAACAACCGTTGAACTAACAAGATTACGAACACACACCTTATGAGAATTTTAATGCACTCATCACGTTTATAGAACCATATTCCACAATGTATATGATTACGATTTAGTTAAAGTTAAAAATATCACTAACATCTTTATTCTAAATATTCTTTCTAAATTTAATTTTTCCCTTCCCCCATTATCCGAACAGCCTGAACATCCTAAACCAAATAACCAAATCCTTCTACATCTTTATCCTCAAAACCAATCGGTAGATTTGCTTCACATATTCCACATCTCTGTTTTTCCTTTTTTAATACCCGAAAGAGCATAGGACTTCTATATCGTACTCAGTTGTGACCCAGTAGCTGTCCATGTTTTTCGATAGCTTTCAATTTCCTTTTCAACTGATCTTCTCCAAGTAAGTTTTCGTCTACACACACTTCTTTTTTTCTGCGGGGTCTATTCAAGTGCCTGACGCGCAATGTTTTCTGTTGGTTTCTGACCGACATGTATTGTATTTCCATCTCCAAGTTATTCTCATTTGACAGAGTTTGGTTTCTTGCCTTGAGATGGTTTATAGTTTCTCATTTTCACTGCCGTAGAGAAGGAGCTAGACTTGTTAGGGAATCAATTTCAACCGCGTAATAGAGATCTTCGAGATGTAAAAGTTGAACATTGTTGAAACGTGTTGAACTAATCAAATCGGTGAGATTTCCATTGTTAAGAACCCTGGATTCGACGTTGGTATACATATTTTAAATGACATTTTCCAATTTTAACTGGTATACCATTTCTTCTAAGAGTGCTTCAAACTGCTTTGTATTTTATTTTATCAAATACTCTGACAAAGTCCATTAATTTTATATTACAGTATAGTATTTATACTATAATGTGGTGATTTCCATTCGGCTTATTGCTTGATTATCAGACACAGCATATTTGAGCGCTTCTTGTTGTTCTCACAAGGTGTCTTCTATTTGTGCTTCAATCCTGGAGTGTATTATTAGAGCTTGGAGTTAATTTATTGTATTGAGGATTTTGATACTGGGCCAATTTTTGCATTCTTGAAGATTTCTCCTTTTGAAAACATTTTATACAATCTTAAATAAATTTAAATAAAAATTACATCAAATATATATTATGTAAAATATTTCTATTCGTTCTGGGTTATGAGATTTTATTATTTTTATCATATTCTTTCATCTGATTCAAATTTCATTTACACCATTCCTCAGAATTTGAAATATCGAAATTGATAGTTATATTCCATTTATATATTGATGGTTTATTCAATTTGATTGAAAGATGTTCAATTTTAATCTGGGGTACGTACACACAAAAAAAAATATTATTATTATTGTTTCCTATTCAATATTTATTATGAGTATGTGTGGGAGTGTGTGTGTGTGTGTGGGTGAGTGTGAAAAATGATTATTTCATCCGTTTAAAATAATTGATTTTCTAGGCAAATGGAACACAACACAAGTTCTATAAAAAAAAAGGGGTTACAAAAACAACGATCAAATTTAAAAATTTTTATCTAAAAAAAGGAAACACTTTTATTACAACAACAACGAATTACAAATAAAAAAGGAGTAGTAGTTTAAACTCTTTAAATACAATATAATAATAAAAATATTCACATTTATTTGGGAGTTGTTTAACGATCTGCAAGAAATCTTTTTAAAATCGATTTATTCCAATTCGTTTTTTTTTTTTCAATATGTTAATACATATATAAAATTTTGTTATATTCATTTATTTGTTTCCTTTTTTCCCAGATCCATGAAGGATAATATAATTTTCGTATTATATTTGTTGTTGTTGTAATTTTCCACTTAAGATTAAATTTTTTATCATTTTATCCAATAGGTTAAGTGTTTCATATGAAATTGACCATGATTTTATTACGTTTATAGCAAATTTTTAGAATTCAATAAAAAGGTTTTGAGTTTTTTTTTTGGGGTGGACATTTTGATAAAAAAAAAAATGGTTATCAGAATTTTGTTTTAAAATATTGAATTACAAATCCAGAAAATAAGTAGTTGTATTGTATCTTATATGATTGAAAAAGGAGCTTGGTTTGTGCTTGTATTTTATGTGGCTTTAGTGTCTTCATTTGATATTCGAACATTTGACTGTATTTCTTACAAGTTAGTTGTTATATCATTCAACTGTATTTAATTTTCTTGCGTATGAAATAAGGTGCATGCAATATATTTTAATCTACATTGCTTTGTTCCACCTCACAATAATATTTGTCATTTGAATTCGTGATAAAGTTTTAGTTTCTTGTAACAGCCTGCGCGATTATACCTAATGTATATGCGATATTTATCGTCGAATTCAAAATAGCGGTACTTGCTCTCTCCGAAATTACATAAGATATATGCGGTACTTCCTCTCTCTCAAGGCAAGATCCGGAAAGAACAGATAGTTTAAAGTTAAAATAAAAAAAACGGTACTTCCTCTTTCTCGAATTTTTAGGCAAAATTCTGAATGAGTAGGTTGTTCAATATTGTATTTAAAAAAACAATATTTTTTCTTTCCTGAATTAAATATACCAAATCAACTTAATATTTAAATTGATTCGTACAATTGAATCCATATCTTTTTTGTAATTATTGATGATTTTAAGGACGAGGGCGTTAGGACTAAGCAAAATATCCTTCTAAATTATAACAGATAGGTCTAGTACTCACACCTTAAGTATTTACTTTCTTCTCATTTGATAATGATTACAAAGTAATTTAAAAAATAAGATGTGATTTTATTCCATTTAAAAATTTTATAATGTGATATCAATGATATAAACATTCATACAAGATATACTTATAAAAAAATAAAATATCTAATCGAAAACAATATCCTGATTGAAGTCCTTGTGACAATCAATTTACCTTCTTCCCGGAATTTATAGGCATTATAATCTGTTCGAATAAAAAAAAAACATAATATAAATATACATAAAAACCAGTGGTCGACAATTTTAAAATTTGGCGCTAATTTGACCCACTTAAAAAATTCCATAATTACACAAAATTTTATTATATTTGTTTAATAAAAACTTCAGGAATAATCTTTTGGATAAAATTGAAACTCTTTAAAGTGTGTGGAATTAGAGAAGAACTCCAGATATCTGAAAACTGCTGGCATTAAAACTCAAAATAATTTAGAAATTCTTCAATCTATTGAGCTATTTTACGGTTAATTGGGAATCGTATACCAACGATTTCTAACCATCATTTCTAACCATCAAGGTTGGAAAGCTAGAAAGGAATTCGAACAATTTTTAATGAGTGATCTCCTACAACGAACGAACTATGTGCGCCCGGTGTCGGTTCACATAATCCTTCGAAAAATAACGAAGCTGTGTTGTGGGAAAATTGATACTGTAGGTTACCGTAACAATAAAAGTGAGGCGGATATTGCAACTGGGAAAAATAGAACCATAGATTTAGACTCTAGAAGCTTTCGAAAAACGATCCTAAGAGCAAAAAAACATATCTAAGCAAATAAACATGAGCGAATAACTATTGCACGACTCTCAAAATATTTCTCAGCTAATTTTTAAGAAAGAACTTAAATTAAGATAAGAACTTCTAATTTTGAATAGAAGTACAAGATTAATAAATTAGTTTCATTGATTTTATGCTGTTTCATTACTCGAGCAGATGCCACACTTCTGGAGTTCAACTCTTTTGGTTTATATTTGATTATTTTTTTATTTTTTTATTTTTTATTTTGCTTAAAAATTATACTGAGGTTCATTAGGTTTTATTTTCCGCAAAATGAAGAAATAAAAATAATAAAATTTGTTAAGACTATAAAGTATTGCTCTCTTACGAATTAAATGATATGAAAATTTATTGAAAAAATAGAAAAGGAAGCGGATTTACAAAAAAAAAAAAATCATCATTATTATGTATTTTAACATCATCATTATTGTCTTTAAATGTAATATAAAAATTTTCAAAATGGCTATAAACATATATTTTAAGAATATTTAAAACCTATTATAGAAATAGGATTTCAATTTAAAGGGAAATTAATAAAACAATATTCAAGGCGTGTTTATAACCATAGACGAATCCTTTTTTTTAAATTTGGATCCCTTTTAGTTTTATTTTTTTTTTTTTTTGATATTTAATATTTTATTTTATTTTTTAAAATGATTGTTTGAAATTGAAAAATGGTCGGAAATTAACTGATATTTGAAATTTGATTGTAAGATAAAAGACCTTATTTGAAAAAAAAACTTTGTAGAAGAAAATGGTCGGAGATTATTTTTCATAAACATTTAGTATTTGTAAGTTACTCGATGCCTTTGATATTGCATGTTTTTTTTTCAGAGTTGCTACGGTTCGTGAGGAGGTTCAAAAGCCACTAAGAAAACCTATACTTCTAGCAGTTCAAAATCCATTGACAAAAACTCTTACCGCCTGTAGTTAGAATACGGCATTATACTCTTTGCAGTAGAAATAAGATAGTATGTTCCACAGTAATAAGTGAGTTTATCTCTATAAAACTTAAGTGGTACTTATTGGAACAGCTTTTGCTGCATATAAATAAAACGGGGCTTCTAAACGAGTGTTGCGATGGTAAAGTTACATTTTTAATTTCATTTAAGGCCTAACAGATCCAATCCTATTGTTTCGACAATCTGGTCGCCCTACAGAAGTTTTGTCTTCAGATTCCTATAAGTTTTTATATTTGAAGATACTCATTAATGAATCAATTCTCTACTCGTTAATGATTCAATCAATCTTCCGCTCTAAAAATAAACTACCAAGTGCCTGCCAATATGCAACAGTTCTTCAAAACAATCCATCTAAGCCTGTAATATGTAAACTACTCTTTTTGTTCAGTTCATTAACTCGTTTCACCACAGCATGTTTTTGAATTAACGATTCTCCTATAAAGGTTTAATAAGAAACCCGATGAATAGAGGTTTGACTCTAGACAAAAGGAGTTCTCGGACTTGGTAAGTTTGTTGAGTCCGTTGAACCCAAACTGTTTGTATTCTCAATCTTTAACTCAATTCGGTACAAAAACTTTTTCAATTTAAAGGGAAATTAAATTTAAAATTAAAGCTTAAATTATATCTAATTACAAACGTATATGTATTTAATACAATATGATAAAAAGTTGTTATACAATCAAATAAATTTAAAATAATTTTTTTTAACCAAAACTTTTCAATCACTTTAAAAAACTTGTCAATCACAATTTTTTTTTTTTTTTCTTTTTTGTTTTAAAAATGACAATTTCAGATACAAGTTTTTTAATCAATTTGTTTATATGTATATTAAATTAAAATTTTATATAAATACTTTATTATCCTTGCATCATATCCTTATTCTATTTAAATTTTCAATGTCCAATACACTTGTTTTAATCCTATAATAAAATAAGATTTTTTTTTTCCAAAATGTGATTGATATAAAATATAAAAAAAAATTTTAAAATAAGTAATTCTGTCTGAGACATCTTATGTCTTAAGCTAAGCACACACGGGAGAATGAAAATGGTAGAGTTGAAGCTAAGATCTCGGAATTATATTGTGTAAACACATACTGTTAACACAATTTGGTTTTCTACACATCGAATCTTCACAGATCTCTCGATAGACTTTTTTGAAGCGTGCTAGCACAATACGATTCTTCAGATCTACATATGTGTTAGCATAAATATCATCGTTCTCAAATATAACTATAATTTGGAAACTCGCTAGAAAAAAACATGCCTTTTCTATAGAAGGACTTGTTGCACACGTTTGGTAGAAGAAACTTTTATTCGGGCTTTTATAACCGGAACACTAAACTAATTTAAATCTCCCGAGTGAATTTAGCCTACAATAAAGATCTAGGTTAACCTAGATAACCTGTAAACTAGTGTTGGAAATCTCTTATAGATATTTCTAGCAGATTATACCATATTATTTGTATTTGAAGCTTTTTCTACCGTACAAATCCTTTCTAGTTGAAGAATTTCTGTGTCTTCATAACCCTATATATTCACAAGAATTTATATGAAGATACAGGCTGTATATATGTATTCACAGTTTGTATCTTTATAGCCTGCAATAAAGATTTAGGTTAACTGAACCAAAAGTCTGTAAACTAGAGTTGGAAATCACCTATAGATATTTCAAGCAGATTATACCAGATTATTTGTATTTGAAGCTTTTCCTACAATACAAATCCTTTCTAGTTGAAGAATTGTTGTGTCTTCAATACTTTAACAGATCTCTGAAACAAATATGGAACTATATAGGTAAAAAATCTATCATATAGATTATCAAAATTTCATAGAAATCTTAGATCAATCATAATATATTATTATATAAAATTACCTATCTTCATATGCAGTCATTGTTGAACGGACTATTTTTATCCATTTTTCAATTCCGATTTTTTGAAAATTAAATATCGAAGCAGTCTTGAAGTCTTCAGAGCTAACTTTTCAGAATCATATAATCCACAGAAATCATATAATAAAATGCCAATAGTTTGTGTTCATGTGAAGTCACTTTTGAACTTAATATTTGCCTTTTCTATCAAATAGTATACCGGTACCCGTACCCGAAACATTCTTGAAGTCTTTAGAGCTTACTTTTTATAGAACTGCTTGCAACAAACAGTAAACTAATTTCAACTCAATTGTTTGTCCTAAAATAGAACTAAAGAAGAGAATCATGAGTTAACAATAAAAAAAAGAATGCACAGTACGGTTAAACAGTCGCTAGATCATTTAAGGTAGAGAACCATAGGTAGAATACAAAGAAAAAGAAGCGTCTAAACAGTCGCTGCAGTTAAAGATCAAATTTTCTGCAGAGTTACAAAAAGAATGGTAGACCACTTCTTAACCAATTTTAGTCTGCCGTGTGAACATGACTTTAAATTTTGTATTTCTATCTTCTCTCTATATTTTCTATCTCTATCGTATAAATTATAAAATCTTCCAATAGAAAGTCTAAATCACAATTTTATTTTACTTTTAAGTTTTTTAGTTTTCCAATTAAAATCAAAAAAAAATTAAAAAATAAAACCATTTTCTTCTGAGATGTAATTAATTAATCTTCAAGAGAGAATGCATTCTTTCAAGAATTTTAATAAGAATAAACTTTTAAATTAGTTTTCAAAAAAAAAAAAGTCAAAATGATTGAAAATGACATTTAGATAGAAAATTTTCTTGACAACTATATATATTTTTGTTTTTGTTTTTTTACAAATCAGTCAATTTCAATTTTTATTTCTTATTTTTTTTTTTTTTTAATGACATTGATATTAAAACTTTGTTTTGAATAATTACTTTTATATTTTAAATGTCCTTCAAGAAGGACATGGATATTTATTTATTTAAATTTATTGTCTAAAAATATTTTATAAATATTTAAATTGTTTAGGAATTATTTTAAATGAATTTATTTTTTAAATAAAATATAGTATAAATGCAATTTGACATATAAATATTTTAAATAGACATATTGTACTTGTTCTACTTACCCAAAAGTAATTAATTTGAAATTATATTTAAGAACAAATGAAAGTTTTCCAGTAATGCATCTTAAGTTTCTAAAGAGTTTTAAGAAATTAATGAAGCGTGGAGCAGGTTGAAAATAATGACAGATTAGTGCTCGGTGATTTAGTGAAACACACAACTAATTAACTGAGAGATCTTATATGTTAAAATATAGGGAAACACTTGCTAAATAAAATAGGTTCGAGGATAAGATAAATTCATTAAAAACCCTTCTTCCATATTTCCCCAAATTTATCAATTATTCTAATTTTACCGACGTATATGCACCATGTTTCAAAAATGTACAAATAAATCAAAAGTGGATTGTATAAAAAATTTTCTTCCTGTATAAAGTGGTTTGTATTGTAAAGTCTCTAAAGTCACTTCTTGTAAAGTCTGATTATTTTATGAGGGAGTCACTACCCCCATCCCATGGTTTAATTGGGCCTATCATCATACCAAATTTCATTAAAATCGTTTGAAACTCTCTAGACCTTATGATACTGGGATTAACTTGTGAAAGTTACTTTTCACGGTACCAAACAATAGTCTATGTATCAAATTTGATCGTCGAAATGAGGTTAAAACTCAAAATTTCACGAAAAGGCTGGTGTTTTTTTGTACCGGAGTTTGCCGATCTCGTGGTCCTGTTGACAAAGAAATCATTCAAACCAAATTTTATTAAAATCGGTTAAAATTTACACGAGTTATTGTGTTCATAGACACACTAACACACACATTAACGCATGTAATAATTTTATATTAGAGTTTATTATTTATTTCTATATCTATGAGTTATATTCTATATATATAAGTGGCTCTAGGAGAGTCTAGAGTCTCTGGCCGACTTCAGATAATTTCTCCATTGGTCTCTATCCTGGGTTCTCCATAAGCTGTTCTAAATAAGCCCGGCAAACCCAAATTTCGATAGTCCTGTTCTACTCCTTCTTTTCATCTAAGTTTTGATCTGCCTCTGCGACATACACCTTATGCCTTATAAGTTATATTACTTAATTAAATTGTATTAGTTTTTATTAATATGTTGATGTATTTCTTATTATTGAATATAAGACTGCTAATTATTTCATAAATGCCACTAATTTGAATCCGATGACTAACGATAACTAAATCGATATGAAAATGATGTTTTGCAGAGCAGTGTTTTGTTAGTCAAAATTTTTAATAAATAAATAAAGTACTGATTCCTAGTAGTTTTTGATTTGAATAAATTTCTATTAAAAAAATAAATTAAATTAAATCTTTTCCAATTATCTTGTACAATAATATCTGTTAGTTACTTAAGATACAAATTTTTTTTTTTTTTAATTTTTTAAAGATTTAAAAAAAAAACTATTTTCAAATGACAGTAAAACTAAAATCAAATTAAAATTTTGTCACATTTTCTTATACTATTTTGTTGTTTTAGTTATTGTTGTTGTTGTTGTTGTTGTTCTTGATAAAAAAAAGAACAATTATATCTTGAGTGATGGCATATCTTATATAATATAAGGACAATACAAATATTTGTAATATTATTAATAGAGTGGTTGCATATAAAAATAAAATAATACAGGGTGATTTATAATTGCATTTACTTAAACCAACATATTGGAGGAATAATAGGTATAAAATCTTATATTTGCTCCACAATTTTGGACCCAAAAGTGTCAGAAATGTTTTATGACAACGGCAGTTCGTATACTTTGAATGCAATTTATTTTTACTCAATATGGTTATGGTTGCAATACAGGGTAAGACAAGTTCTTACTTAACGTCATTAGAATTCTTTGTGAAGTTATTTTAAAGATTTTAAACCCTCTCTTCCTTCCAATCTTTCTTCTAAATATCGTACCCATTTTCTTTATCCCCTATTCCAAATCTCTATTCATAAATTTTTGAAATCCGATTCCCAAAAATCCTTCTTCAATTCCTTATTCTCAAAACTAGACTCTACATTAGTATCACAAATCCCACTCAAAAGTTTAATTGAAAGAAGGATTAATACTAAAACATTTAAATATTATAATTCTAATTTTATAAAACTAAAACATATATCACCCTGTAATAAAAAGAGTATATACCATAAATTGCACTGAAAAATTCTTATAAGAAAATAAAATATTTTTCTAAAGAAACTTTTTTTTTCTAAGAAATTCCTTAAACTTTAAAATATTTTAAATAATAAATAAAATAAGTTTCAAAAAAATATTTAATTTTGCTAAATAGTATCTTACAGTACTCCCCAGGAGAATGCAATTGATTTTGAAAAACTTTCTATCCATTTAAAATAAATAAACATATTGTGTAGTATGTGCTTTTATTTAATAAATTTTAACTCTTTTTTGCATATATACATATAAATAATATATTATGTAAAAAAATCACTTAACCGATGATTGATAGATCCAATATATTTAAAGAAGTGTAAAGTACTTTTGTAGACAATTTGTATTTAAGAAGTTATTTTTATTAAAGAACTTTAGTGTCAGAAGTAGTTTAATTTATTTATTTTAGTAAAACTTATTAAATTGGCTTTTACAATATTATTAAAATCAGTATAGGTTAAAAAATACTAATTGTAATTTAACAAAGCGTTAGTCCTTATCTTTTAAGCTCAATTAATTATAAAAAATAACAAAAACAACTTTCCAATTCTTTTGTTTTAACCGAACTTTAAAATTAAAAATATTGCATACTTAAAGGGGCACATATTAAAATTTTATAAAAATATCTTAATTTGATCGTAACCAATGTTAGTCATAGAATTTTTTAAAGCTTTAAAGTCCTTAATTAATTATAAAAAAAATAACAAAACAACTTTCCATTCTTCAGTTATAACAGAATTTTTAAATTAAAATTATTGCATACTTAAAGGGGCTAATATTAAAATTTTCTAAAAATATCTTAATTTGAACGTAACCAATGTTAGTCATAGAATTTCTTTAAAAAAGAAAGTAGAGTTTTTTTTTAAAATATACTTAAACTTTTTTAAACTAAAATTTTTAAACTGCATCTTCTTATATACATTAATAAATATATGTATATAATTGATTATAGCAATTTCCCAATTCAAATTTAAGATTTAAAAGTACATTAAAATTAAAAATAAAAAACCCATTTCGAATTTAATAAATTTAATTTCCATTGTATAACATACTAAAAGCAATACATTATCACCATTTTAATTTAATTTTATAAATTGGATTGATGTGAAATATATTTTGACATTTAATTGCATCTTTCTGTATACAACTCTTTAATCTTATGTAGCATCAAATATAAATTTATATTACATTATATTGTTTTACAATAGACTGTCCACCATAGACTTTCCAATCACTACCAATTATATTACACAGCTTCTTACTACACTATTTATATATATATGTATATATTTCCCCATAACAGAAAACAATTCCAAGAGATGGACAATCACTAAAATAGTAAGTACTTATTTAAAAAAAAAATAACAAGAAGAAAAAAAAAAATAAGATAAACAATGAAATTTCAAAGATTGTCATATATATTTTCTCGCAGACATTTTATAAAATTACATTTTATGTCATGATATAAAAATGATCGATTGTTTTATAACATCGTACATCTAATCAATTTCTATTCATTTATTTTGTTATATACATTTATTATATATATATACAACTCAAAAGATACTGGTACGATGACAATAATAATAATAATGATTATCATCATCAACATCACCTTGATATTTTCTATATATATTTATATAAATATATATATAGATATCTTTAATAATACACATATAATATGTAGGAATAAATAAGTGAATGACATATTCTTTAAATTATTAAATTTCTATTTAAAAAACAAAAAATTACTGTAAAATATATAATCCTTTAATTTATTTAGTTCTTTTGTCCTTAAATGTCCTTTAATATTTATTCAATTTCAAAAATTGGGTTTTTTTTAATAGAAATTTATGCATTGAAAGTCAAATTTATTAAATTCAAAAAAAAAAAAATACAATAAAACATTATAAATAAATACTTCCCGTCTCATTTTACGTTGATTTTTGTCTGTAACATTTTTTTTGCCCCACTATATAAAAGTCATCTATAACTATTATGTACAGGATGTTCCGGGAGTATGTTTTGTGACTTCACGAAGGGATTTAAAAGTTTAAGTAGAGTCTGTTTACATGGTGTTTCCAAGATGTAGTGATTTTAATATTCAAAATATACAAGGTGTTTGCGACTTAATGGTAATAGCTCAAATTGTAAGGCAATCGAGTCAGACACACCCTGTATTTAAACAAGATTTTGCTTTTGATATTGGAACCAATTGAATGTAGAATAAAATTTTAAATCTAGCTCCTCTCAAAAGTTAATGTTTCTCAGTTTAATTGTTCGCAAGGTGAAAAATCGTTACAAAATAACTATGGCAACACTGTATATTTATTTCACATATATTTACAAAGTTTTCTTAAAGAAACTATTTTTTGGCGTTCTTAGATTTAATATTAAACTTATAGAACTTATATTACAACTTTAAATATAAGACTTTTCGAACTTGGGGGGTGCTGCAGCTCTCAAACCGAAGGAGCTACAGATTAGAGTTGGTAAACAAAATTTGAAATTTATTGATTGGAAATACCTAATCGTAGTTAAAATTTCATTACTCTTATTTCAAATGGTTTAAAAATTTATATTTATATTGCAGACTGACAAACAGACAGCCAAGTTGAGTTGACTGAAAAAAAAAATTTGAATATGTGCTAAAAATGGATCAAAACTTAAAGTTCCAATATGTTTTTGAAACCGGATAATAACAGATCCTTAATGAAGATATTTTTTATTTATTTAACTCTTGTAATCATCTTTTGAAGTTTCAAATCTTACTTTCGGCACACCCTGTATATAATAAAATAAATGATAAAAAAAAAATATTGGGAAATTCACCTATTTGTCAGAAATTTGATGTTGATCGAATTCATAATGAGATTTACTATCATCATGTACATATATATAAAAATGTTTATTGAATAATATTGAATCTGACAATAAATTATTTTTTTTTTTCAAAAAAAAAAGTACATTATATAATATATATATATATATATTTATACATACATATGTATTTATACAAAAAAAAAATAGTAAATTATATAAAAAAAAAACAAATTTGTGGGAAAAAAAATTTGAAAAAAAAAATTGCAATTCTCTAGGTGACAAATGCATCATATATATTATATAAAAAAATATATATATATATATAAAATTTTACTATGTATATATACATATAATAAAAATTTAAAAAAATTGTTACATATGTATAGAATTTAATTTTGAACAAAATAGAGAAACATGTCAAATATTAAGTAATTATAAATTTTTTTTTTTAATGCTTAGGGTGGTCCAATATAACAAAGTTTTATTCCTAATCTATTAAAGATAAAGATTTTTCCGTAGAGATGAAGTCAAACAATTAATCTATTCGTTTTAAAAAATAACAAAGGAACGATTGAGTGCTAGCATACAATCAAGGATAACTAAAAGCATGAGTTCAGGAGTCAATCAAAAAATAGTCGCACATCTTTACAATTTTCTTAAGAAATTTAATCAGATAATTGACTGCAGTTATTAGAGACTAAACTATTGCATAGTTGTTAATATTTTGTACACATAAGGGTGGAGAGTAATTCGAAAATGTATAGAGGATCTGAAGCTGTACAAAGAATGGAATTGTTTATCAAAAATGTTAAAATCGCATTATGTGTATATTTTACTAAACGCGTTGCGCAGATACCAAAATGTTGGTATGAAATTATTTTGAAAAATTTTAAATTGATACTGAGCTAAATCTGTAGTCATACGTTAAAATTTAAATTGACATTTGAATTGAATATTCGATGACTTCTATGTAAAAAAGATAGGATTAACGGATGTGTTGGCATGGAAACTGATGCCTTATCAACGACAATTGAAATTTATGCATAATATAAATCCTTGGAAGATTGTAAAATTTAAAAACCATTTTTAAACTGATTTTATAGAGCAATTTTCGCTTATATTATGGTAAAGAACAAAAATGTTTCTCTGCCTCCTTTATATTCCCTACGCAGTCAGCAGGTCTTCTCTCACTTGTTTTAACAACATTTTACCAGCAAAAGATATATATAATTTCAAATATATTTCATTTCCTATTTATACTTCATTTATATTTTCAACATTTTCTTTGAGAATTAACAAAGCCCCTCCCCTCTCAGGTCAAATTACAACCCTCTTAACAGTTGACAAACGAATCGATCAAAAATATAATTCATAAAAAAGAATCTCAAAAATAAAATTAAAAAATTGGACCACTCTAACTATTATCAAAAAAAAAAAAAAACCATAAATACAAAACAAATCAAAATTAATATATATATATATATAGAAAATTTAAAATAAAATAATATAAAAAATAATAAAATAATTTAATTCAAATTTAAAATTTTCAAATTATAAAAATAACAAAAAGCTTCGAAAAAGTATATATATATATATTGCATTTTTTTGTTCAAATACACCATTTATTTATAACCTAACCGCAATACCCCTGTTTACCACCTGTCACAAAACAATAAAAAAAAAAAAAAAACAAAAAAAATATTGATATAAATTCACACATACTTACACATATTCACACATATTTTGTGTATTAAATTTTTTTTTTTAAACTAGGTGAAATCTACTAGATACTAATAACATAATAAATTCATCCCTTGTTATCCTGTTTATATTTTTATTTTTTGGTTTTTTTATAATTTCGTCCTTTTCAGGACATTATAAAAATTTTTGTTCTTTTTTTTTTTAAATTGAAATGAAATTAATTTTTTTTTTTAATATTTTGAATTGGATTTTTGCACTACTTGACATATTAGTTTTAATTTATTGGTATTCATCTGGTAAATTTTGATGAGCAATTACGGATTTTATGGTAATTTTTTTTTTTTTTGTTTTTTTTATTTATAAAAAATTTATAGATACAATTTTTATAAATTAAATATTTATTTATCATCGTGTATAACGGTTTTTTTGTTGGTATTTATTAGAAATAATTTTTTAAAATAAGGTGAGGAGGTATTGAAAAACAATGTAAAAAAGAGCGAACTAAAGCGAATAGGAATGGGGGGTGAATATAATTTGGTCCTTTGCAGGACATTGTATAAATATAAATAATAAAGACTATCATGAGGTCTTGGTTGAAAATTGGAGTAATTCTTAGTAATTCTTCACCAGTTCTGCACTAATAGAAATAATGAATTAAATTAAAAAAGAATTGCATACTTATTGGGATCATATTAAAATTTTCTAAAAATGCATTATTTTAAATCACGTCAATGCTAAAAATTGGAGTAATTCATTGTTATTCTTCACCGGCTCTAATAATTTCACTAATAGAAATAATATATTAAAATCAAAAAAGAATTGCATACTTATTGGGGCCATATTAAAATTTTCTGCAAATGTGTTATTTTAAATCACCTTAATAATGCTAAGAATTAAATGTAAATGTTATGTCCAATAGAAGTGTTATGAGGTCCTTAAAAAGGATCGTAAAGCAAATTTCTTTTATTTTTTTTTTGTGTAATAAAGGAAATTGCATATTTTTAAGACATCACTTAAAAACTGAATATACTTTACAGTATCTAATAGTATTATGTAGTTTTGTAAACATCTTGTTTTACATAATACCATTATATTCTAAATTTTATAATACTTATTAGAAAAATTTTTAATATAAATAATATAATTGTATTTATTTGCATTTAATTTTTAAAAAATCTTCAAGTAAATTAACTTTTAACGAAATATTTTTAAATTAAATTATTAAATTTTAAAAAAATTACTTGATTTTAGAATTAAATAAATATTTAATGATTTTTTTTTTTGGTTCTTTTGTTTAAAATTATTAATTGTTTAATGATTCCATATATACTTTATTGTTTCCATTTTAATTTTATTTTTGATTTTTCATTCCTATGATTTTTTTAAGCACTTTTTTTTTATAATTTAAATTCAATAAAATTAATATTTAAATGATGTATAAATATAAATATCAAAAAAATGATTTTGATAAAAAAACATATAAACATTGTTTGTAAAAAACCTAGGTATTCAAAGGTGCTAATTTAAAAAGATTACCCTATAAAAATATTGTAGAAGGAATTGAAAAGGATTAACTGCAAACTTATATTAATTTAATTAACAGCTGGGTGGCACAGTGGTTGAGTGCCGACCTTTCATGCAGAAAGGCCCGGGTTCGAATTCTAGTGAAAGTGGAAAAAACTTTTCTGGTTTTCGACTCGACTCAGCTACCATTCGCCATTGGGTTCAAATTAATGGCATAATCAATAATTAATAATTATATATCTTTAATAAAAAATACTTTAATATAAAAATATAAACAAATGCAAAATATAAACAAATAATTTAATTAAATAATATAACTCGCTGATATAGAATACCATATAAGTAAAATATAAAATATTACAATATAAACAAAAATAGAATTGTAAATATTGAAAATCTAAGACGTTTCTACATGTTATAAGGCCTAGTACTATCTCATGTTTAAATCGTATGTGGAATTCAATAAGACCATTCTTCACACCGAATTTCAGATTTCAAACTTTAAACATTTAAAGGTTGCCAGAGGTCTTAGCCTAAGCGAAATTATGTTCCAAAATAACGGTATTTGTACTATTTTTATCTTGACCATTTTTTGTCATTTAGTACTTTCAAAATAAAGCAAAGAAAAGTTTAGTAGAGTAGACTGTGACAACTCTCGGATACTCGTAAGCCGGTTAATTACTTTTTTAAAAAAGTTTAAATGCACAACTTATTAGACTTTTTAGTTGTGTTTAAAAGAAAATATAAGTTGTTTTACAGTTCTTCGAACCTCTTCCACTACACCAACTATATTTTATTCAGACATTGATCATTAAAGATCCTTTTTAAGGAGTCATAAAACAAATCAGTTAATATAAATGCGAAAGACTCCTTGTCAACCTTCCACTTTATAGGAAAAAAAATTTAAACTCAATTCTTAGAATTGATGTGATTTAAAATAACACATTTGTAGAAAATTTTAATATGGCCCCAATAAGTATGCAATTTTTCTTTTACTTTAATAAATGGTTTCAATTAGTTACATACTTTTGACAAAATTTAAAATTCATGCTTAATTATATATCATGTTATTCTCACATTAATAAAGAAGTTGTACGGGGGCTAGACAAACCCGTTGAGCAAACCAGCTGAATTTCAATTGCCATAGCAACTGTTTCATAAAACTAATTTGTGAGAATTTCAGAATCCTATCTCATTTTGTTTTTCAGTTATTGTGCCAATGGACGATTATACATACCTAGATCGATTTATTATCTATTTTGATTCGACTAATACCTTTGAATCGATATAAACCCCCTCGCTCTCTGCGTCACAAACAACGGCAAATTTATTATACTCTTTGATCTATATATTCATACGGATATAAAAAATATTTTGAATAAACTGAGGTATAACAATTTTACACAATATATTTTAATTTATTCATATAACTCACAGATACAGAAATATAAATCGTACATTTTTCAATTTTAATTGTCATTAAGGACTTAATCAGCAAATAAAATTGTGAGAAAGCCTAAAACTATTATATGAAGTAGTAATTATGTTTATAAAACTATTTAACATCAATTTTAATAATAAAAGAATAATATTTCCAGGATCATCTTTCGTATACCAACATTTATTCAATAAAATGATTAAAGATGGGTCGACAATCATAACAAGTAAAAATTCTTTTAAAATTCTGTGAAATCTGTAAATTCTAGTTATAGGAACCTATTTAAAAAACTGGTTTTACAACTTCTACTGTTATTTAATTAATTTATTTTAAATAATATTGAAGGGATGTAATTGGACATTCGGACGGACACATTAAAGCTGGAATACTAAATCTTCTCAATAATTTTTTATAAAAAGGTTTAACTATTTTTTTCGAAATTTTTTATGAAAAATGTACTAAAAACTAAAATTAAAATAACAATCTATTTATAAAAATAAAAAAATATTATTTAAAAAATTTTTTTTATCAATTTAATATTTTATGGTAGGAATGAAAATTTTTTTTAATATAAGTTTTTTTTTTTTAATTTTTGATTAAACATTATAAATTTATATTAAAAAAAAACTATATAATATATATATTAATTTGTTTTAATAGTTTTTGAGGTGAGAATTTTTTTTGTTGTTTTTAAATTATTTAAATGTGATGAAATTATAATAAAAAATAAAAAAAAAAATTTTATAAAAAGTGAGAATTGATATCATCATTTCAAATATAGATAATAATATTAATATTCATAATATAATATTTGCAATTGATTATATTTAATATTTAAATATTTAATTACAATAAATATTGTATTAAATAATTAAAAAATATATATATATATGAAAATAATAATATATATTAATAAAAATAGATTTTTTGAATAAATAATTAAGTTATATTTGAAAAATTTAATTAATTAAAAAAATCGTAGAAAATTTTAAATATAATTTTACAAATTTTTAAAATTGTAATTATAATCTTTGAAGATGCCAATGATTATTAAAAGTTTAAATAATTTAGTTTAACTTAAGTACTTAAGTTATAAGTTTTAATTACAATAAAATGGATTTGGATTTGGTCAAGAGTTTGCGTCTAATTGCATCCATCCGATATCACTTAATTGTCACTGATCAAATCAATATTTCTTTGATAATTGAGTGCTATTTTTATTAATCAAAACTTTATTGAATTTTTTTTGAACACGGTTTTCCAAAATTCAATACAGTACTTTGCAAAGACATGGTTATTTGATTGGGAAAATAAGTTCCAGAATACATTCAACCTCTACTTTCGTTAAATTATAAAATTTATGAATGAAAGTGGATATTTTATATTATTTTTAGTGAAGTTTAGTGAAGTTTTGAGTTTTATTAGGTTGAGTGTTTCTGTTCTTAGAGTGTCAATTTATGATTGAGGTCCAGATTAGAGTCCTGCTGTCAGTAAAATTTTTTTTTTCAAATTTTAAACTTTAATAAATTTCCATTTATCAATTGATATAAACTCAAGTTCAACTTCCAATTTAAATTAATTGAAGATTCTACATTAAATTTAATTCAATAATATAATCCACAGATACATAAACAACTTACAAAACAAATTTTAACATTAATACAATATGTATATAATAAATTGAATTGTATCAATTATGTATTAAAGAATGCAGCTGCATGTGATATGATAAGTAAGTAAATATGTAAGATATTCTACATTTGTTAAAGTCATTAATATTAAATAGTGCATAAAATAAGTATATAATAAGTATAAAGATAAGTATTGATAGCCATATTTTAAAATCAATATTAAATGGGATTGCTTTTCAAATATAATCTAGTTTTGATTTCATGAAAATGCATTTTGTTGGACGCATTTCGCCGAAAAGCCCGGGTTTTAAATTTTTATCTAGTTTTTGACTTGACTCAGCTACCATTCACCATCAGGTCTAAATGAATAGCTTTATCAATAATTAATAATTATATACTTTAATAAATAATTGATTAATATAACTATATAAACAAATACAAAATATTAAGAAATATTTTTATTGAATAATATAAATCACAGATATAGAATACCATATAACTCAAATACAAATTATTACAATATAAACAAAATAGAATTGCATCCCTTTAAAAATTAATACTTTTCTACATATTATAAATATCATATTTAAATTGTATGTGGAATTCATTAAGATCAATTCTAAAAACATGTATATAATATGACCCCCTCTTCTAACATGTACCTATGGTATAGACAGGCTTATTAGTCTAATAGTTGAACAGTTAGCACTAAAAATAAATAAAAATATTATTTTAAAAACATCGAAATTGGTATTTCGGAAAAAATTATTTTCCGAACAAACTGCGTATAACTATGAATAAATAAAACTAAAATGTTTACTTACTTACTTAGTTACTTACTGGAGCCTAGAACCCCTGGTGAGGCATAGGATATATTTCCCCAAGGGGTAATCATAGTAATATGGTGAATCGTCCTTTGACTTCTCCAGTCAATGTAAACTGCACATTGGATTTGGGGGTGCAGATAAATTCATGTTTATATACAAACAGGATAAGAGAATCGAACACAAGTTCAAGAAACCGGTCACGTGAAATAGTGAAAACTTTTGGCTACAAGAAGCGGACGCTAATCGGAACATGGAACGTGAGAACTCTATATGGTGTTGGGCGATACGAGTAAGCCGATCTTGAAATGTTACGATTCAATATTAACATACTTGGCGTCAGTGAAACTAAATGTAGAGGTTGTAAAATGTTTACAGTATAATTAAAAAAATTTTTAAATACAATTTTACTCAAAATCTCAATATTTTAAAACTTAAATCATATCTTATTGTAAAATATTTTTCGTCAATAAATAAATGAAATAAAATTCTTGAACAACCATGAGATACATTTCTTAGAGTCTCTTTTCAAATTATAATAACATGATAATACCACTGTTTACCAATGTTTATTTAAATCAATTATTTATTAGTTGCTATTATTTATAATTGATTTTATCTTTAATCTTTTATAATTACTTTGAATTCATAATTCTTTTGTCTGTAAATGTATAATTTAATGAATAAATGATTAATTGTTTTAAATTAAATTAAACATATAATTTAAATAATTTAAAAAACTTCAGTAGAATAGAATAAATTAAATAATTTTTACAAATTAGTTCGGAAGTAGTGAAAATAAAAGCTTAAGTTTATTATTTTAAAACGTGACCCACCACTAGATTTTTCTCAGATATAATAATATTTTTTTCAATATACATATATTCAGTATTATATTTATATATATATTATAAATTATAATATGCATTTTTTTATAAAATTACCTACGGTACCGAATATTAGTTACATTTAATATCAAATGTCATTTAAAATCATTTAAATGTCATTTAAAATCATTTAAATTGCATTTAAATACATTGAAATTTAACACTGACATTTTGACAAACAAATAAATTTTAATAATTGTCTAAAATTTTGACATTTCCTATTTAAAAACAAATTGTTAATTGACAGATCAAATTATAGAAATAGAAAAAAAAAAAAAAAAATGTCAAAAAAATTAAACTTTATAAAATAAAAACTTTTAATAAATGTCAAATGCAAATAAATGTAATTTAATATTACAATAAAAATAATAAATATATATATATATATATATATATATATATATATAAAAATAAAAAATAAAAACAAAACCAATCAATACAATCTAATTTTACCGCCATAACTAATTAAATAATTTCAAAAAAAAAAACAAAAAAAAATATAAATTAAAAATAAAAACCCAAAATTCCATTATTAGAAAATTTAAAAAGTTCAATAAAAAATAAATGCCATTTTTTTTTTCTAATAAAAATATTTTTTTTTTTTTGGAAAATTATAATAATAAAATATAAATTAAATTAAAAAATTTATTTATTTTTATATACCTTCACAGTTGCGGAAATATTTTTTGGTACGTTTATATGTAATAGTTTCGAATTACTGATAATTGAATATTTTATTATACAATTGAATTATTAATTAGTCAAATATATAATATCTAAAAATATTAAGTACCTAGTCTTTGAAATAATTTCTCCCTAACATTAAATTACAGTTAATTAATTAAAACTTTAATTAACTTCTTAGATGTAAAAGCGTATGTAAAAAAATATAATAAGCAGGTAACTACTCGTAAAATAATTAGAAACAATCACACAAAATTGAAGGTGGATCAAAAATTTTTTGAAACAAATTTATTACATAATAAGTTCTTTATAATATTCAGTAAAATTCAAATACTCTTATTGGTATCGGAAAAAATGTAAGTACCCTCCTACCATCAATATCAACCAATAGTTACTTTTTCAAGTATCAACCAGTTTTTACCAAAATCAACCAGTACTTACCGGTATCAACCAGTACTTACCATAATAAGTTCATTATAATATTCAGTAAAATTCAAATACTCTTATTGGTACTGCAAAAAATGTAAGTACCCTCCTACCCATCAATATCAATCAGTAGTTACTTTTCAAGTATCAACCAGTTCTTATCAAAATCAACCAGTACTTACCAGTATCAACCAGTACTTATCATAATAAATTCTTTATAATATTAAGTAAAATTCAAATACTTTTACTGGTACTGGTAAAAATATAAGTACTTTAGTGCCCACCAGTATCAACCAGTAGTTACTTTTCCCAGTATCAAAAAGTACTTACTAAAATTAACCAGTACTTCCTAGTATCAATCAGTAACCTTCAGTATTAACAAGTAACTACCGATATTAACCAATATTTACCAATATTACGTAACAAAATCTGGTAATTGAGATAAATACAAACAAAATATTTAGTACTTACACTTTTAATTAAGTAACGATTACTTTTTGAAATAATACAAGTATTAAAGATCAATTCTATTTGGAAATTAAACCCCTATGTGAATATTTTATTAGATTTTAAAAGGTTTTCTTTCTGGTTTTGTATTCTATACTATAATTTATATATTTGCCAATGTTGAAGAAAATGAAAGTAATTTTAATTTTCATAATCATTCAATAAATAATATATTGATACTGGACAAATACTGAGTACCAGTACCTAATATATGCACTGGTATTTATTTTTTTTCTAGTGCCAGTTCTAGTATCTGACATTTTATTTAATATTTTTTGCTATATTGATTCTGGTAATTGACAGGTACTGTACTTGGAGAGGTACTTAAAAATCATCAATTCTTTACCCAACCCTACCTAAGTTAGTAACAGACAAATCCACCCTAAATTGTAATACACAAACCTATGTAAAATAACCCAAAAATATTTGACCATAACTGCGTTCACATAAACAATTCATTTTTTTTTCATGATAATCAAATTAAATCAAATTATAATCGTCAATAACTATTATAAATTCACTAGAGAACAAAAATGCAAAGGAAAGAAAGAGAAAGAAATAGAAATTTTATATGAAAAAAATAAAAAAAATCATTTTAAATCAAATCAAAATTATAATTTCATTATATTTTTTTATTTTTTAATTTATTTATATAAAATAAAAAAAAAATTATATATATAATTTATATAATAAAATAATATCTATCAATTTATATACAAATTAGGTAATTATTTAAATATTATAATATATAATAGTATTTTTTTTATTATTATTATTTTATTTTAAATTATTTTATTATAATAATATTTAAAGAGACAAAAATTAAATTTTAATTTTATGGCGGATATTTTTCAATAATAAAAACATATTTTGTTTTTAAATTTTTTATGTATATTTTTAATAATTTATTATTTAAAAAAAAATATTCTTAAAATGTTATAAATTCTGTTTGTTAAAGAATTTTTTAATAAAGTTAAGAATAAATGTAACGATGTACGTGAGCTTTAACATGACTTACCTCTATTTTTAAATAAATGACATTTAAAATAAATTGACAAATGACAGATAGTCGATCAATGTTCTGGTATGTTTTATAAAAAATTCTTACATGCTGATAGTGTTGTCATTTGTAAAATATATTTAGACACTGTACCCTTAAGACAATAATAAATATTGCCTTATAATATTAATACTTTGCCAATTTTGACATTTGGACTTCTTATAAAATTAATTATAGTATAATTAATTTAAATAAACACTACATTATTTTTATTAAATATGATTCGACCAGGATTTGAGCCCGAGACTTTTCAATTGAAAAGCCGCCACTTTACCACTTAGCTATCGGTCAGATCTAGCTTAAGATATTTTATGAACTTCTTAAGCTTCATAATTAAATCGTTAAAGTTTTTAGATACACTTAATATACTTATTTCCATACACTTAAGTCTGTGGATTGGATCAAAAAGAAGATTCGATTTATCTTCTCTTACTTAGAGCATATGGTACTTGTAATGCTGTAAATATAGGAGACATATGTGTTTCCAAGATATCCGCTGGTACAGTAGATCTGACCGAATTTATAAACTAGAGCCTATTGATTGTTGCAGAAAGAAGATTGAATATATCTACTCTCTTTTACAGTATTACAAACATAATTACATTATAAAAGTTCCGAAGAACACTCTACGCTACGGTATGGTTAAAAATTGGCATAGGGACTGTATTTTAATACTCACTTAATGTAAGAAAATAAAAAAAGTCTATTAATTTGAGATATTGTATAGTGTATAGTGTATAGGAACCTGATATGACAATATTTTATACATTTTAATTTTTTAATTTAAATTTATATTAAAAAATTAGTCAAAAAATTATTTAATAAATTATTTAAATGACATGTTAATCTTTAAAACTTGAAATAGGAATTTAATTAATTGATTTTGATTTGACATCATCAAAATTTATATTAGATATATAGAAAATAACAATATATAATATATATAATGTAATTAATTAGTTTTTATTGAAATAATAATATATACTGTTTAAATATTGAAATATGATATTTTTATTTGAAATATTAACAAAATAATCAAACTAACTATTAATTAAAATTTTTAATTAAAGTTTTTGATTATAACCATAAACGACATCTTTATGCATAAAACTTTGCCACTGAATTCTAATTTGCCTTTATATTTTTTTCTAAATCATATTCTTTAATATCCAAAAATCCTTAAACCCTAGTTGGGTATTTACTTTACACTTACACTTACTTTCCCCACAGTCTTTCTTGTTTGAGGATTTATTCTAATCTAATCTCATTTTTACTGCCCTCAGTGTTTAAATTAGCTTTAAACACCCACATATTACTATATATCCAAAATAATTATTATTTTTTTTAATAAATCTGTTTATTTGATGCTAAAACAGAGACTTCAAACTCGCAAAAACTTAAATTGAATTCATTATTAAAATAAAATAATTTTAAATTAATACTAAAGTATACTTTTACTCGGTTTTGTATCTTTAAAACTTGCTATTAACAGATAAAAAAAAATTAGCTCACAAAATTAATTAATAATAATATTTCACCTATAATAAATACACCCACTCGAGATTAATAAACTATTTACTTAATATTTTAACCAACGAGGCCTCAATTCAGAATCATATTATGCAATAAAAAAACAAAAATACAAAAAATTGCATACCTTTAGGGACTAATATTTTGACAATTTATTTGTCGTCAAGCAACTTTGATTTTTTAAAGCTTTTCACGTACCTATACAATTTAATCTGTCAAAACAAAATTTTGTAGTAGATCCTATAGTTGTCATTTATATACATAAAATTAAAATTTTTTTTTTTTTTCAATAATTATATTTAATTAATTTTTATTCAACATATCATAAATTTGACCTTTTCAATCCGGATGACGTTCGACCTCTAAATATGTTGTATGACAAAATCTAGAAAAAAATCTAAAAAAAAAAAAAATAAAAATAAAAACTTTAAAGCTTTTATTAACTATAATTAATTTTGATTTATGATTTCAATATTCTAAATAAAAAATTTAAATAATAGAAAATATTTTAATCTATTATTTAAGATAAATTTTTCATTTTCTATTTTATTGCAATCAATCAATCAATATTATTTATATACATATATATATATATATATATATATATATGTACAATTGAACAGTGGGAGTCTACTGTTTTTTCCACTAAAAAATTAATAATAGTATTTATTCATAAAAAAAAATAGTCTTTTTTTAAGAATAAATAAATTAAAAAAAAAAAAAAAAAAAAAAAAAAAACTTGTATTAAAATGAAATATTAAACTGTCAACTACTATTTTTTTTGTTGTATTTTTGTTTTTTTTTTTATTAAAATAGTGATTTAATATGCAAATAAATTTTTTTGAAAAAATAATATTATTAATCTTTTCTTTCATATCAGAGAGTACAGATAAAAATAAATTAATTATATTAATTTGTTGATTAACTTCAATTCACTATTAATTTAAAGTTTTTTTTTTTTGTTTTTTTTTTCTTTTAATTGAAATAATTTTTTTTTATTAAAAAGCTGGGGGAAATAAAATGTGCGTATTATTGCATCGGAATGTATTCGTATGTGTAGTTGAACTTGTAAGATGTAGATACATTTATATATTAGTTTATTTCATATAAATACGTAGCAGCTAAGCTACATAGTTGACAGAATAGAGGATTGATTTATGGAAGCCATAAGTTTCAATCTCCTTAAATAATGATCTCAAAATAATTCAATAGTGGGAAAGTGCGAACTGTGTAAGTTTTAATGCTCCAAAAACCCAGAGTTGTCTGTTATCAACCGGAGGAATCGATTCTGAACCTACCATTTCTTTTGGAAATTTGGGTATTCGAAACTCCAAACCCTTAAAAATCTTAAACCTGGAAGCAACTGGAAAACTTTCGTGGAATAACCACATACTTTCGCAAAATTTACTTGGATACCACGAAATACCTGGATAAGATATAAAAAAAAAGCTGTTTGTACTATCAATTATGCTAATGACACAAAAGTTTAAACTTCTTTAAGTCACCGCCGTAATGTAGGAACTGCTTGACAATTTTTTAAAAATCTACTAGATAATACTTTAGAAAAAATTAAAAATATTAGGACAACCCTTTTTTAAGTCGCACCTCGTAAATGTTGAACACATTACATCCATATGTGTTACAGTTATTACTGTATTTACTACAGTTATTACAGCCACTAGATTTCGCAAGCAAATTGGGTACTAAACCCATTATTTTGGCTCTCTTACCAAAAAAAAAATACTTCAAAAGCAGGCACGTTACTGGATGATTACCATAGGAAGAGGAAATTGGTTAGTGGGATTACTTAGGGCAAGCATTAGTAAAACTAAATTCGTCGAGTTATGCTAACACAACTTTAAGCTATATTCATAAAATACAGAATAAAGCCGGTGTGCTAGCATCAAAAACCATGTTGAAAAAAAATCAACAGTAAGATACAAATTAAATACGCTAAAATTTATTTTAGATTAAGATTTTTTAAGCTGGCCCACTGATCATGCCCACTGATGATCAACAAAACCAATTTAACAGATTCGGCAGATGGTTTTAAATCTAATAGGAAATACCGTTAACTGACTTTATAATATTGAAAGTGTGCTGTTGGTGTAAAATTATTTTGCGTATTTATTATAACTTATAGTCTTCGTCATACACTATTCTGTATTCGTTTTATTTTATTTGTTAATTTTATTAAATTCTTCTTATAATTCTTCTTCCAACAAATTTATGACTTATTGAGAATATCAAAATGAAATCAAAAGAATTTTTATGATATTTATTGCCAAAAATCATCCAAAAAACAATATATATTTGAATATATATACATGTATACAAGTATAACATGTATACATTATATAAAAGAGAATTTGAACGCAGCCTATATTAAAGATATCATAAATATAACAAATATGAAATAAAACAAAAACATAAAACATAGAAAATTTCAACTGGCAACGCAATAAATAAAACAAAACTAAAAATATAATAAAATTAGATATATTTTCTATTTCATTCTTTTTTTTTATTATAAAATTCTTCAACATTCTTTTTATATTTTATTTATTTCATTTTTTTTTTTTTTTCTATATTACCCATTAAATTAAACAATTGAGGTTATAATAATAAATTTCATTAATGGCATGCTATAAAATCATAATTCAATCAAAAATACAAAAGAAAAAATATGAAATAAAATAGAGAAGAACAGAAGAAACAAACAGAAATTCAGAAAATAATAGTTCAAACGGC
Organism: Dolichopus griseipennis; assembly: GCA_963082915.1. NCBI lineage: Eukaryota > Metazoa > Arthropoda > Insecta > Diptera > Dolichopodidae > Dolichopus > Dolichopus griseipennis. The sequence goes on along the minus strand of OY720444.1, from coordinate 15,693,076 downwards.
AAAAATCAAACAAAATATTAATAAATAATATTATTATGTATTTATAAACCTTAAAAAAATATCTTCTATCTCTTTCATTTTTTTTATTTTTAATTTTTAACATAGTTAGTATTGGTGTATTGCTGTTAAACGAAGATATCTTCGAAGACTATAGTCAAATATGAAGTTAGGAATTATTTGAACAGAAGCTTAGGTTGGGAGATGCAAGGTAGAGAGGAGTAGGCAAATATGTAAGTTTAAGAAGGGTTTTAGAAGACTGGTAGGCTAGTGTGGTACCATTTTATACTAACGGATATGCATCCCAGTCTTAGGTCAGCTGCTTACAAAGTGCTATATCAAAGCAATTGTGTCGACAGTCAACAAGAATCTTATTGGGGAATAATTCCTCCAAATCTAATAACTAATTGGAAGATAGTCCAAGTAGGGCAATACACGTGTGCAGATTAAAAAGGCTGTTGAAAGATATGTTGTTTTGACTGATATCGTACTCCCAGATTTGCGTCTTTTTATCCCAGTCCTACGTCAGCTGGAAAATATTTTAACAAAATGCTGTATCAAATCAATTGTATTGACAGTCAACCAGAAGATTCTTTAAGAATAATTGCTTCACAGCTTTCCATACAGCATATAGCCGTTTTAGTTTTTTAAGATACTCTACTAAGGTTGATACAAGTGTGCATATTTAAAAGCGCTGTTGGAGACATGTAGGTCAGTCTGATACCGTTTATACTTCCAGATCTACGTCTCCAACTAATATAATCTCTACTAACTGCTCCCAAAATGCTATATAAAATCATTTATATCGACAGTCGACGAGAAAATAATTGAAGAATAATTTCTCGACAGCTTTTCTTTTGAGGACAAGTGACGAGATTCCTCTGAAACGTTTTTTTTTTATTTCTGTTATATCTCAAAAATCATTTGCAGCAAATTTTAAACATTCTGTCATGCTATTAATCAAAATTAGCACTTGATCCAATTCTCATCTTTATCTCTTTTCCTGCAACGATAGTCATTTGAAGCAAATTTAAACGTTCATGCATTTAAGGCAATAGAATAGAACCCCTTTAATATCTCTCGACTACATAAGCGATATGTTTGAGATTTTGCTTTGAAAGTCTTAAATGTCTTTTAGGATCCTAATTTGATCAAATTTATTAGACTATACTGTAAATGTGATTACAGAGAATCATCTTTGGATCTCTACCTAGTATATTATGGTTCATTGTTATTAAGATAATATCACAAAAACCAAAATTTAATCTATTTTAATTCTAAACTATAACAAAACTAACCAATTAAAGTATTAAATAAAGAAAAAAAAAACTAACATAACTTTTAAAACACTAATCAATGTTGATTAATTCAACAAAATAACAACAATTCTCTTCCTACACAATAAAAATAACAAACAAAACAATGCTCTACAAAAAAAACCTGTCACCTTATTTCGTTCATTTTTACGATGACTATACACAAAAAAAAAACAAAAACCAAACTAAATTTGTGCTTTTTAAGGAAAGAAAGAGAAAGAAAATATTAGTTAAAAATTTTAAAACAATAGAATATCCCATAAATAGCCTGTTTTTTTAGTTGAACTTTTTGATGAACATATTAAATCAAATTCAACAATCTAACAGACAAAAAAATTATAATAAAACTAAAATAACATAATCATAATAATCATCATCATCATCATTATCATAGCTATAATCAATTGTGTTGAATATTGAATTCATTTTAATATAATATATTTGCAGTGGGTATCACTATGCTAAGAAAAAGTCTAGAAGATCACAATAAAACAAAAATAAAATAACAATAATAAAAGTTGAAACTTGTTTAACATGATCACCTCAAAGTGTTAACAACCGAGAAAAAATAGTCATTGTTACTAAAAAAAAAAAATAACAATAAAAAAAACAAAAACACAAAATTTATATTAACAATCGGTAACTTTCTTATTCTTATGTTTTTTCCGTAAGATTTTTTTGGAATTAATTTGATAATAAAATGGTTCTTATTTAGAGTAAATCATGTTATTCTTATAATTTTTAGTAACTAGATCATTTTTTACATTGTACCGCGGAGATGGGGAAAAGAATAGGAAAGAAACCATTTTCGATTTCGCATGTAAATGTTTAGCGCTAGTCATGATCAGTAAATTGACGATCAGGGTCAGTAGAATTAAATGATATCACATATGTAGCAGTTAAGCAACCTGCTTAGTTAAGCAAATATCTGACACTCATGAAATAAATACAAGGCTCAGCCATATCGCCTACCCTCTTTTTGATTTTTATCAAATCTTCGATATCGATCGCTTTTTTCCAACCTTAATCTAATCCATTGTTTCGTCGACGACAGTACTCTGGTGGTTTCCTATGACTTTTAAAGAAATCAAGTGCCACTTCTGTAACAATCAGTTTCATGAAAAATCTTACGGTTTGCCCAGACAATAATGTTCTAGTAAAAAGAAAGGATTGGAGTAGAGCTAACAGAGCCAAGTCTAATTCTCGCAAGACTAAAAACTACCGCATTCTTTCCAAAGAGATCAATTCACCTGAATTTTGAAATTCAAGATCTTAGTGTTTTTTATGCACAGTGGAAATTCCTAGGTGGTTGAAAAAAATAGTTTTCTATATTTTTTTCCTTCATATTCTTTAGCCCAATAGCCACACCTACATGTCTATTTACATAGTTATGCATAAAATAATTCATTCTAGAGTTTGACGGGTAAAAAAACAAATAGTGTTAAAGCAACTATATTTGGGGCAATTGTATTATTCGACGGCATTAAATACTTAAACTAATCAACGAAGCAATAAGATTATGAGTTGTTCAATTCTACGTTGATCAGAAACGTAAAAATCCTAGAGGGAAAGTAGCTGATTAGGTCATATAAAAAAAATTTTTCAAGACAAGTGATAGCCCTTTTTTATGGTATTAGGTGAATATAGCTTTGATAAGTTAATATTGAAGCAATGCTATTGTCCAATCACTATATCTTTTGCTGTTGTACTTTTACTGTAGCTTATGCTGGATCTCATTTTAAATTAGAGTTCTTATTCAATTTTAAGTTAGACTAAATCTTTCTGGTGCATTATTTAAAAATTCCTCAAACTTCGTCTTATTTTTAAGTTATTATGAAAATCCTTCTTTTGTATTTTTTTCTTCTAAAAGTCTTACAAAATTTATTTACTATATGACCAACATATCATCGTTTATAAATATATAAAATGTATCATTATTTTAATATATTAATTCACAATTTTAATATCTGTCAAATAAATCAATATAAAAAACCCCAAAAAAAAAACTTTGAGGAATTTTATGAGAACATTCACTCAATTTCTCAAAATATTCAAAACAACAATAAATCAAAGTGAGAATCAAAAAAACAATAGAAAAACTAAATATAAAAACAATATTTTTATAAAATTAATCTTCATTTATTTGGTTTATGTTTTTAATAAAATCTTAACTCAGTCGTTGGTTCACTGTCACACTTTAGCCATTTTCAATATTTAGTTTCTTAACTTTATTACTTTAGATTTGATGAAACAGATTTCAAAATACGGTTCGCTAACCCTCCTCTCAACAGAAATATTCTGGAATTTTAAAAATCTATGGCTTCATTTTTTTAACATAAATTTAAAACCAATTTGGAATAACCCAATATGAGAGTTTTAATTGAGTTAAAAAGAATATAATCTACTTTATTTCCTTCTAAGTCCCACTAATCTACTACAAATTCAGCATAGTTAGAGCTTCGTTATGCCTCCTGATTTATTGAAAAAATTTCTGTAATCTGTAGGTCACTTTTACAATATCTGATGAAGGTACAACTTTACAAAAATACTTCAAATTTGTCTTTTAGTCTAAATGATTCTCTGTATGCACCGTAGCAGTTAAGAGGCTTGACTTAAGAGTTTGAATTGTTGAAGATCCTTTATGTTCCAATAAGAAGAGACCTATTTTATTTGATAGGATCAAGGGCTCGACTACTTTGGAAATCGTAAAAAATTTAATTTTGGTTCCATTTCAGAGAAGCCCGGTAGACCGATTTACATAGCTCATTAGACACACGAAAAAAACCGGTTGAAAGGCATTTTTCAGAAATCTAAAATTAGAACTTTCTTGGTCCCGAAATGAATTATTGAACCATTTATAAGTTTTATAAAGATTTTCCGGTTAATATGGATAATATTATCAACATTTCAAGAGTATTATTAAAAAGATTTTGAGTATCTCTAGAATTTTTGGTTTCTGGCACATTGTTCGAGAATCCCTTGCTTAGGCAGTCATAGGATTTCAAAGCCATTATCAGAAATCATGACTATCTGACATAAAAACAAGTAATGAAACAACTGTAAATCTATGCAACCGACTAAGTAATACTCTACACCTGTTAAAATAAATTGACAGTTACACTAATCCTCACTTCGTACCATCTCTGGAATATTAGGTAAACAGCACCTTGTATCAAAAACCACTTTTCAAACTTTTATAATTTCGAAGATCAGCTGATTCTAGGTCTAAATTATAAATCTTACAATTCCTATCCCAAAATTTTAACTTCAGTACTCAATGGGTTAATAATTAAAATGAAAATATTTCTTAGTAGTGAATGATATAACTTTAAAAACACAAAATATGTATATTTTAAAAAGTGAGACACAAAATATCATTTTACATACCTATATACCATAATACAATCATTTAAATAACAATTTAATTCACATTTAAAATGATTTTTTCTTAAAAACTTTTGAATCATCATCAAAAATTTAAAAATTTTCTGACCGCCACATAAATCTATTAAATTTTATTGATGAATAAATTACATATATATATATATATATTAAATGATTAAAATTGATATTGATTGTGCTATAAAATATTACAATATAACAATAGTATGACTACTACACTACTACTACTACTACTACTACTACTTTACTATTAAATTTTGAATAATAAGAAAGAAGTAGGAGCAAGCCAAAGAGCAAATCATAATTACAACAAGTTTTTAAAAAATTTTTCAGAAAAACAAACAGCAGATCTAATGAATGATCCATAGTTTATGTGTGATGGAAACCCCATTCTAAAATAAAGCTTTTGTTGTATTTTAAATGTTGTGTGCTTTGTTGTAAAAATTTTAAACGATTTTTTTTTTCTATTGAAAAATTTGTGATTGGTAATCGATTGGTAATCGAAATTGATGAAATTTTTAAATAATGTTTTTTTTTTTTTTTTTTGGTTTTTTTAAATTCCAGAATTTTGAAAACAAAAGAAATCAAGATCGAATTTTTTTTTTTGTATATATTTTAGATTTATTATTAAAAATTTTTTTTTTTCTTTATTTATTGAAAATTTATTTGAAAATTAGGAAAAGAAAAGCGATCATTGTTTGTTGGGCTTTTGGACATGTTAAAGCTTTTAAGGTTAGAATTTATTGCGATAATTAAACAGAATGCTGTAAAATATAAATGTTAAAAAAAATTACAGGTGTTGAAGTGTTATTTAAATTATGGTCATCATTTTCTTTGTAGTCTAAAAAAAATTGTTTTATAATTTTTATATGGCCTATGGACTATAACATATGTTTACAATTTTACATGACATTTTAGAAATGATTTCGAATTAAGTTTTATGAATCAGATAGATTATGTAGCTAATTAGATGTACCGAATACATATGCAAATCAAAATTGTATTTAAATAAATACAATCTATTGTTTTGTAATTGTTAAAAGAATAATTTTTTTTCCCAATACTTTTACGGAATATTTAAAGAATTTTTTTTTCCTTGCTTCGTACTTTTCTTTGAAACATAGGACATCTAGTAGACATTTCCACTTAACTCTGTCAAGTGGTGTTGTTTTTTCCCTCTCTCAGGTTGTTCCTATTTAGTTTAGCTCCTTAATTATTGTTCTAAGCCAGGTATTACTCGGCTGACTAAATCATCTGGAGACTTCCGGTTCCATTTAAGGGTAATCCATTTAAGGGTCCCTATGCATCATTAATGTTTTCACGACGTGTGCTCTATTTACACACATTTCCTTTTCCCTATTTGATGAGCTTCCTTTTCTTTTGGATATTTTTTTAAAAAATGACAATACTAAATTATATTAATTGAATGTTTATAGTCATATTAATCACAATCCAAGATATGTATTAGAGACCAGTTAGAACTTTAAAGTTACAATGAATGTCAAATACTTAGGCTCAACGTACACTTTAGCTAAGCTGACTTAACTGCTTGAGCCAAACTATGTGAGGAAAGTTAGCTCGGAATTCTAAATGAAGCTTTACAATATAAGACTTTATAGTATTGTTAGGTTCAGAAACTTTAAAAAATACTTTTGTTTTGAAGTTGTGAACTATTTTTTTATACCAATATAGGAACTCAAAGAAACTAAGGCGGGCTTATTATAGAAATTATTTTTTAGATTTTGTACAGTTCTTCAAAGTATATCTGGAGCTGTTAGGAAGAGAAGATTTTATTTTTTAAGATTTTATTCTGACATTTAAATTTTATATTAAAAATTCTTTTCAATCATAAAATCATCCAAAGAACATATTCTTTAAGTCTAGACTATATTAAGAGATTAGAAAAATTCAGAAAATTTAATTTTCTCAGTCTTCAATGTAATTAAAGATCAAGAAAAAATGCAATTTAAATGTTTGCACTGCGGATTAGGCAAACATTGGGGAAATGGCTGTTCCAAGGATTTAAAAAACCATGTAAACCCAAGTACATCTTCTATGCAAAAACTCCAAAAGTTCTAGTTGAATTCTTTTTGGAATCATTTGACTGATGCTAGGACTCTAAATATTTTGTTATCTACTAATTTTCATGAAAAATTTTATTTAATTTTGGAAAAATCCAAATTATTGTTATTATTATTGTTTTTTATTTAATCGAATTATCGTTTTTATGACAACGATAATTTTTATCAATTTTTCCAAAAAAAAAAAAAAAAATTATACAATTTAAATAAATTTACCATTTTTATTGCCAATTAAAAACCTGCTGCACTAATTTTCCAATTAACTTTTTTTTTTAGTTTTATTAAATTTTTTTTTTTTTTTTAATTTTTTTTTTTTCTAGGTTCAAAGAGAACTCAACAACAATTCACTTACCTCAATTGCACAAAAACAAAAACAAAAACCAAAAGTAATATATATTTTTAACGATTTTTTTTTTAAATTTTGTTTAAATAAAATGTCATGAAATTAAATTAGGATACCTATATTGGGTAGGTGCTAAAAATTCAAAATTTAAAATAACTGTAGATTTGATTCTATTAACTTTTTACACATGATTATAATGAAGAATATTAAATTGTGCAGTTTTTACAAATTAAATTCCACGTGTATCACCTGTGATCACTTAAAATCTGGTTCTAAATACGAATATGAAAATATACTTGCAATATAGGTCCAGTCTTTTTAATTAATAAATATTGTTGAATATTTTCAAAATTATGAATCAATTATGACGCAATTGTTTTACAGTCAACTGAAATCCTGACAACTAACATTGACATTTCTATGTACATGTCAATGGGATTAAAATAAAATAAGATAAAGCATACTTTTAGGCTTATCTTATATCTTTTACCATTCCTAAGTAATGTAATCTTTTGTAAACCCTTTACAAGAGGACAGTTTTTGAAAATTGAAGTATTTTTTGTAGTGTTCACAGGTGAGCGTAGGTTATTGAAACAGCTGGATAATATTCACCATCGGTAGACGAGGGACTTTCTAGGAAGACAATTTTTCATTATGTTCACTGGTGTGGGATAGGACATTATATGTTAAATACATTTTTTAGGGTCCCAGAGTCACATACATTTTGAAACTTTCTTCTTTAATCAGATAGTTGTAGGCCGCTTCGAAGTTCTAAGTTTATCTAATAATTCGAGTCAAGAATGGAAGTAAATGAGTAATTAAAATAAATAACAGTTTTTTTAAAAAGCACATATCCTAGATAATCCTAATATAAGTTTTGGATAAAAAGAATATTTAAAAATAAAATTACAATAATTTCCTAGAACTTTTAAAAATTACGGTATATGCAAAGATTTTCCAAAATTAAGAGGCACTTTCTTTAATTTAAGTAAAACATTTATAATTAAGAAAAACTCTTAACACGTGTCAACAATATATGTTTGATCTTAAATATTTATACATTTGCGCAAATAAAAAGTTAAAAAAGTGTTCAAGTTACAGGTGTTTCAAATTAGCGAATACTTAACTTAAGAATTTTTACAGCTCCTAAACTTCATCACTTCAAAATATTTTTATAAATTACTCATACTTAATTCTAATAATCTAAAATCTTTCAAATCTTTCTTCGGAATACATTGGAAAATTAAAATACCGTATGGCAACACTATATTTCTATTTAATATTGTAATACTGTATTTCAAAGTTAGGGGTCTGGGTGCTGTAGTTGGTTAGCATTTGTTTTACTCACCAAATTGGTGTAGTTTACTAACCAATTTTCAATAACCTTTATTCAAAATCATGACTTATCTTTATATGTCAAATTCAAAAAAGCAAAAACCAAGTACTTATTTAAATTAATGTATTCTATATAAACGTCAAAATGACATTAAACACAAAACAAGGGTTACCAACATATTTTAAAAATTTGATTAAGTTAATTTCTTTCTGATTTACACAAGCATATAATATTTAGAATTCGATCAAATTAATTTAGACTATTTATCTAATTGATACCTTTTTATATAATTTTTTTTTGTTTTTTTGAGAGCAATTAAAAAATTTTTCAATTAAAAAGTCGATATGTTAAATAAATATTTATTGTGAAAATCCAGTTTTTTTTTTTTTTGTTATTTTTTTGGTTTGTGTTGATATTTGCTAATTAAAATAGAAATTTATTATTCGGACAGTTTTTTTTTTTTTTGAATTTTTTTTTTATTTTTTTTTTTTTTGAAATTTATTTTTTAAACACTTTTTTTTTTACAAAATAAAATTTTATTAAATATAACAACAACAATAACAAAAAAACGGATTTGTCAATAACAAAAATAAAAATCAACAACTTTAAAAAAAAAAAAAAAAACAAAAACAAAAAAAATACAAAACGCATAACACGGAATATTGCACAATTTTTTAACAATTCAAATCCCTGTGATCATTATCACGCAAAATGCAAAAATATATTATAAAAAAAAAACGCAACTAAAATATAAAATAGAATTAAAAAAAAAAAAAAATTAAAAAAAAAACAATAAATAAAAATTGCAACATAATTTATTGCAGAACAAAAAAAAAAAAAAAAATTAAAAATAATAAAATAAAATGTCAAACAGAAATTTTGTTGCTTTGGAAAAAAAACAAACAACAAAACAATAACAAAATCTAAAAATAACAATGAAAAAAATTTTTTTGAGGGGGTGGGGTTTGTAATAATAAATATAATAATAAAACTATATACACACTCAATTACAACAATTATTGTAAAATTCAAAAGACGTTTAAAAGCTTTCAGGGATGATGATGAGTAATTAAGATTTTAAATCTAAATTTCAAAAAAACTTTAGAATACAAAATGGCCGACGATTTTTGAAGTTTCGAAGTGACATTTTGCTTTTATTACAACTTTGAGTTTAAACCTGAACTATTTGAGTATGCAGTGAAGTTCAAACATGATGTGGGTAGTTGAAGATCGTATTTATCTTCAAGAAATTTGACATATATTTATAAAGTTTATATGCGATCTAAGATGTAAAATAAATCCTCAGATGGAGCCAACTAAAATGAAACAATAACCTAATCAACACCTCAATACTATCTGAACCCTGGATTACTTCTATCAAATACCTTGACCATCGATTTTTCTTAACTAATTAATAACAAGTAATAAATAAGATGTCGAGATAGATCCAAACTATTTGAGGTGTATTATCTGAACAATGGCGTAGTGGTAAAGACGCCGCTTTTCATGTGGAAGGTCTCGGGTTCAAACCCCGGTCAGATCATATCTAATAAAAAAATATCGTAAAATTGTATAATTATATTGTAATAGTTTATATCGTAATATAAAACAAGATTTATAAAAAAATATATAAATAATTCTTGTGTAAGATTATAGATGGCGCACAAAGTTAACATTTGTGCATTCATATTTCATAACCTTATACAATAGCTACAGCCCAGTAATCAACGACTTAGTGAATATTATGATTAAAGAAACTGAAGCCTAGTTTAAAATAAACTTGGTGAATGCCCTATACTCCTTAAAGGAGTGGAAAAGGAATAAAAAAAAAAATAAATATGAATTATTACAAGTTCATAAATCTGGGATTACAAATGGCCGTAAAAATTAAAAGATTTTTATAACCCAAAATGGATTCTGAAGTTCCAAGTAGAAATGGTGCTTTGATCAGAACATTGAGCTTAAATCTTAAAAAAATTTGAATTTACAAGGATATTCAAGCATAACGTGGGTAGTTGAAAATCGTATTAATCTACCAATAACATGTAAAATTTCTGCATGAAGTTTATTAGGAACCTTTAATGGAAGACAAGTCCATAGATGAAGCCGGTAACGAACTCAGATGAAACAACATTGTATATGAGGTAGACGCCTCATTTATTTCTTATACTTTGAAATAATTTGTGGTTGTTGTTTGTTACGTGGGTATAGCATGGCCATACTAACATGTAGGCTTTGCTGCCCTATGTGCATCCCAGTTTCAATACTTTCTATCAATTTATAAGTAATATTATTTATATTATATATTTGTAAATTTTTTAATTAAATATTTCATGAACTGTACTAGAATCAAACTTGCACCTTCCCATTTATTAAGCCCACTAACCTACCCAGGGTCCTTAGATATACTTTGATCATGAAATATTTTAAAATATTTAAATATTAAATATTCTTGTAATAACTAAGTAACAAATAAAATAATTCATTATACTTCCTTTCAAATAACTTCGAAAATATCCTATAGTAGTAATATACAACTTTAAAATTATTAGGCAGAATTTTTATTTTTAGTTCCTACTACAAAAATAGAAAAATGTCCTTTACTTGTATTCGGTTTTAAAGAGTGCAGGATATTTTAATATATTTTGAATCGTGATTTTGGATTTTGAATTCTTTTTAACCAATTTTTTTTTTTTAAATATATTTCATTTTTTTTTTTTTTTATTTTAATATTAATTATTATATATATATTTTATATATATATATTAAATATATTTATTTGTCCAACCTATTAATCCGGATTGAATTTTACTTTTGTTTTTTTTTTACTTCCTGAATTTTCAGTACTTTTTCAGGATTTAACTGTTGGTTTTGTGTTTTTATTTTTTCTAAAAAGGATTTGTTAAAATGTTATTATACAATATTTGAAGGATGATTTGTTACTTAATATATTGTCGATGAAAGTGTTATACAATATAACAATATATGATGATAAATATAGAATTTTGAATAATACAATCCTTACAATCAACCCGTTACTCCTACTGATAGTTTAAAAAAAAAAAGAAGAATATCCTGGCTAAAATTGATATTGAAACAAAATACTATGAATTTTTTTTAAATATAGATTTGGGAATTGAATTTTGTTTTTTTTATTTATTGAGGATTATGGCATTTTTTAAATATAAAATACTATATATATATATATACAAATATATGTGTATATTTTTTAAAAAAAAATGAATTTAAAAAAAAAAATTTTGTTAGATCTTTGCTTATTGGTCAATTAGATTTTGGAGATTTAAATTAAAAATTAAAATAACTGAAAAAAAACAGCTTAAGAGAACTCGTTTACAAGCTCCTAATATTAAGTTATAAAGTTAATATTCAAAATTAAGTTAATATTATTCTCTTTAATACTGCATTACTTTTTTAAAAGTACTTTTTTTTTTAAATATATTTAATTCTCACTCTAATGTTTATTTTTCATCCCTGAAATTTCGATTATTGCATATAATTAAATATTGAAAATATTTTACATAACCCTTCCATTTTTTTAAACTATATGTTCCACTTGTCATTTGTTTTTGTACGGTTTATTATATACAGTTCATCTGATCAGGAATTACGTCACAGATCTCTTGTACAGATTTTTCATTTTGTATTTCTTTCTTAATTTCGAAATGCAATAAAAAGTTTTCAGATATGACAGAGCTGTCAAACAATAAAAAGTCAAATATTAGACAAAATATCTGACAGTTTAAACTATGAGCATTTCTTTTTATACATGAAGAACTAAGGTTTAGGTAAAAATTTTAATATTGTTTGCTCGAAATCCACGACATCTGATTGTATAACATCAGGAAAAAAGCTAATTATTACCTTTTTAAAAGTGTTCCGTCCCTGACATTTCGATTATGGTATTTATTACACAACCCTTGTTTTCTTTTTAACAAAAAACTTGCAGCTGAAACAATTATCCCTTTTTTCTAACATATAATTTGTATTTGTCAAAAATCAACTTAACAATCTAATATTAATTAAAATCTCTAATGAGAGAAGTTTATTCTGCAGAATATATAAAGCTAGAGCTGCTTTTGGAACTCTATCAAACATATGGCAGTCAAATAATATTGCCCTGAGCTAAAACTATTTGAAACAAACGTCAAATCAGTACTTCTATACGGCTGTGAAACATGGAAGGTAACCGCCAATATCACCAAAAAGTTGCAGACGTATAAAAACCGTTGTCTATACCGCATCTTAAGAGTTCGTTGGCCGCAAATCATTACCAACACAAACCTGTGGCAATAAACGAACCAAAAGATGATTGAAGTCGAGATCCGAGGGAGAAAATGGCGATGGATCGGACATACCTTGAGGAAACCAGAAGAAAACATTGCAAGGCAATGTTTTGAGTGGAATCCATAAGGCAGACGACGAGTGGGTAGACCAAGAAAAAATGGATAAGTACTGTTTAGATAGAGGCAGAAGCGCAACGCAAAACTTGGTTACAGCTAAAAGGAATTGCTAAGGATCGTGAAAGGTGGAGAGGATTTGTTGACGCCCTATGCCCCTCCAGAGGTTCTAGGATTCAGTTAGTAAGTAAGTAAATAAGAGAAGTTATTTAATATTTTACTAAATATTGTACTCAATAATCTAGTTGATATTGAAGTTTGTGAACAAGAAATAAAAAAAAAAAAATTATATAAATTGAATTTAAATAAATAAAATATTTTTTTTTGTCATCAAATACAAAAATTATTAGCTAAATTGTATCCAATTTAAAATTTAAAAAAAAAAAAAAAATTAAAAATTAATTTAATTACTTTTGAAATATTAATAAAAAATAATTATCCTAATATAAATATTTGAATTGAAATAATTTATCCAATAAATATTATATTAAAAAAATTACCAAAAAAAAAAAAAAATAGATATAAAATGATTAGCAAATTTGTAATTAGTTACAATATTATATATAATTATAATATTTATTTTTTAATTATTAGTAATTGTAACCCCAAAAAAAAAATTATACACATATAATTTTAATTTTTTTGGATTTAGTTTTTTTTTTTGTAATTCTCTTTTTAAATTATTTTTGAATAAATTAAAATTGATTATTTTATATAATATAAATAACTATAAATTTAAAAATTAATATTTTAATTAAATAAGATAAATTTCAAAATTACTTAAAAAAAATTTTAATTATACTGATATATGGACTTAAAGGGTTCCGAAACAAACCCATCAAACAATTACTTTATATTTGTTATACTTGTTATACGACATGCTGAGCCCATTTACTAGTGTCCATTTGAAAGAAAATGCACAAGAGCAGTGTAAGTCTACATAGAAAATCTGGATTAGATTACATTCCATTTTATTCGATTAAATTATGTATTATTAAAAATAATTACAAAAGTAATTACATTTCAAAAGTAATTACAAAAGTAATTACATTTAAAAAATAATGGTAATTGAATTCTCAAAAATGATTACTAAGTAAAATGGTACTTAACAAAATATTTAAATATCAATTAATTACTTTACAGGATCTTGTTTAATCCATATATGTCAGTCTACATAAAAAATCGGGAATAGATTACATGCAATTTTATTCGATTAAATGATGTATTTTTAAAAATAATTACAAAAGTAATTTAAATATCAAAGGAAATTACATTTCAAAAGTAATTAGGTACAATAGTAATTACATTTCAAAATTAAATACAAATTTAATTACTTCCTAGGAATTATCAACTATATATTTAATTTTTTTTACAGGTAATTGAATTCTCGAAAATGATTACTAAGTAAAATGTTAGGTACTTAACAAAGTATTTATAAATACCATTTTATTTATTATTTTACAGATCTGGTTTAAACCTTATTAGGATCAAGCCGCTTTAAGGTGTTAATTTAACGATTTGTGAACTTATAAATAATTATCAGAAATAGATATATAAAGTTGTACTTCGGGTGAATCAGAATACTAGACCTGTGCTTATTTTTCAAAATATAAATGCAAAAGTGAAATGCAAAAAGATTTTTAAAAACTTTTGTTTTTTACAATATCGTGTTATTTTCATAATTAAATTATTTAAAATTAAAATGTATAATATACATAATATATTATGTATTATGAACGATTACCACTAAGAATCGTCAACTTTCAAAAATTTAAAATCCCCCAAAAACAAGTTTCTTTTTCTTTAATTTTTTTTTTATTTTATTTTGCAAATAAAATTGAATTCAATGATTGTAACAAATTTAAAAATTTGCAAAAATTGACACATTTTGATGGTTGCGTGCCAATAACTAAAGAAAAATATTTTATTTTGTTATTGTTGTTGTTTTTTTTTTTCAAATTTGCAACAATCATGAAATGTCAAATCTGTCAAATTCGAAGAGAAATATCAAAAATGCAAAATAAAAAAAAAAATTTAACACGATTATTTCGTCATTTTACATCAAAATATGATGAAAACTTTATAACCGTAGAATATTTACATATAGGATCATTTTTACTCTAAGACAAAAAATTATATTGGCATTTGCAAATTTTAGAAATTTTCGGATCAATTGCTTTTCGGCTAGCTTTTCGGGTAAAGAGACTTTAATTAAGCTAAATAAAAGCAGCAAATTGTAATATTTTGACTACTTATTTATTTCTTTTAAAAAATATTACATTAAAATTATAGGAAATGTCCTTAAAATCGTTTCGGACATGTGCATACCTTTTTCTTAAAAATAATTAAACTCTATATTTTTATTATAGCTCCGAAGGTAGCAAAGCTACCCAAAATTGTCTTTAAGTTTGTGTAATCAATTTTGAGATGATGATATTTAAGCTCTAGGACTTCTTTAAGTTCCAAGTTTGTCAGAGTACCTCTAACTTATATGGTTGGTGAACTCTGAATTCTTAGCGTATATCTCGCAATAAAATAAGAATTATTAAGGTTTCTTTGTAATATGTTTGGAAACTTAATACATTATTTTCTTGATTGAAACACTAACGGTTTTTTTTCATGGAACCTCTTCATGCAAATGTCCACTGTTATAGGCTAAACAGCCAGACTATATATGTGCATTCCGGAGCAATGGGAAATATATTCATATAGAACTGATCAAATGAATATTCCTCATAAAATTTCAACATGAGATAGTATTACGTCTTAATTGTAGAAATAGTATTCTATATCTGTGAGTTATATTATTCAATTAAATTATTTGTTTATATTTTGGATCTCCTTGTATACCTTAGTAAAAAAAATATTCTAGGTTAATTTTTAACATTTTAACACATCAGGAAATAGTAATCAAATTATCTTGCAATCCTTTCAGCATTTTAATCTATCGACACCTTGATATAAAGACCCCCGCCATTTAACTTTAGGGTTAAAATTATACAAAACAAATGGCGAAGAATTCCAACTCAATTTAATAAAAATTCAGAAATATAATTTTAATATTTACTTATTTTTAACTATTTATAAATTTATTAAATTAATATTTTAAGAATAATTGTAAAATTGTAAAATAAAAAAAAACTAAAAATTTTTAATGACTTGTAAACGCCTTATTTTAATTTTTTATTTTTAACATTTAAAATAAAATTGTTAGTTACAAACTTGTCTCCTATTCAATCTTCTGGCATTTTGTTAATTTTTTATTCCATAAAAACCATATTTTTATAGAATTTAGACAATGACAAAAGACGTATTTAAAAAAAAAAAAATTGGCGCGATCTGTTGTAAAAAGTTTTTTTTTTTTTTTTTCTTCATTTATTTGATTGCTGCCATATTTCTGCTGTATATGGCAGCAACAATTTAAATATTATTTAAAAAAAAAATTAAATTCAGTTTATAATTTTACAAAAAGTCTATAATTTTCTTCAGAGACAATCTAAGAATATATCAATAATCGGTTTTGAAATAAATATAGCGCGAATAAAAGGTGATTTATTACAAAAAAAAAAAAAAAAAGAAAAGTACAATGCTTACCTATGTGCGCATGTTAATCACCTTTTTTTTTTCTTCATCTTGTATTATATGCATTATTATTATTATTATTCATTTATAAAGGCATCATATTTAGAAATATAAAAAAAAAAACCAAATTATAACAATTTCATTGAAATGGCAACTACAAAAAAAGAAACTGATAGGTATAAATAAAATAATAATAGTCGACAGTCGACAGAGTACCCAAAAAAAAAAAACAGCATCAATTTCAATGAAGCAACAACACAACAATAGGAATAAAAAACTGGTACCAGAAGAAAAATCGATATTATTTGTAAATATAGTTTTTTTTTTTACACATTTTACACCATTTTATAAAATAGGTGGGGTGACAAAAGTCCTGAAGTTAAAAGTCATCGTGACACTTATGACTCGAAAAAACAGCCAGAAGTTCTCGAAGAATTGATCAAAATTATGTATAACTCCCCATTATATTTTCAATTCATCAATGAAATAAAAACATGACAGAACACGTTTATACCAAAAGTTTCTATCTTTATAAATTTCTAAAGTATGCTTTTTAGATCTAGGGAGGTGCTTGAGAGTTACCTGAACAACAACTTCGAAACATTCCAAATCTTAAGAATATTATACAAGCAGAACAAAACTATATTTAATCAAATTTCTAATTGATAATTTCAATTTTATTAATTTCGAAAATATGCATCTTGGAAGGTGCGTAGAAGGCACCTGAACCACCACTCCAATTCATCCCAAATCTTAAGAATATTATACAAGCAGGACAAAACTATCTTAAACCAAATTTTAAGTTTTTATCTTTATTAATTTCGAAGACATTCATCTTGGAAGGTGCTTGGAAGATACCTGAACCACCACTCCAATTCATACCAAATCTTAATAGGACACAATATAAGCTGAATTGAATACATATGTACAAAAATTAAGTTAATAACTTTATTAATTTTAAAGATAAGCTTTGGATGTGTGTGGGAAATATGTGAACCGTCACTCCAATTCAATCCAGGCTTGGAAGCAAAGGAAATATGAAAAAACCACCATTGTACCATTGAACTCTGACTTTATTATTCTCCGAGATATGCCTGTTGATTGATAATGATAATGCCTTGATTCAATCGCAAACTTCCAGAATCCGAAACCCTTGATAAACAATCATAGTTGTCTCCTTTTTGCAGATTATTTATGAATTCATTTATGCAAATATGAGTAAGAATTTCCGGGAACTTCTAGCTTTTTTTTTCAAGTCTTAAGTCCATCGAGGACTTTTGTCACCCCGCCTATAAAACATGTAGTTTCTTTTTTTTTTTTTAAATCATATTATACAGAATTTACAGAAAAATTTTTTTATATAAATATTATATCTTTAAGATATTTTCATGCCTTGAGATATTTTCTCTCTTTAATTTTTTAGTTCGGAAAAAAACAACGAACGAATCATTTTTTATAAAAAAAAAAAAATCAAAAAAAATACGTTTATATTCTTCTGAATTTGATTTAACCAGAGTGATAATATATAAATAAATAAATTAAAATAAAAGAAATAACAAAAGAAAAATAAAAGAAAATAAAAAAAAAATCGCTTATAAATCTACTCTTAATCGATGCCTAATAAAACTTAGTAATTAAGCTCAATAAATTTTATACGGTTGATTTTTATATATTTTTATTTTTTTTAATTTTTTTTTTTTTTTACTTTTCTACCTTTATATTTAATTTTTTAATTTTCTGTTTTTCTTTATTGTATCTAAATTAACGCCCACTTAATTGATCCGAGTAGTTTTGTATCTTGTAGATACTTTTTTTTTTTTTTTTTATTTTCATCATTTTTTTTTTTTGTATTTAAAGCGTAAACAAAAAAGCGATCAATAGCAAGTAAGAAATAAGAAAAAACTATACAAAACAAAAAAAGAGAGTGTGAGAGAGAGAAAAAATGAGATCAAATAGAGAAAGAGAATGAGAAAGAGAAAGAAAGAGAATAATAAAAAAATGGAAAAAGAAACAAATGAAAAATAAGTAGCAAAAAACGATCTTGGCTGGCGGTGAACGGTCATTGATCACCCGTTTTTGTTCAGTGTGTTGTTTTGTTGTTGTTGTTTTGTTTTTTTTGTTGTTTTTCTTTTTTTCAATATACAATCGAAAATTCGAAATATACAAATCAAATATCGAGAGAAAATAAAATTAACGATTTTTGATTTGAAAATTTATTCGAATTTGAGATTTTTTTTGTTTTTTCGATTTGTTTTTTTTATCTGTGAGTCGTAAATTTGAATTAAAAAAAAAAAGAAAAAACAAAACCAATTTGTGTTGAATTGTAGAGTTAACTATATTGATAATAATTTGTTTTTTTTTTAATGAGGAAATAACTATTTTTGTAATTTTGTTATTAGATTTGATATTTTTATTTTGTATAATAAGGAAATTGATATAATTATAATTGAATTATGATTTGATTAAAGAGGTTAAAATTCGATATTTTCAAAGTATGTTCAATTAACACTTTTAAAAAGTGATCCAAAAGGTTTATGATGTTATGGATGAGAACTTCGGAATCCCAGAAGACGTAAACGAAGACTATAATTAAAACAATCTAATCATTTTATGAAATAAAAATATTAAGCTCTTTAATTAAGCTTCAAACTCATTTAATTTTGAATATAATTTGAACAATACTAAAAATTGATATTCTAGAGAAATACTTAAATCAATATTAAGATATAAAATAATTTTGTAAGCCCGAACTTTTATTTTGAAGTAACGCCGAAATTATAAACCCTATTTCTTCTGCATAATATCTACTAATGCATTATTCGACATTCTACCATATGTCGTGCCAATTAATAGGAAACATATGCCAGAGTTTACTGAAGAACACTGCGGTCTGTCTTCTTCTCTAAGGCAAATTAACAGATTTAACCCTAGGCTATATTTAATATCTCATATGTCGGAAAGAATCCATTTCCTATATATGAAATTGACTTTTCTAGCCATTGCTTTATTCAAATTTATTTAAGTGGCGCAAAACAACAATTTATAGTAGCGCCGAATCTTTGGCACCTTAAAAGGTCTCATACCCAATAAAAAACATTCATATTCATATTAACAATGTTTGATTAACATTTATGAACATTCATCAATAGATATTTAAAAATTAAAAAACTCATTGTTCACTCATAATGTCCTTAGACGCTTATTTGATCAAATAATTCATTTTTAATTATATCCATAAAGATTTCCAAAAAAAATGATTTGTTAATGGTGTTACTATTGATCTTCATTTAAGGAAATTTATACATACAATAGGTATCCAAATATTAACTTAATTCTGTAATACATAACTTAAACACCTTCCATATATTTACTTTCTTTTTTTTAAGTAAGTCTTAAATCTTAAAATAAATACACACAAAAAAAAACGCTTATTTAATCGTAACACACTTTTACAAGACCTTATAAGATTATCATCAAATATTATTATAATTAAATTCAACCAAAAATAGTTTAATCAATTTTTTTTTTTTTTTGTTTTTTTTAATGGCTACTTGATTGATATGGAATGCCATACAAAATATACATAATTATTAAATCAAAATAACTAATTTAGTAGCTGAAACTAAATCAAAAAATAAATGTTTTTTTTTTTTTAAATTTAATGAATTAAAAAAATAATATGATATAAAATAAATAATTTATTTTAAATATTAAATTAAAAAACGAAAAAGAAACCAAAAAACATGAATAATATGAATTCACATTAATTAGTTATTGTTATATTTTTTTTTTAATATTCATTAGTAAATAATATTAGTTAATAATTATATCGGGGGGATGCTTCCGAATAATGGGCATGTTATGCTGAACGAACATTTACTGATATTGAGTTCCTCTTTAAATTCGAGAAGGCCCAATTTATTATCAAAATCCTAATCAAAGGATGGCTATTAGATAAAGGTTGGTTTATTTGTCTCTCGTATCTACTAGATTCATTAAAGTTTTCTTTTAATAGAATGCATAAAATTAACTGAAAGCTTATTAACTCCTATGTTTTAGATAGGATTCATAAAAGTATCTATTGTATAGAATATATTGAAGTATCTATTATTGACGTCTCATAAAAGTATCTATTCGATACAACTTATTAAAGTATCTTTTAGATAAGATTTATAAAAATACATAGAATACGTAGGTAGCATATATAAAAGTATCTATTTGATGAAATTCATAAAAGTACCTGGATAGGACTCCTAAAAATATCTATTGGATGGAATATATATATATATTTAGACATAGGATTCATTAAAATATCTATAACATATAATATGTAAAAGAATTTGTGATATAAGATTGATAAAAGTATCTATTTCTTAGGATTCAGAAAAGTATCTATTGGATAAGATTCTGTTATATAGGTCTCTATTGTATCTATGGAATAATTTTCATGAAAACGTTTCATAGATAGTATTTAAAAATATAATACGTAAGTATCTATTAGATGGAATACTTAAAAGTAACTATGAGAATTTATAAAGTAACTAAAATAGTTACGAATTAGCCACTAGGACTCATGAAAGTATCTAGTTGATGAAATTCTTAAATGTAACTAAGAGATTAAATTTATGAAAGTATCTATTGGATTAAAGTATCTATCAAATATAGTTCACCAACAATACTTTTAGATAGAAAAAAACACATGTATCTTTTAGAATTCCGGATACATAAAAGTAACTGAATAATTGAATTCTTAAAAGTATCTATTAGATGGAATTCATAAAAGAAACCGAAAGATAGGGTACATGAGAGTTTCTCTTGATTTGAGTTCATTTAAGTAACTAAAAGGATTTTTAAAAGTATCTATTGGATATAAATCATAATAGTATACTATTTTTTAGAATAGATTAAAATATCTATAAGATAAGATTCCTAAGAGTATCTATTAGATCATAAATGAATCTTTTATATATAGGATTCGTTAAAGTATCTATTGAATAAAATATATTAAAGCGCTTACAATATAGGATTATAAAAGTATCTATTGAATAGAATACCAATGTTTAATAGTATTTATAAAAGAATTTATTAGATAGTACTCATTAAAGTATCTGATTACTGAACGATAGCATTCATAAAAGTATCAATTAAATAGAATTCTTAAAAGTAACTGAAATACAGAATCCTTGAAAGTATCTATTAGATATATGAATCATAAAAGTTTTTATATATTAAGGATTCATTTAAGTATCTAATTAATACCTTAGTACTTAATATTACATTCAAGTAACTATTTAGTACTTAATATCAATATGTACTTTTAAGGTCCAATTTCGGACCCACAAAATTTTGTATCTTAAACTTTAAAACAAAATTATACTTTTTTTATTAGATTTTTATTTGTTTAAATGAAAAATTATATCATGTCTAAAAATTTCAAAGATATTATATTAAAATATATATACATTTTTAATTTAATTTTTTTTTTTGATTTAGTTAATTTATGAATTTTCTATTAATTATCAGATCTGTTTTTATTTATTTCATATTTTGTAGTTTCTTTTGTTTAATTTCAAATTTTTTTTTATGTTTTAAAGCAGAGGTGGATCAAAAAAATCATTCAAAAAAAAAACATTAATAGGAAGTAAAAATATTTATACTTGTATCTTAGTTATATTTTACAACTGTTAATTTAAAAAAAAAAAAAACAAATAACAAGATGAATGTTTTGATATCATGTTGCGTTTTATTGGTGAATGAACGCAAGAAATTAACTGAAAAAAAAATTGCGGCACAAATAGAGGTCACAATTTAAAAAAAAAAAATTATAACAGATATCATAATTTATTTACATACAATACATATAAAATTTAAGTTCGTATTTTGTTTTTTTTTTTAAATGTCAGTTTTATATGATGTTTTATACATATAAAATTTTTTTTTAAATCAATCAGGTACCTAATTAAGGTTAAATATTGATTTTGATTTTTTTTTTTATAAGGTATTAATTAAGGTATTGGGTATCAAAATCCAATAAATTTTTTGATTGACCTCTCTCTGACAAAATAAAAATACAAAAAAAAAATTTTAAAAATTTCGAAATTTTGCCTTAATTTAAAAAAAAAAAATTACGCAAAAAAAAACATCTTAAGTATAATTTATTGGAATATTTTCCAATATTGACTTTTTATTTCCATAAGAAAAGTTTTCACTTTCTAAAAATGTTTATATGGGGCTTTAAAGAATTGCATAACTTAATTAAACCGGATCTTGAAAAGAACTGTTATATTACTTTACATGAATCTGAAATTGTACTTAATGACTAAATGAATCTAAGCTTGTATTCTAGAGTACATTATCACTCATAGAGTATATTATTGTCATATACTATATTATGGAGCTATTCACATTCTTATTTGCTTCTTTGAATTGATAACTCATATCTGTAGAAATTTTTTTTGTTTTTTTTTTTTAAATCCATGTTAATTTATGATACGATTGGTGGCGTAGTGGCATGGACGTTCGGCTTTCAATTGAATGGTCTCGAGTTCAAACCCTGGTCGGATCATAGTTGCTCACTAGTTCCATTAAGAATAAATTATAGATTTTCATAAATAAACATCTCAGAAAATAAAATGCCGAATTTTCTAGCCGAACAGAATAAGAAATGAAGACTTGGACACCAATAAACTAAGAACTAATTGTGAAGCAAATCACCAGAAAGAAATTGGAGGTTGATTAGTCTTACACTAAGGAAAAGTGAAGAACGCATAAGAGGAATGGCGCTAGTCTGAAATCCTATATGCTGATCCACGTCAATAGGTAGACGAAGAATAACATGAAGAAAAACGGTGCTAGATGAATTAAAGAGACATGAAATATTCTGGAACAAAATAGTAGAAAAAAATTAAGAATAGAAATTAATGGGGACTTCAAAAATGACTCCCTATGCTCCAAAGTGAAGTAACTGGATGTATATGTGTAGAAAAATGTATAAAACAGAATAAAGCTTGAAAAGAACATTTATATATTTCTTAATCATATCTCCTCAATACCCATCCTTTATTCTGCATGATCCATCATACCTAATCTGAATTTCTTAAGTGTCGTTTCTAAATCATTATTCCTATAATCAAACTATAAAGTTGATTTTAATAAGCTTAATCCTAAAATTCGATTACAAAAGTCGGGGAATAGTTTTTACTGCCTAAAATGTATCAACATCCAGCAGGAACCGATGAAACAACTCTTGGTGACTTTGGATCTTTTCTTCGTAACCTTGATAAATAATTAAAAATGATTCACAACTATTCTTTAAAAAATTTGCCAGAATTTTTGTAAATAGCGTCTTAAAGTGTCTTTATTTGGGTAATAATTCATTAAATAATCCACCGTCAAATAAAACAAGTTCGTTGGACAATCATTATGCTCGTCAGCTTTTGGATTAGCTTATACATTTAATTTTAAATAAAACCCATTTAGAATTACCCTGGGGTTCAATCTGGTAAAATTCCCGCAAACTCTGTTTTCCATTGAAATTTAAAAATCAAATAAACCCATAATTGGTCCTCAGATTCCCCGTTAAATGCGTATTAGAAAAATTATGCAAAAATTAAATATCCTGTTATGCCTCAAATAGGGAAATTCTAGTAATATGTTGTACATAAGAATGATAAAAAAAAGTATGTAAAAGCATGGTCCCATGGTCATGGATGGGAATTAAATTAATACTAAAACTTTCTGTCGGCCCAACCGGAGACTCGTCTAATTATCAAGAAAAAACCTTAAATAAAATATATATTTTAATGCAGAACTATGGACCCTGAGGCATCTCACACTATTGTGGCTACAAACTTTAGCTTTTTCCTTGTAGATTCTATTATGTGATAAGGGAAACCTTAATTCAGAGCTTCTGCCGTCCAGATGATGGCTCTTGATTTTCAGACCCGTCTTCTATTCTGTACCAAAGACAACCTTAATTCAGAGTTTCTAACGTTCAGATGCTTCTTGTATTCTGATCTTCGCACCCATCTTCTTTTTTGTAAAGTTCTCATAACCTTCTCCCATCTTCCGGATACCCCAAGAAACAATACTTTTAAATTTAAATACTAAGCAATTCCAATAATCAAAATAACAATCAATAAATTTCAGTTCCATTTACAATGATTTGATGATTTGCAGATCCAAAAATATATTAACAAAAGCAAGGACAATGGTCAGCAAGCAAAAGACTTTATTATAAAAAATAATCAAAATATTTTTTTAATTTATTTGACATTTTAAAACATTTTTTATATTTCCCCAGTGACTAATAAAGAAATTAAAATCAAAAAAATTAATTATTACTCTATATAATGGACATTCAAGATCATTCGAAAATTACACAACTAATTCTTTTGAAATGAAATAGATTATAATTCTTTCAAGTATTAATCAAAAGTTAATTCATTTCTGAAAACAATTCTGAACTCAGTCTACTTTTTTAGTATTTTATGATATTTAGTCTTAAATAACTCAGATTTCTAGACAATTTTCAAATTTATTAATGAAAATTTTTTAAAAACAAATCCCTAGGAGACCTAGTTTATATTTTTTTAAATTAATTTACAAGATTTTATCAAAATTTACAATATGTACTTAAGTAAATTAATAAACCAGATAATTTTATTAAAGAAAAAAAATTTGATTCTTCTTACATCAAACATTTAAGAATTTTTCTGTTAATTCATTGGGACGTCCTCAAATTTCATTTTTTTAAAATCCCTACAAATCCCAAACTTATAAAAAAACCAGATCATATAATCGTAAACTTTTTGAAATTTCAAAATTAAAAAAACATGGGTGTTGACTTAAATTTCGCGGACATAAGTTCCATTTATCTAATTCCCTTGTAAATGGCTCCAGTTTCACTAAACCAAAGGCCATTCTTAAATGCATAAATTTTAAGGGAAGTTCTGGCTATTTTTTGTTAGAACTTCAATTTCAAGTGAAAGTTCTCAGAAGTATTTTATACTTTACTATTTTATTAGAATTTGTATCCATTTAAGAGGTCTTAAGCTCTATTGAACCATGGAACTTAGGGCATAGTAACTCTATCAATTTACCCTCCGGAAATTTTCAATAATTATATAGGATTCCCGATTATTTTAAATGCTTGATTGTTGCATTATGTACATCCCAGTTCAGATAACGGTTTAAATAATTCTTCAGGAATGCTCTGGAAGTGGACGTCCCCCAAAATTTTTAAATGATTTCTTATTGAAATATGTTTTAAAAAAACTTAAAATGAAAACTGATTTTATTTCATTATACAATTGAAGATATATATGCTTTCTACACAATATTCATACAGGGTGATTGTCTTTTGACGTTGAATATTTATTGGAAAGTCAAAATGAAAACAATATTTAAATGTAGCAGGACTCTATTCGCCTCAGTTTTTAACGCTATGGAGCTTTGAGCTTCTTTTAAGATTATAATTTAATTAAAAAGAGTTTCAAGTACTAACATCTATATTATATTTTACTAATCGAATAAGGAAATCACCCTGTACATGTATGGGTATCCGAAATTCTAAGTTAGGGGAAATTTTAGAGAAATTAGAGGGATTAGTTAAGAGATTTTTAAAGTGCAGGAATAAATTCTCTCATTTTTTTATTGTTTTCTAATTTCACAATTCGGGATTTTGTGTTTGGTATTTCTTTCCCAAGACTTGGCACATGTAACCCCTTCTGTTCTATATCCATTCAAAAACATCTAGAAAACATCTGATCTTCTCGGTTTAAAAAACAACAAAAAAAATCTGGAAAATGTTGTAAATCTATAAAATCGAGGACAATATCTTAAATTATTAAACAAAAATATTTTACAATGTCAAAAAAAAAAATAAAGGAAAAAAAAAAAAATATTTCATAAATTTCCAATTTTAAATGGAAATATCTGAAATATTAAGATTGTATTGGATATTTTATGGTACCTTTGGGATTGATACCAATTTTTTTTTTTGAATTTTTTTTGAAAAATTATGAAGAAAAATGTTAATAATTACTTTGTAAAACAAGCAATTAGGTCAAATTATTAAATTTATTAGTGATAAATGAATTTAAAAGATGCGGATTAAACCATAAAGTAAAGTGAAAAATTGATAAGTAATTTTTTTCCAGTTTTTTAACAAGTAATTATTTAATTTTAACTTAAAATTTATTGGATTTTAAGTTTTTTTTTTTTTGGGAAAATTTATTGGGAAAAATGTTTTTCTCTTTGAAAAAATATAAATTTATTACTTTAATGCATTGTAATGCAAATTGTAATAACAAGTAATTTAAATGACTTGATGATAAAGTACTTATTATTTACTCCAAAATAAGTGGACTTCAAGAAAGAAAAGTACAACAACATAAAGTCCCAAAAGTTCAAAAGAAAAATTGGGAATACCATATTAAAATGTTTTGTATTATCTTGTCTTATAATTAGTAGTTTCTACTAGCATGGGGTTTAGAGATTCTAAGATTTTCGGGAATTGAACTTTTATATGAAAATTTATTTTGCCAAAAGAAGAAAAGACTTCGCAGATGGCCCAAATAAAACCACGAGATATAACGGACTGCTGTATAAAATAACCAGACCTTACAAGAAATGTTAACAGACTTACAAGACTTTACAATAGAAACACAATTCCAAAAAGTTAAAAAAAAAAATTAAGAATACCAATTTGGAAACTGGACAAGATGGAAGCACAGTTTTGTTAAACTAAAAGCTTATACAGTTCACTCTTGGATTTATATCCCCTTAAATCATCCCACATATTAAATTTTATTACTTAGAATATTAAGAATAGTATTTTCGGGGTAAATTCAGACATTAACTAGATTTGTTCAGGTATTTACTAAATATATTCAGGTTTTATTGAATATATTCAATTTTTAGGAATTAAATTCAGACTTTTATTTCTAGTAATTCAATTTTTTTTTAATATATTTCAGACTTCTTTCTGAATTTCCGATTTTAAATTTTAATTTTAGATTTTAACAAATTAAATTTAGATTTTCTTTTTGTAATTCAGTTTTCCTTATTAAAATCAGATTTTTACTAAATAAATTCAGGTAATTTTTTTTAAGTTTAAAATTTTAAAAATGAGAACTTCAAATCTAAGCCTCATCACAAATCCAAATCTGTCATAAATTTCAACTGGAGTCGAATTCTCAAGCAAATCATTGCTTTCTGACCGTTATAACACTTTTTTCAATAGACTCAAATAATTATTTTAGTTTTATAAATGTCAATATGTAACAAAATTTGAAAATTATTAATTGAATTGTTTACAAATAAGATTTAATCATCAATAAAGGAACCATTACCCTTTCAAAAAATACATAACAAATTTTTATTTAATATTTTATAGTATTTTAATAGTTTCACACTATTTAAATCTAAAATTGACTGTAAACCAATTCACAATAAAAATCACTCAAGTTTCAAATTTCTCAAAATTTTTTTGAAATTGATATTAATATCAAAATAAAAAAAAAAAACATGAACAAGCGTCAATCTTAAAGATAGAGTATGTCATAAAGTTTTATTTGGTATCATGTAAAAAAGAAATAAATAAAATTAACCAAGTTAAGTCCAGTTTGTAAAACTAAAGTTTTTTTTAAGATCGGGCACATTTGAAGATACAATAAGAATGCATTTTGAAATTATAATTTATCCTTCTTTAACTCTAAGAAATCTAATTTTATCTGACACTTTAAGGAAATTTCTTTTAGGAAGTTAAGGAAATACCGTTAGCACATGTAATAAAACCTTGATTTACATGTTAACTTTAATTTTTAATCACTAATTTCAAAAAATATGTCACTATGATGTCCAAAGTTTAGGTGTTAACAATTATAGGAATTTTTATCGTTTTAAAATACCAAACCTTACTCCTAAAATTGGAAAAGATTAAACCCTGGTCAGAAACGGTCTATTTAAAAAAATTAATTCACATAACGGTAAATTTAAATATAAATTAAACAATAGTTACATATGACTTGCAATATCTAGTTATAGCGGAATTAAATAATTTTTCAACTAGATATGTAATTTTTTTTTAATATCCTACATACATTAACCCATTGTCTATCATGGCTATTATTTTTCATTGGCCTGGCTGACTGAAACAATTCAAGGCAAATTTTAATTGATTCCATTGTTTTTTATGCTGGCTATAAAACAGTTACTCAACATATGTTAAGTTTTTTTTATAAAATCTATTTATCTTTTAACCATCTGTCATGACCATCATATTTTATAAGGCCAGGCTTGCTGTAAACAGTAAATATACTAAGACTTCGTTATTTTATTAACAAGTTTTGTAAAACATCCAGACGAATAGACAAAATCAAGCTTACAAGTATATTTTTATTTTTAAAATATATTAACAGTGTGTTCTGAAAAAACAATTCGGTATTTAGTTAGGGCTCGTTTAATGTTACAAAATAGCATAAAATATGAAATTGTTTTTTAATTTATGCATTAACAAAACTTTTTAAATAAAATCTAAAAAAAATAGTTGTATACTATTATGTAGAGCTTAAAAAGTAATAAAAAAAAGTTTATTTTCATGCTTATGAATATTTATTTCAATTTTTAAAGTTATTTTAATAAAAAAACAATAATGGAAATAAAAAAAAATAAGATTTGTATATCAATTTTTTTTCTTAGTGATATATTTGGATTTTTATTTTTTTGTATTTTATTATTTATAATGGTAAATTTAAATTTATCACCTTTTGATTAGTAAAACATAATGGTAATAATAATGATGATCATATGCCATCATCAAGAAGTCAAAAATTTTTGTTTTTCATCACAATATTAAATTTTAAATAGATTTCATTAATCTTCTTTTCTTTTTAAAAATTGTTTTTTTTTTATCTTAATAATCTTTAATATAAATATATTTTATTTTATCATAGATTTTAAACTGAATACTTAATGAAATATTTTAAGCTTTTAATTAAATTTATTTAAGCATAATTAGAGTGATGAAAAGTTTTGAATGCTTTCTATATTTTGTTTTACCTGATTATATGGACGCTTCTCTAGATACAAAACTCTTAAAAATTCTAAAGAGCAACTAGTCATGGTCAAGTTGAATGGTCTTGGAGTAAAACTGCCAAGGTAGCGCAATAATCGACGGGCGTCTTGGGAACACATTCAGATGCCTCATAATAGATGAATAAAGCTAATGCAATCCTATGAAAATGGCGCGTTTTTTGTAGGATAGGCAAGTTTTGAACTCGATCCTAAAAATTCAAAGAAGTAGAAAAGGCGCTAGCCCAAATATGTGAGTAATATTCCATCTTAGATCGTCAATACGCTTTATTGATCTTGAACAGCTCCCTTGAAAAGAAATACGACTTATACCTAAATAGAAAACCCAAGCATTTGCAAGAACTTTTAGCTATATCAAACATAGGGTATTAAATCAACATTTTTCAGTTTCAGAAAGGTTCAAAAAGAATAACTGTAAGCTTGAATAAAATCTTGCCGTTAAATGATCTATAACATATACAAAATTAAAATCATATCTTGCTTTCCTAAGACTATAATTTCCATTTCCATGCTTTATTTAACAAAATTCATATACCTAATATAAATAATAGCAAATTTTCAAACAACTATTGTAACGGTAAATTTCTAACAAGTCCATCTAAAACTCACAACTTTATATAAATCTGCTAATAACATATTAAGAAATTGTTAAATATCTTTAAGAATCACTACACTTATGAAAGACGATTTTAATTATAGAATGAGACTCCGGAACACTATCCTATAATTAATATGAACAACTATAAAATTCTAATCATAATATTTTTTTTTAATTCCCATTTTATTACCTACTAAATGTGGCGCTGCAAACAAATTAAAAAAGAAAAAAAGGTTTAAAAAAAAACAAGTCAACAACAACAAAAAAATAAATTAATAAATTAAAAATATGTATTTAATTTAAATCAAAGTCCCAAAAAGAGTCTTAAAACCTCAAAAAAAAAAGAAAAAACAAATTCCTAAACTTACCAGAAAAAAAAACAATAAATTTGTATACCACGGTTATATTAAAATTACTCCTCCGTTTGTAATGCATCGATCTAGACGGGCTAGATATAGTGTCAAAGGTAGGAATTGGATCAGCATCGAAAAGTAAATGTGTGTCCATTCGTCCGCCTGTCAACATGATACCTCAAAAACAAAAGGTGCTGGAATTTGGCAATCTACACAAAGTTTTTTTTAGACAATTTGTAGGCTCCCTATTGTTTTTGGTTATAATCGGACAAAGCTTCGGGTTATTGCTATACAAATTTTTTGAACTGATATGAATATTTTCAAAACTAATAACTAATTAGAAATTAAAAAGAAAAAAAAACAAAAAAAATATAATTAAATTATTATTCATTTCATTGTGTGGTGGTTAAGACGTCGTACTTTTAATAAAAACGTCTTAGTTCATATCCAGATCGGGTCATTTTTTGTTTTATTTATTTTCTTCGTAATTAAATATAATTATTTTTTATATGAGAAATTCTTATTTATTTTATACATCATAGTGGATATGCACTGGTATCTAAAAGTTGACAAGGGCAAATATAATCTTCTTCGTTTTATTAAAAATTATAATCTAAGTTATTAAAAATCCGCTAATTGATTGAAATAATATGACAAACACACAATATCTTTATAGCTATTTAAAAAATCCATCTTATAATAAAATATTATAAAATATTGTTAATAACATAAAATGATAACATTTAAGCCAAACAACAACAATAACGCCATTTTAATTTTTTGACATTTAATACTTTTTTTTTTATTTTAATTCAATTTTTTGAATTGACATTTCAAGTCTTTTGTATATTTCTTTTTATATGACATTTAAATAACAAAAACAACAACAACAAAAATGTTGCATATCAACTTTTATTATTTTTATTACCTATTTCTTAAAATATGTTTTTAGTATTTTGTTGTTTTTTTTGTTTTGTCTTAAAATTTATAAAAATATATTTAAAAAAAATTAATTAAAAAATATAAATTTAAAAAAATAAAATTAATTTATTAAACAAAAATAAAAAAAAAATTAAAATAAAAATAAATCGATTGATTAATGACAGAACCGCTTAAATGAAATTAATTAAAAAAAAAAACACAACACAAAAAAAAAATTCAAACAACAAAACCCGCCTTTGATTGAATACTGATTGATAGTTTATAAACATTTGTATGTATGTTTATGCATTGTGCTGCCGCTCCTGGACAAAAAATTAAAAAAAAAAAAAACCAAAACTACATTTAGAGGTTAATTTTATTTAATTAAAAATTATATTATTTATTTCTGTTTAGTTATTCAATATTTTTTTTTTTTTTAATTTATTATAGTTTTTGTTGTTGTTGTTGTTTTGTTTTTTATGAAACGCCTCCTCTTTAGATTTTGTTTTTTTTAATTTAATTGAAAAGACAACAATAAAAAACAACAGATTAAACATTTAAAAAGTTGTTTTGTTATATATAAATTTTTTTTGTTTTTTAAATTATCATTGTATCAACTAATGAAAAATGTCTATTTTGACGTTTTGTCATAACCTTCAATATATAAAATTTTTTTTGGTTTTTGTTTTTTTTTTAATTTTAAGGTTTTTATATTTTTTTGAGTGCATAGAAGTCATGTTAAATTAACATTATCTGTTAAATGTTAAAAAAATAAAATAAAAAAATATATTTTTTTCAATATATACTTTTATTAAAGTAGTACTAACCCCCTAAAATGTAGAAAATAAAAAATTGAAGGTACAACTTGGGAGTTTGTTACTGTTTTAATATAAAAGTAAATTGCTGCTACAAGAAACAGTTCTTTTAATGTTTGAAAACTTTTAAACTTAAAATATTGAAAATTTTCATTAACCAAAAATTGATGTAGATCTTTTGCATTTAAAAGTGTTTTAATATAAAAGTAAATTGCTGGATTAAGATTAACTGAAAGAGGAACTGTCACCATTTCAAAAATCAACAAAATCATTTCACACTATTACATTATGTATTACGCACTTTGCATTTTAATATTTGAAGATGAATAAGTTAGGTAGTCTACTCGTACTTTTTGTATTTTTCGTATTTTCTGTTTACACCTGAAGCCACTTCTCTAACCACTGCACCGTACAACTCTTATAATTTTATGGTCAGATTTTTAATATAAATGTATCACTAACTGACAGAATGAAAAATAAAGCCATATACAGAGGCAAGTTCAATTAAAAGTATATAATAAAATAAGGAAATTTTAAAAGTATAAAAATGAAATTAAATCAGTGAAGAGAATGCAAGTGTAAAGATGCAGTGTTCAAAATTCAAATGGAATAATGCAAAAGCAGTAATTAAGATATAACTCATATAATTCAGAATTGAAAAGGTTTGAAAAATTTTAAATTTCTTTAAGTATTTTTATAATTACTCTTATTATAGTGAATTACAGGTAAGCCTCCAAAACGCCGCACTGTTACTTCCAACAACGCGATTTTTTTGATAACATACGAAATACATACTATCGATTGGAGATAGCTCTGACGAAAGTTGAAAATAAAATAATCGGTAAAGAGTAAAGAGTATCGATAAAATTTTAAATATGACGAAGCAGTTGAAAGAATACATTTTAGAAAACGATCCTCTAAGAAAAAGAGTAGAAATATTTGGAAGAAATCTTCAAAATAGCCTATCCCCCTATCAAAAAATTAATAAAGGCTTACAATACAAGAGCATGCAAACTTCAATAAAATATTTTTAAGACCATTAATCATCAAAAGGGTATACGAATCTGACAGTGGATCCAGCTCTTATTTTAAATTACCACGACCACGAACAAAATGTTCCAGACAGACTCAAATCATGCATAGCTATGAAGAAGAGTAAGATTTGCAGAAAACTGGGGTTTTAATTTTGTTTTTTTGATTTATTAAATCTTTCAATTAATATTTAAGTAAATTTGAAATTCCATTTTAAGTATATACCACATAAGAACCAATTTTGCGATTTTCAACCAAACTTTGATTTTTGTATGAAGTTAATGTCTCCTAAAAAAAAATTTAGTCACTTAAATTGAAACTGGGAAATAGAGCTGATTTTAAAAAATAAGTAAAATTGGTATATTAATAACGGTTTTTTAATGCAAAAATTACAGTTATTTTATAAAAACAGTGAAAATATCAATATTTTTTGAATTTGAAGTCTTGCAACTCTTAAACTGTGAAATATAATTAAAAACAATATTGGATATTTGTACGAAAACCGATAACTTCAAAATATTATATAAAGAAAAATATTAAGTGTCCCCCTAAAAGTATGCAGCACCATCTATTTAATGTTATTTAAAGTTCATTATGAACTGTTATTTAATGTTCATTATATACTGGCCAAGTATATTGTATTTTAACAGAAAGACTGTAAATCTGAAAGCTGTCTCCACCCCCAGCCCTCTGTCATGGAACATAAGATTTTTTAATTACGAGTATAATTACGTATAAAAGTCAATGTCTTTTATACTAAGAAATCTGAATAATTACAAAAACTATACCATATAATAACTTGTAAAAGAATGCCGCGATTTCATAGTGGTTAAGTTCCTTAAGGTGTCAACAACCGAAGGGATGCGGGCTCGATCCTCGCAAAAAACGTATTGCTTTTTTCATGGAAAATTACTAGAAAGAGTACAAACGAACCCCTATAATGGTTTTAAAAATATTGCATTACTATTTATGAGTACATGTAATATAAATAAATAAATAAATGAAATAAACTTGTAAAAATTCATCAAATCGCTCAAATTTTCCAAAAAACTTTTAAAAACATTTTTATGAGCGCTTCTTATAATTCAAACCAATAAACAACCTGCAACACAGAGTCAAAAGCAAAAATAACAATAATAATAAAAACTAAAAGTAATAAAAAGGATTTGAATTTTTGTTTCACTCTAACAGTCTAACTCTTTAACTGGTCTGTTACAATTTCTATGGTTGTTTTGTTAATATAATACAATATTGGATAAAGGTGTAAATCGTCAATGATATGCTGCATTTATTGAAAATAGTAACAAACAACAGTAACAACAGTAGTAGTTTTATAGTCATCTTCGTCAAATACAAAAATAAAAAAAACAAAAACAAAATAAAAATAAAACCATCATTTAAGTATTTTCTCCAATAAAAACAAAAAAAAAACAAATAAGAGACAAACATATAAAAAAGAATTTTAAACGATCGTAAAATTAATGAATAATAATATAAAATTTATATATATGTATATAATATATATATACTTTTTATGTTGTAAATATATATATCTATGTACTAAATAATATGTAGTTACATTTGACTAAAAAAAAAATAACTTGGCAATTGCCAAAATACCCCCGCCGTGTTCAATTCAAAGGAATGAAAAAAAAAAGAAAATGCACTCACTTTACTTTTTATATTGAGTTTTTTATTGAGTTTTTTTTTTCGTTTTACGTTTTTTTTTTGTGTTTCTTCTCTTTTAAGCGCATTTTTTTTTAAATTTATATTTCGCCTTTAATTTTTTTATTTATTTTTTTTTTATAAAATTTATTCATAAAAAACAAATTTAGATGGAAGATGAAAAAAAAGATTTAAGTTATTTTTTTTTATGAGTTTTTTAGTGCAAATTTTCAAGTTGTAAAATAAATTCCTTTTTGCCTGATGATTGGGTTTTTTTTTGTGAATTTTTGTTTTTTTTTTGGTTTTTATTTTTTTTTTATGGAAAATTAACACAGGAATGAAAGAAATCAATAAAAATAATGAGTTAAAGAAGTAAAAACAAAAAAAAAAGTTATATGACCAAATTAATTCAGAGGAATTAGAGAGGATTTTTAACTCAAAGATTTTTTTTTTTTTTGAGAAATTATATCTTATTTAATTTCACTACCCTTTGAGATAGAGAATTTTTACTGGATCATGGTGTATAGGAACTTCTTATTTATTATTTGAATAAATAGTAATTAACTAATTTATATCATATATTGTTCTTCTACTATTGATTCTTTGACACCTCGCTAACTCCAAATTTGTAAAGGGGTATAGGGGTATAGACCTTCACACAAATTCTTTGCATTTGAATATTCTTTTGATTCAAAGTCATCATTGTATTCATATTTTTATTGGATGAAAACATTTTAGTTAAAATTCAGGACATATTTTAATTGAGGTCTTAACTGAAGAGTCTTATGAGATCTTTAAAATTTTCAAGAGATTTATTTTTCATAAATGTTACTTCGGGACGTTAAGTCGAAATTGTTAATTCGACTCTATCCTCTCGATAGTCTCTACAAAGCTATATATACATCTACAAATTTACTCCAACTAAAAAATTTAATTATTTGTAACTTGTGTATATAACAAAAGTTGATCTGGTATATATTAATTACAATTCTAAAATTATATTAACCTAACGTCCTTAAGAGTTTCCCTTGCCCCAATAAACGGTTTCAAATTTGAGATCTATTTAGTAAAAGAAACTATGGAACACTAAAACTTTCTTCGCACTCATAAATTATTAGTAACTAATAATATTACAAGAGTTTCTAATTCTCTAAGAAAACACATTTACATCTTCTATATTCTTTGATTTATACGTTTATATAAATCCCTATGGTGGAGAAAGAAGGAGCGTTAGGAAAAATTTATTTATGCATCACATTTTCCATTCTACTTTACATTATATTCTATTAATACTCCCAGATAATAATACTCTGTATTAAATTAGGGTGGGTATAATGTCACTGTTTTGCCTTGAAGGTTATGGCTCTTTTGTGAGTAAAATGTGCTCATTTGCTAAATTTTGTCAGAAGATATTAATTCTTTTGGGGGCTACTTTCAGTGCCACTACTCAAGATTTTCCATCGGTAAACGAGGAGGAGCAACAGATGCTTCTTCAAAAATTCTTCAAAAATCCCGTCCAATTTTCCTAATCCCGAATAACTCCAGTGTACTATATTTTCCAAACCCAATTTCCAAATATCTTTTTACATCCTTATACACAAAATTAAGCTGATCATTTGTATAACAGATCCCATCCTAAAGTCCGTTTCAAAAGGATTATGATTTTAGTGTGTTAATCTCGTACAAACTTATAGAAACTACGTACAGCTGGTGTGTACCCCTTAGGTAGAAGCTTTCCATTTTCCTCGTACAATAAAACAAAAGATTATTAACTTTCTTAGAAAATCTTGTGATACAAGTATTTTGACGCTATACTCCGGCAAAACTTACTCTAATATTCCATTATAAACTTAATTCCATCTTCATCATTAAATCAACATAATTTATAATCCCAAAAATATTCATAAGTCATCATAACTTTAATAAATGAATATAAAAGAATATAATACAAATACTTAAGTATATTTTAAGTATAAGATTTTTTTTTAAAAAAACCATAAAATTAACAAAATAATAAAATAAATATTAAAATAAAATAAAAACCAAATATTCTATTAAAAAAAAAAACTTTTAGGTTATATTTTGGCATTTTATAAAAGTTTTATAGCCAAAACAAACAAACATACGTACACATAATTCACAATTTTTTTATATTCTTTTGATTATTATATACTTAAAAAGAGTTCAAAAGATTTCACCAAAAAAAAAACAACTTATTTTTAAGGATTTCACCTATAACACAACCCAAAAACAAAGATTACCCCTTAAAACTTCTTAATCTTCTTCGTTTATTGTTAAATTTTAAAGGAAACCAAGCAACAAAAAACAGAAAACACGAATTTGAGTAAAAAGTTGTGCAATAAAGTTCAAAAAATGTGAAAAAAAAAATAATAAGAAAAAACAAGAAGTGAAGTAAGGAAGGACAGGCGAAAGAAGTATGAAAGAACAAGTGATGGAAGGTATAGAACAAGTGATTTTATAAGTGAATTATTCATCATAAAATCATTTTAATGATCAATGAATTATCACCATTAAAAAAACACAAACGAAATGGACTTTTAATAAAGTCATGAACATATATTTTCATTGTTAAATTCTTGCATACCCTGTACATATACTTTGATTTGTAGCAGCAGGAGTAATCTGGAGTTTTATTACAACAGGATATGGTCAAAAATTGAATCCCTTTTAATAAATTATTTTAAAAAATTTATAATCCAACTGGATTAATTTCTGAAATCTGTGTTAATTAATTAAGAGACACTAAATAAAACAAAACCACTGATTTAATTTATAATAGAATTTTTTGGAGGGTTTGCTAATTATTCAGGCCTCGAATTGGAAAACTTTGCTTTGAAAATAAAGAAAATACCCAAAAATATTATAATTATTTCCGAGTTCAGTATTTACTATTACTAACTAATTACCTAAGTGCAAGGCCTAGTTGCACTAACCACATATCAATAATCAAATAATAATATTTTGATAAGTGAGTGGTGTTTACTAATCAACTTAACAAAAAGGGCTCAGTACTCAATAAATACTAAAAAATTAACTTAAAACGAAGTTTGTAATAAGTTTTTTTATACTAATACTCGCAGTTTAATTAGCACTGGAATTACCAGGCTACTGGAATTATATAACAAAACTTGGTAATAATGTCTGAAAAGACAATACTCATGACCGGGGAGTAAGAATGTACAACAAAGTAAAGGATCCAATAGCATATATAAATTATAATCAATGGACAAATGAAAGTTATAATGTGTTTCAATTTAACGAAGTCACATTGGAGTCCCAATATTTCAAAGTTGTAGTTGGAATAAATTAATAACGATCCACATATTAGAGAACCGAGAGTATGAGATATTGTATGGTAACCGTATATTCCCCAAATTAAATGTACAAATTAAAGAATGATTCGATAGGTTGTTCTTCTTTGAAGAAATATTATAAAAGGGACTGGGGTCCTTCTTTACAAAGGATTTAAATGATATTTAATTTGTGTAGTACAACCTTATGCGAATTAACGAATATTTCGAATTAAAAAGAAGCACAGGAAGTTCCGTTATGAAAACAACATATTCAATTAAATCATTCAAAATATAAAATGACGTCTTCTTAAAGAAAATGTAGAACAAAAGTTGCATCCAGAAACCAATAACAAATTATAGTTATACTTTAACTTTATATAAAAGTGCTGCCAATTCATAAATTTAATTCACAAGAAAATAAAAATTAAAATTTTCATTTACGAAATTATGAAATGCCGACGGTGAATTAATCCGCGGTGGAAAAGTTTTTCTGTTTGAATTCAAATTATTTAAAGAAAATTAAATATATTTTGATTTTTAATAATGTATGATTATTTATTCATACATTAAATGCCTTAAATGGCTAATTAATAAATAAACTTAATACATCATACAACGGTTTTATTTGATTCATCATAGATTTAGATATACAACTTTTTCACAAAGTCTATTAAATGTATAGTTGAAATTCTTTTAAAAAATATTTTGAATAAACTTTGGAATAAACCAGTCGCTAATATTCCAGCATCTTGAGCCTTTACCCAAAATATGATTTGAACAAATCAATTTCTATTTAGCTCTAATTCCTAAATTTTTCAAATTCGTTGCATACAGCAAAGCTACTATCTGAAATTAAACGTTCAGAATCGTTGTCAGTAGATTCACGGGACTAGACAGCATTGAGTTCTTCTGGTGTCAATCTGAAAATCAATTTTGTAAATCTAACTTCATTTTGGAATTGTCAAGGCAAGATCATTGCTTTAGTACACGTTGATTTAGTTCACTAATTGTGAAATTTTTCTGCAATGGATATTTGATTCAAAGGAAACTGAAGCATTGTTTTCTACCAAACCATGGATTACATCTGATTGAATGTTGATGAGATTAAATAATTTTAGAAAAATTAAAACGTATATTTAAAATATCAGTAATGCTGTTGAACGTAAATTCAGCATATACCCTAAATTAATCAATCTTGAATCTGGATAATCATTTATCGGTCACAGCTCTGAGCAGTTATATCTAAAGTTTATTAAGAAAATCACACATTCGTCACAATAAATTATCTGTAAGATAGAGATGCCGAATTTCAATTTTAGTTTTTCAATGACGAAAAGGAATTGTTAGTCCAATCTGGTCTTTTTTTATACGAATTAAAAACATTTGATTTGTAATTGAGCAGATTAAAGAGATATCACTGCATCGTCAACTAAGTTATAAGAAATTATTATAAATCAAAATTAATAAGAATAACATAAAATTTTACAATATTACTAACAAGGTGGTATTCTAAGGCTCTAGGGCTTAATACTTTAATTAATATTTTAAATAGGTACTTAATATCATCTATTTATTTCAATTAAAGAGGAACCCTTACAAAGAGAAGAAAACTTATGCCTTCAATTGAATAATTGTATTTCTCTTGGAATTGTCTATAAGACCCCCTAATTGTCTATAGGACCTTATCCTGGTCTTAGTACATTTTCTTCTATTTTGAAAATTTTTTATCACTAATGCGTGATGGGCACTCTCTCATTTAATAAGGTAGATACTTAGCCAGCTCTCGTCAATTACCCTTCCATTGCAAAATTCTTTATTAAATATTGCATACTTTTAGGTAATATACAAAAATATCACAATAATATCTACTACTTATTATTAAAATAATTTCGATTCCATTTCATGATAATATATTAAAAAATAAATTTTATAAAATATATTTTAATTATAATACATATATATATATATATATATATATACGTATATAATAATTTTATTAAATTAAATTACACTTACCTATTTAGATAAACAGATTCATATTTAATAAATAGAATGACATTGATGATTTTTAATATTATAATTAGTTATTTATTATATTATATATTACATATTATTTTCTATGTATATATATAAAATTTTCCAAATTAATTTTTTGAATATAAAATAAATCATATTATTAATTTAATTTAATTTTTTTTTTTTTAATTACTAATACTTTTAATTAATTACTTTAATTTAATATTTAGTATACATTTAATAAAGGCAGCACATACTTTTCAAATACGTATATTCATTTTTTTCTAATTACATATTTGTAATTATTTTAATTAAATCTTTTACTAATAATCTTTTAATCTTTTTTAAATTTGTAAATTTTAATTCTTTTAATTAAAATAAATTTTAATTTAATTCTTTAAGAACAAAACAGAATTCAAATCTAGATTTAAATCACAATCTTATAAGAAAATTACAATATATTGTACATATATAATGTAATTGCACACACATTATATCCAAATATACATATATGTATAATTTAAATTCAATATATTAATTAATTAGTTTAATTAATTACTTAACTAATATTTAAATATGTAAAAATGTAAAAAAAAAAAGGAAAAAAAAAAAAGTTAATTTGCTTGTTAACTTGTAATTAATTGTGATCTTATATGTTATTTTTTATTATTTTGTGTTTTGTTTTTGTTTTTTTTTTTTTTTATTTTTCTTCTAACTCTTTTTTTTTTTCCTCTATGCAAGTTTTGTTGTTGTTGTTTTTTTTTTATTATTAAAAATTTTACAAAAAGTAGTTTTTCATCGCGATTATCACGTTATTTTTCGATATTCGATTCGTTCAGTTTTTTTTTATAAAAAAAAACGCATACTACTTTTCATACACATGTATATTATTATACCACATATGAATAATAATATGCAAAATTATATTAGTATAATTGTGTATGTTAACACATATGTACATATAGATATATATTATTTATATATATTTTAAAAATATATAGGTATATAATGTGTGAATGAGAATTTAAGAAAAAAGCCGGTCAAAATTATTTTCTATTTTTTTTTTTTAAAGTTACTCTAAAGTTTTTCATACATTATTGTTGTTGTTGTTTTTACTATTTTTTTAAATGATAACATAACATATTTCAACACACAAAATCTATTATAAAACAACAACTATTTTAACTATTTAAAATATAATATACAACACTGTTGAAAAAATTTAACCCGAGTTCTCACTCATAAAAGTTGAGTTAAAAAAAAAAAAAAACAAACATTCACATATATGTATAAATTTTAACAGAGTAAAAGAAAATGAGTTAGCATCGCACTTACTATACGTATTTACAAACATACATACATTCAATACTTTTTTTTTTTTTTGTATTTTATTTTTTTTTACACACATAATTTACACATTATTTTTTGTTGTTATTTTTTTTTTCTTTTTCTTTGTGTTTTATATTTTGCCTAAAAAACAGCACATATGTGTATTAATATATATATTATATATGAGTATACCATATTTACATATTGTCATATGTGAAAATTATCATTTATATATTAAAAATTATTTAATATTATACATATTATATTATATATTATGATTGTAATACCATTTTTGAGATTTTTTTTATAAAAAAGAAAAATTAATTATAACAGATAGAGCCGTAGAGGATATTTTTATTATTCGTCTTTTTTCCGTTTATTCTATTCTCAATTTCACATGTGCGTATTTGTATGTATGTATGCATAACATAATATAAGATTTTAATTTTTTTTTTTTTTTTAAATTGAATTTGAATGCGTATTTTTTAATTTTTTAATAATCAATTAATTTGCAATTTTTTTTTTTTAAACTAATGTGTGTTATAAAATTGAAGAAAATAATTATAGAAAATTTAACAGATTCTGTAATTGTGTAATGATAACAGTTGATTTTTTTTAAGTGTTAATTACAGAATTGATGATTGATTGATGACATGTAATCAAAAAATTGATTGAATTTGTATTGAATAATGACTATTCAAAAAAAAATTTTTCATTTTTATTATGTTGTTTTTTTTTTTGCTTCTGTTATTATAACAGTTAAAAACGTAAAAATTTTGGTTCTAACTGTAATTAACTGGATACAAAATTCAAAAATAACATAATTTTTTACAACTAGCTGTCAAATTGCATAGCAGTTAATCAAATTTGACAACTATTTATTTAATTTATAATGTATGAAAGAAGAGTGTTGTGGGTGGTTATTTTCTTCTTTATTTATTTCTTGATAAACAACCGTTATTTCTTTTAATTTTTTTTAAAGTTCCGTTATTTTTTGCAATACAATACCAAATTTTTTTTTTTTAAAGTACCGTTATTTTTCATTGCAATTTTTAAATGTCATAAAATTCAAAAAAAAAAATATATATATAATTTAGCATATGATACCTACATACAAAGATTGATAGATATGAAAAAAAAAAGCACACAATATAACTGTAACAAAATGAAAAGCACAACAAATTTTTGTTTTTATTTTTTTTTATTTTTTTAATATGTGAGTGCGTATGAGTAAATTTTGTTGTTGTTTTTTCTTTTTTAGTATTGATGTTTTATTGTTGTTGTTGTTGTTGTTTTTTGTTATTATTTTCTTATTATTTTGTATTTTCTCACAAACAGTGTGTAGATGCGATAACTCACAGGTGATTTTGAATGTTTGTTTGAGTTTTTTATTTTTATTTTTTGTTTTTTTTATTATTATATACTTTTATATATATATACAATAAGAATATATGTATGTAAGTATAAAATAATGTATAATTTTGCTGTTATATTATTCTTTATATATTTTTTTTTTTTTTATAATATTTTAGTTTATGAGCGCTTCTCTTTGATGTTGCACGTTGGATTTTTTAATTCTTGTTTCGTTTTTTTTAAGATGTTGTTGTTGTTGTTGTTGCTGTTTAACTTGTTGTTTATTTGTTTATTTTTTAATTACGTATTTTTTTTAACTAATTTTTTTTTTTTAAATTATTTTATTAAAATATGATCTTACATTTTAAATATTTATTAAAGGATTTTACATTCAGTACTACTAAATGGTTATTATTTTAATTAAAAACCGTTATTTTAATATTATTCCGTTATTATTATATATTTTGCATATATTTATACAATCACCGATTAATTTATTAGAAAATGCATATATTAGAGTGTTATTTTAACGGTATATTAAATTTTTATTTAATTATTAATTTGTTATAATTGTTTACCGTTATTTTATTTAATTTAATTTTTTTGTATAATATATATTTATTATTATCCTTTTAATTTATCTATATATATATATATATATATATATATATATATATATATATATTTACTGATATTAATATATATATTCAAAAAAAAAAAAAAATATAAGGCATGAAAAAAAAAATACAACAACAAGTTATATATGTTTATATATATATATTTACTCATAAATATAGAAATTTATATATATATATATACAAACACATATATAATATATATATACGATATAAAAAAAAATTTTTTTTTGTTTTTTTTATTATTATTATTATTTTTTTTTTTTTTTTTGTATTTTTTTTTTTTTTATTATTATTATTTTTATTATTATTATTTTTATTATTTTTTATTATTATTTTTTATTTTTTTAATTCCAATAAAATATTAATCGGTGGCACACGCTTTGCGACGACACGTATCGACGGGGAATGAAAATTGTTTTCCGATTTTGACAGACCATAAGCTTTTTCTGTCTCATTGCTTCTTATGTATTTAATATTATTATTATTTTGTTGTATTTTTTTGTTATATTCTTCCTTTTTGGTGTTTTTCTATAAAATTTTATATTTTATTTTATTTTTTTTCTTATTTTTCTTATTTTCTATATAATATAATATTTGTTTGCTTTGTTATTTTTTTTAATTTTGTTATTGTATTATTTTAACATTTTTGCAATATTCTCTTATTTTCTCTATAATGCTTTTTTTTTATATTTTATTTCTGTTATTTTTTTTGTATTATTTTGCTACTATCAAAATACTGACTGCCGTTTTTTTTTTTGATTATTTTTTGTTGTTCATATTACTTTTTACTATATTCATTATATTGCTGCCAATGCTGCTGCTGCTGCTACTTCTAATATTGCTGCTGTTGCTGCTGGTGCTCGTGCTGCTGTAAAATATTTTTTTTGTTGTTGTTGTTTTTTGTTTTTCTAAAACAAAACAATATATTCATAAATAATCAATGGAAGTTTTGAAAAAACAACAAAAAAAAAAAATATAACACACTAATTTAATTTTTTATATAATATAATAATAAT
Source organism: Dolichopus griseipennis (assembly GCA_963082915.1). NCBI lineage: Eukaryota > Metazoa > Arthropoda > Insecta > Diptera > Dolichopodidae > Dolichopus > Dolichopus griseipennis. Next base: position 15,648,456 of record OY720444.1, on the reverse strand, counting down.
AATAAAATTTACATTCAAGGATACATACATACATACTTACATACATACAATTTCGAATTTTTAATCATATTTTATAATAATAATTACAAATTTTATTGTATTTATTTCTTCTATATGATTTTTCTATATATTTTATACAAAATATTTTATTACAAAAGTAAGGTGTTAAAATATGTATGTATGTGTGTGTATGTGCTTGTTTTATAGAGTACAGTTTAAATAGAGTACAGTAGTGTTCAATTAAAACTGCATTTTCAATATTTTGAATTTTCTAAACGAAATAAAACAGAAGAGGTAAAATAAAATGCAAAAAAAAAAAAAACAAAAACACCGATTTTCCCCCCAATACAAACAAACAAATAAAAATTCAAACAAAAAAAAATAAAAATAAAAAAAATAAAAAAGAAACCAAACACAAGGTCATCTAAGTCTAAAATACTTTACTTCAATAAATACATAATACAAGAGATAAGAGAATAAAATGTGAAGACACTCATGGAATACAGAAAAAAAAAAAACAAAGAGAGCGAGAGAAAAATTTGCAGGATATAATTTTAGTGAGAGTAATACAATTCTTATTTAGTATTCAATTCTGCAAAAACTACTCACACATACATATATATATTATACAGTCACTCATTCTTAAGTAAAATTACAAATTTAAGAGAAATTAAATCTCATGTATAAAATAGATGGAAGAGAAACATGAGAATTTACAATGAAACAAAATGAGAATGAAACATTTTTAATTAATTTGATTAGAAAAAAGAATCTCTTGATTAAAATTGATTTTCTCTTCGGGTTTTTTGTTCTCTTCTCTTTGAAAATTGTCAAAAAATTTATTTACTCATTTACTCACATGTATTGTTGAATTAGTAGTATTGGTTTTTTCATCTCTTTGATTGTACAATTGTATTTTAAATGAGAACTGAATATTTGTTGTATTTGTTTTTGGTTTTTTTTTTGTTGTTTTGAAAAAATGCTTCCCCTTAAAATACACCTGTTCCACCTGTAAGCAAATTCTATTTAGAATTTTATTTTAAATTTAATAAGAGAGAATTTTTTGAAATTTTTTTTTTTTACCATTTCTATTCTAGTTTGAAAAAAAAAAAAAAACAAAATCAAATTTATTTATTTTACATTAGTATTAGTGTGTAATAGTGTGTGTGTGTGAATTTGTTTTTTCTTCAATATAAATGTATTAGTGAAATAAAAGAAATTTTGTAAATAATAAGTTTAGAAAAAATAATTGAGTATTGAATTACAAACATACATACACTATAATACTATACTATTTTGTTTATTATTAATTTTCCTCCCCATTCTTTTTTCTCGACTGTTACCCACTTCATATTTTTGAAAAGTTTTCCTTTGGTTTTTCTTATTTTGGTGGAAAATTTGGTACACTGTACACTGAAGTAATTTTATATTGTTTTTCCCTTTTTTTCATTTTCAGATTTTTCATATATTTGTAAATGTAAACGGAGTTAAAAATAAATGGATATTTTATTGTATATTTAAAATTATTTAAAATAAAAATTTTGTGAAAATTCTTTTGTTGTTGTTGTTTTTGTAGGTTTAAACTATTTTTTAAATTAAATAAAATAATTAATTCAGTAATGTGTTAGAAAGAGAAAATAAATAAATAGGAGTTCTTAAAAAAAAATAGTTTTATTAAAAATTAAATTTAAAATTTATAAATCAGTTTTTTTGAAATATTGGAAAATTTAAGATAGTTTGAAGGATTCAAAGGATCCGAAAGACTTGTATTTTGGAATATAACAAATTAAATTTTTAATTTAAAAGAATATTAATTTTGGAGCAATTAAATTGAAATTATTAATATAGATTAATTTAGTAATAATTTAAGGGTCACTAAAGTTAGTTAATAATTTTGGATTTGTTTAATACAACGTTTTTATTGAATAGCAAATAGTGTTAAACATCTTTTTATTTCAAAATTTTTACTTTTGAACCAAGATTTTTCAAATCAATTTTAGTGACTTAAGAACCCTTTATATAAATTATTTAATTTGAGGACACATTCCTATTAGGCGTTTTTATACATAAAATATATTCTAAAAATCTTATTAGAAATTGAGTTGAATAATAAAATACATTGTATATGAAATTTAAGTTGAAATATTGTTTTTTTAAATTACTATTAGTTCTATTTTATAGTATAGTTACTTGTATATCTTGTAGTACTTACTTCTTTGTACTAAACTAATGTACTGGTTTTTTTTTAAAGATAGGTTCATATTCGAAACCTTTTCAATTGGGTTTAAATATAATTTTTAGAAGATACAAACTATTAAATAGAATATTGAATAGTCTTATTTTAATAATTGTACATAAAATTAAAACAAGATGAAATAGAATTTCAATTTAATTTAAATTTAATATTATATTATAGAATTTTAATTAAACTAATTATCAACTATAAATATTCCCGAATTAAAATCTGAAATCTGTGGTCTTTACTTTCTTTCAAATTTGATGCAAAGTTTAAGTTTTAATTCTCGAAAATTTTTTTTGAAGTTGTTTTTGTACATTTTTCAATAGTATTTGGGACAATTTTATTTATATTAATGAATTTTTTTATTTAAATAGAAGATATTTTCACTTTAAGTGAAGTTTTATGATTACTATTATTAAGTTGAAGACACCATTTTACTATAAGTGAAAAAAATTTTATTTTAGAACAAATAGTAGACACACTACCAATAAATTTACCCCTAAGGTTGACAATTAAGGGTAAAAAAACTTTTACAAACAAAAGAGTTTAAAATGGGTTGAATAGTATTTACCCTATAAAACTAGGGTAATAAATATAAAAATAAACTACTATATAAAGTACTGAAGAACATATTGAATAAAAACCTCTTCACTTATAAAATAAAAAAAAAACGTTCTCTTAAATTAAAAAAGTCTTCAGTTAAAGTTTAAAAAAAATGTATTAAATATTCTACATACAAAGAAGATTTGTAAGCCTTCCAATTAAAAGACCTGATGACCTGTGTTGTATATTAACTGTTCATTAAATGAGGTTTGTTATATACTGTATAGAGGTCTCGGTGGGTAAGCATCTCTCATACTAAGAAAAGGGGTGCAAGTTGGATTCCCGTACGGGTCATGAATATTTTTAATTGAAAAAAAAATTATTGGACAAAATCATTTTTCTTTACAAATTCCCATAGTGACCAAATATAATTTAAAACATTCAAATATATAATATATACAAAATAAATAATTTTACTTATAAATTGATATAAAGTATTGAATAGTGGGTACCGCAAGGCCTATGTTTTAGGATGGCAATGCTTATACCCAATATAAAAACAACAAAAACAATATACTGGATTTAACTGTACTATTCCAACGTAGTTTCTGAAGAAATGAATTAATAAAAAACACTGACGAAAACACTGACTGCGATTACTGTCACTAATCACTATTCATTATATTATAAAAAAAAAAAATTTTTTTAATTAAAACCCCCAATTTAATATTCAAATCAATTAATTGTTGAAATGTATAATTAATTATAGTTTGTATGAAATACATTAGTATCAGTTTTAAAAACAAAAAATAAATTAATTAATTTTTTTATTCAGTAAACAAATTTAAATAAATATTATAAATAAATAAGACAAATTCAAATTAATAAAAAGTTTTTTCAATTTTATTTAATACCTTGCATTGTACAAATTTAAGATTCTAATTATATAAGATGAATTCATATTTAAAAATCATTTATAAAATTTAATTTTTTTAAGACGTAATTTTCTATCAAAATAAAAAATTTTTTAAAAAAAATATTTTAATTTAATTCAAAAAATTGATTAATTTAATTAATCAAAAAAAAAATGTATCTTTAATACAAAACTTATTTAAATTATAAAATATTTTAATTATTAGTAGCAACTTTAAATTTATAATATATAGTATTAATAATTAATCTTATATATATATTTTTTTTTTTTATTAATTTAATTTAATTTTTAATTGTTTTTATTTTATTAGGTATTATGAAATAAAGTCGAATTAAATAAAGTCCAATAGGCATTTTTTTACACTTAAATAGAATGCAAGGCTTCGCTAAATAATTGGGTAATGCAATAAATTCTAATATGTAATTTTATTGAATTAACTTCGAATGAAATAATAACCTAAACTCGAAATGAAATAATTCCCAATGAAATAATGTCTAACCAAATTTAATATATAATTTAGTACTTAATTTAATAATGAAATAAGTCCTAAACTCTGACCGGCATTATGATATTAATTATAGGTATAATTTAATGATATCCAAATTTTAATTGAATGATATTTAAAAATTGGAAAAGATTTTTAGACTTCATTTTACTTTAGATCCGATGTTAGTTTCAAAATAAAAATGTCCTGACTTTGTGCAGGGTTAAATGGTATATTTTGATCGCTGCGCGTATTGCGCTCGTTTAAGCTCATATTTTACCATTAACTTTATTTCCTTTGAGATTATTTCAATGCACCTTTTATCATTTTTAGTATTGATGTCCTTGTATTACTTAATTCCAGTATATATATATGTATGCATGTATAGTAATTAAATAAATAAATTATTTTAAAACAATTAATCAATTTGAAAATATGTTTTATATAATTTTAATATATAATTAATTTTCTATATATATATAAATCGAAAGTAATATAATATGTGATATAATATTGATATTAAGTTTAATTTTTGGAAATTTATTATTTATAATTATTTTTTAGGGGAATTACCCTAAGAATTGTTAACTAAATACTTAAAATACAGATTAATTCTGAATTAAGTTTAAGTTTATAATAAGTTTAGAATACATTTAATCGCATACTGCACAACAATTGAATACCAAACCCTATAGAGAAATCAATTAATATTTAAAATAAGTAAAACTATTTAAAAATAAATATTAGTAAAACTAAAGTGAAGTAGTCAAGGTTTAAATTTTGCCATAGGCTAAAACTTATCACGACACAAAAAAATCGAGCTTTAAAATAAACTTTTTTAACTATGGAACTGTAATTGAATTAAAAAAATAGAATAAAGTATACTATATTTAAAAAATTTTTAGATTATTATACACCTTACAGCAATTTAGAGTCAAAATAAGGTTAATTAAGGCACGGAATAGCATTAAACTCAAATAGAAAATAACTTATAATGAATGTTCCAAATTCCAAATACTTTTAAAATATATTTAAGAAATTTAATTTAAAATAATTCGGAATCAAAAAATTAAATTAAATTTAATTAATTTATAATAAAACCATCAATCGTGTGATTAAGGCCTGTCAAGCGATTATGACTATGCGAGAGACAACTTCAATCTCAGTTATATACTGCAGAGCTGTTTTGCGCTAGAACTATTTTGATAAATTTAAGAGGGAAGACAACCTATTCCTTAACAGACACACATGATCGACATTTATATCTCTATTTGAGTTTTAATACAAAAGCAGGCTGCAAACAGTTTCAAACAGTTTTCAAAGTTTAAAAATAAGTAATCAATGATAAATGACTATCTATTCTATAAAAATCCTTGTCTATATCCCCAACCACACGGAACATCAGGTTAACAGAAAAATGTGGACCTGAAATAAACTGATATAAACCGTTTTTGATTTAATTGGGTTGCTAGTGAGTTTTTTTTTAATTTTTTAACACCGAATTTGTTTTAATCCAAATCCGTTGCTGCACAGGATCACGGAACAAATTTCTCAAAAGTTATTTTGGATTTTTTTCCGATAGTCATGGAAAGCATCGAAAGTCATATCTATTAAAACTGTACGCTTTGTTCCTTTGGGTAGTTTGTTACTTTTAAACAATAAAACTATACTTTTTAAAACCAAACTTTAAATGAGGCCTCAGACTGTTTTACAGTAGTGTTAAGGATGGGAATTGAGAAAGGAAACTTTAGGATCGGGATAATGGACCATGTAGGATAAATGGGAAAAAATTTCGAGGGATATAATAGTAGAATTCAATACATATCTGATGTAATTGTACAACTCAAGACATTAATATCATCTAGTCTTCTTGTAAATCAGAGTTTAATACTTTTAAAAAAGACTATTACAATTCTCATACAATAAATATCTCGTTAACCACCCTTATATTATAAAATAACTTTTTAATTACATAGATACTTCAATTTTTCCTCTTCTACTTTATACCCAAAATTTATTAACGCTTTCTTTATATACTTTTTCGTATATATTATATATTATTTATATAACCAGCCTATATACCAAATACAATTCATTCATTCCCAATTAATCCTTAAAAAAATATTACATTATTTTCAAATCATCATATTTTTCACACTTCCATAGCCAAATACACTACATACCAACTTACATATATCTGTTTGTTTATTACAATTTTTTATTACCTGGGCTTCTTATCTTTTACCTGTATACAAATATACAAACAAAATATAAACAATCATCAATAAAATATAAATATATTTATTTCTCATAAAGTTACACAATAAATTTTTGTGTTTTTTGATTGATTTATGATAGGCAGACTGTTCACTTCACGTACATTTTTTTTTATATAATATTAAAGTGATACTAAAGGTGCTACGAATTAATTCCGAAGTCATTAACTCCCATAAACTAAAATGAATAGATTCTCACTATTTTTGGATCTCATTTCAATGTGAACTAATCTGCCAAATTTAATTTCAGATAAAATAATGCGATTTAATTAAAAACTTTTCTTAGATGTTGTTCCTATTGCTTTCTTTCGCCCAGAGGTCACTGAAGGTCCGGTAGGAATTCACTAACTCCCAAAACCAAAGACAAATGAATTTGATTTTTTGTGTGTGAGTCCATGAATAATAAATTCTCAAGATATATTTTAGCAAATGTAATGAGTTTTATTTAATTTTTTGTTTTGGGTGTTAGTAACTGTGGATTTAGTTCCTAGTGATCATTAGAAGGGTTACAAAAGAAGGACATTAACTAAAAATAACTGATTTCCATTATTTTTGGGAGAGTGAACTAATCGTCAAATTAAATTCAGCAAGATAATGGATCTTAATTAAAATTTTTCTTGGGTTTTAGTCACTTGGGATTTGTTCCCAGCGCCAACTGGAAGAGGACACTAAAGGTCACACCGATTGGAAGTCACTAAAAAAAGGATTAATTCCTACAAATTTTTACGCTTAGTTCATTATCAAGAAATCGCGTAGTTAAATTTAAGCAAATCTAATGAGTTTTAGCCCATTTTTTGTCTTGGGTGTTATTAAGTTCGGGTTTAGTTCAGATCACCGATAGGAAGAGGTATAAAAGAAGGACGGTTGAATTTTGAAGGACTTTTTTATTTTAATATAAACTTTTTTATATATTAATACAGTATTATCTTGAATATATCATCCATTATATTATGAATGTTTTATTTCATACAAATTTTGACATATTTGATATGAAATATAAATGTATTGTTTTTGTACCTAGTGATTTAATATATAGGTAGGTATGTACTTTTTTATATTATGTACAAATATATCTGAATGTTTTTGATGATAATTTATGTTTTAAGAAGTAATAAATCCTTTTGAAAAAATAAACAGAAGAGAGAAAAACATTTTTCTGATAAGAATTGAACGTCGGTTTTTTTTATAACTAAAATAAAAAAAAAACTTTAATACCTGTACAATATTTCTGACATTGATAAATATTAATAATGATGATGATAATGACGAAAATTTTTATGAACTTGATAATAATTTTTAATGATTATTGAATAGAAAGTTGATAATAAAAATGATGATTTATCATTTATTATTTTAGTTAAATAGTAAATTCATTGTTGTTTGTTGTTTTTTTTTCAATTTCAAATGATTCCTTTGTCCCTTATACTGGACTTTTTGATTTGCTTATTACTACATATGCATATAAATATATATAATATTTGGTGTATTCAATTGCATACTAGTGTATTCATCAGTCATATTTTTAATTTTTTTTTTGTTTTACGTGGATTGGTGGAAATCTTCGAAAGATACAAACTGCCCCGTAGCAGAAGTGTATGCCTCATTCTTACCGAGCTAAACCACACCCTTTCCTTATTAAAACTAGTCGAACTGACTAACCATTAATTTTTTGCTATCTTTGATTTGAGTATAGGTTTTGTGTACTTTCCCTTAGGAAATCTGTACTTTATAATATATTATCTAAATGTCTTTTTCTATTAAGCCTTCCTGTAATAATCTGATTATTTATTAACTGACTAGCTTCAATTATTTATATTCACTTTTAGACGAGCTTTATGCTTTATGGCATATCTACTTATTTCATCTATAACTTTGGGAATTTGTAAATCTCTATGAATGTCATTATTACGTACATGCCAGGGAGCACTTACTTGGACTTTATTCTGAAAGATTTGTATTTTTTTAATATGCGTTTGCTTGGCACAACCCCAAAGTTGAATGCCATATAACCACATAGGTTTAATTACTTGATTGTAAATTAACACTTTATTATATATTGTTAACTTAGAGTTACGCCCTAGAAGCCAGTAATTTTCGCTATATTTATTTTTATTTTCAGTCATATGAATAAGTAAGTGAAATTTAAACTTGTCTTAAAAGACTGTATCAAACAAAGTGTAACATTTTGGGTTAAGTAAAAATCCCGATACTCCGAAATCCGTATAAAGTCTTTATAGTTTCAAAACCCCTAAATGCCAGAATCCATAATTTTACCAAATTCATAATTTACAAAATCTATACTTTATCAAAATCCGAATTATAAAAATCCATAAAATAATCCTCGTCGATTTACCGTTACTCTTAGAATTTGAACTACTTATAATAAAAACTTGAAAAATTTGAATCTATATATACAAAAAACTTTAGATTAAGATTCCTGCTAATCAAGAGTCAGGAATAGGATGCCACCTAAATAACACGACATGTTGGAAGACAATCCATATAGTGATGACGAGATATTACAAATTCGAAAGAATCAAAAATATTAAAACAAGTGGTAATCACTTCAAGAAAGTAAGTCAAAGGTAAGTAATACACCTACCATGATTCTGAATTTGGTCATGAAGTATAACTAAGTACCCAGATGCACAAATTATAAATTCGACTATTTTATTATTATATACACTTGTATAAATTAATTTAATCACTTTCATCTTTAATTCTAAATGATTTGTTGACTATTGAGAACACTCTGTATTTGAATATTTTGTTTTAAATATCACCTAAGTGCATCTCTTCGTATTCGAAGTCCTTCAAAAGTTTTAGAAACAATTAAAAATCTTCTAATATGTATATTGAAGAAAAAGCAGACCACAATCCGCAATTGCAATCCGATTTATGAATTGTTCTAACCCCTTATACCTATTGGCAGTACTTATAAACTCGAAATGGGAGCACTTTACATATTTTTATTTCAATCAAATGATAACTCAAATGTTCATCCATACACAATTGTGTTAATTGACAGCTCAAATACAAAATATAAACAAATAATTTAATTGAATAATATAACTCACAGATACAGTAATACCTTATAATTTAAATATAAAATTGTTGCAATATCGATATAACAAATGAAAATTTAATAAAATCTCAGTAAAATCATAAAATCGCTTCTATATTTTGCACCCAAATGTACTTCGGGTAAATTTTAAGAAAAATGTCAAATAAATTTATCAAAAAAACAAAAAATAATCAAAATGCAAAAAGTAAAATAAAAAAAAAATATTTAATGGATTTATAACCCAGCTTTTATTACATTGAATGGAAAATTGGATAAGAAAAGAAAAATCTGTTATATTTTCCGGGTTTTTTATTAGTTTTTCATTTGTTTTTTTTTTTATTTTACAAGATAAAAAAACTGACAAAGCCGACCAAATAATCGAACCCCAGTCTTCTATCACTTTTCATCAATTATTTTGTAAAAACTATTGATTGTGGGTGAAATACAAAAACAACTACAACAACAACAAATCGAAAACTTCAGATGAATTGAATGAATGATGGCATAAAAATGTTAAATAAAAAAAAAACTCTGACTGACTGAAAATTTATGATCATAAAATATTGTATATCAGAAAAATTGTCATAAAGATATGTATGATAATGCATAAACTATACAATATACATTCATACATACATACATACATTACATACTTAAATTCAAATTTATTGTTTAAAAAGAGTATATTATTATTACATATTTTGAGTGAATGATTTTTCATTTATATTTGTTGTTGTTTTTTTTTTTATTGAATGGGAAATTTTCCATATGGAAAATTAATGTTTTCCTGATTATATATTTTCTATATGTCATATATTGTATGTAAGTTTGTAAGTATTGTATATGAATAAGTTATTTTTTCTCATTAGTTGTAAGTTTAAGTAAAAATTCAAATAAAAATTTAAATTTGTTGAAGTTGAAGACACGGGCAAACACATTACTAGAACTGGTAGCAACTGGTAACCTTTCCGCAATCTGTAAGATCTGGACTTTGATGCAAACTGAAAGATCTGGACTGTGCGAAAGATTTATCACAGACCTTAGCAACCTGCTAGATAATATTCAATTACTATTAAAAAATCAATCCTTTGTATATGATATAGTGAAACCCAAACATTAAAACATAAATATTATCATAGGTATATTTAAATTGTGTTCAAAAATCATTATTGCTACGTTTTTCGGGGTTGTTCTGGACGTTATAACATTATACTATTACTGTTAAAAATTTCCTTACTTACAATACACGCTATGCAATGTGTTCTATATGAATGTTCTGTACTTTAAATTGATCGTTGCCTTTAGAATACGTCTCAGAAATACTAAATACATTAATCTTCTGAATAACGACTTCCTTCTCTGTAGAAGGTTTTGTTAACGAATTTGTAGGAGGCCTCTAATAATTCATGTGGCAAATTCAAAGTGCCCGCAACACAGTAATGCCATAGTTACATATTTCGCTTGAACTAATTTTTGTCATTAGTGCAGAGTTTTCGTGTAACAGAACCCCGTTTAATAACAAAGGAAAGCACCACCTGGAATAACCTTAGTGAATGACCTAAAAGAAACATCCAAGGGATAACACAAAAGATATGGAAGAGAAGCTTCGAAGGTGTTTGACGAAGCTTTAAACCCAGTAATTTGTAACAATCCACAGAAATGGTTTAGTACTTCCTAGTTTGGTACTTCCAAAGAGACCAAGCTTGCTTTCCTTTCTCCCAAATAGATTACTGGCTTTGCCAATCTTTTTGCACTTGATTCTTATTTTTTTTTAATTTAATTTTAGAGGATGTCAAAATACCCATGCTTAATTAAATTTTCTTCATAAAATTTTTTATAAAACCTCTGATAGATAATAGGTTTAAAGAAGAAAAATGTATCTAAATTCAACCAAATGCCCACCTTGCCCTTCTCCTTTAAAATGGAACCAAATGCCCACCTCGCACTTCTCCTTTAAAATAGAACCAAATGCAACCAAATGCCCACCTTGCACTTGTATATACAGACAATTTTTATTAGTATTCCTATAATATCAATTAATTTAATTAAATATGCATAATAAAATCTTCACAACTGCTCTTCTAATTTCCTAAAATTAAAATTCAGCCCCTGAAGGAAACACTTTGAAAAAAGAACTCTTCAAACATCAGTTGCCTAATTTGTATATACATACCTATAGACACCATCTGTAAAACCCTAAAATGTGTATCTATAATATTATTGAATTCGTTTTTTTTTTAAAGATACCTACCAGAATCCAATCTGTTTTTTTCTCTTTTATTTTTATACTGCCATCTCTTTCTTTCTTTCATCAAATTTTATCCATTCAAAATGTTCATTTCCTCAATCAATCAAAAAAAAAATACACAAATTTTTTTTTTTCTGTACCATCATTTTTTGAAATCAAAGTTAAGATATAACTCCGCCTCATACACATACCTACCAATTGTTATATTAAAAATTGTGTACATAACCTTAAAAAAAATATATTCAATTTAGCAAAATATACATACACACAAACGTCTGTTAAAGAAAAGAAGAGTTTTTATACAAATAAAAATAGATGTAAAGAAAAGAAAAAAAAAAAAGGACAGAAAAATGGCTACCTAAGGTCATTAATCATCAGATCACTTTTTGAAGAGATTTTTTCTTTTGGTTTTTGTGTTTTTTGTATTTTGGTATATCAAATGGTGTTACCATTTGAGTTGGTATATAAAATGATATTTGGTATAAGATAATATTTTACAGGTAAATGATATAAGTTTAAAGAACATTATAATTAAAATTGAAGTTGTTATAGGGGTTTAGAGTATTCCAAAGAATCACATATGGCATTAAGTCTAGTAGGTATATGCTTTGATTGTAGGTATACGATTTTACCTTCTGTAATTAATTTTCAGACCTGACTCGATTCAAAAATTAGAAGTTTTGGATAAAATAGGACTTCCCAGAGGGCAGAGAGCAGTATCAACAGATTACACAATGTTTAAGAAGGCAGCAGTAGCAGAGGCAATGTTTCAATTTAGGAATAGGAAATCTAATTTTTCTTCCATATTATTTTATTTAAATTATAAAAGCCTTCAAAGTTTTTCAGATATGAGAGCGCAGTAAATTATAATAATAAATGAAAAAGCAGTGTATAGTTTCTGTTACTCGCGCTACCGTGGCCGCTGCCACAACTATATTTTGTATTTTGTGTTAACTATATTAGACTCCTAAAATATGATTCTACAGCTGAATCTGTATTGTTTTTGGTTCTGTTTCAAGTATTAGTATTATTGTACAAATTTTATTATAAAGCTTAGTACTATTTCATGTTTAAATTGTATGTGGATCATTTCTAATATGAAGAATATAATATAAGTTTTAATTCTGGCCCTGTTCCTATTGTACCTATGAGATAAGCAGGCTTAATAGCCCAAGGGTTGAACTATTAGAACTAAAAAAAGAAAAAAAAATTTAAATTTGATCCCCCCAAAATATGTACTGTAGAATCTGCGTTAAATCGAACTTTAAAAGCTTGGTCAGCATATTGAAGCTTTTAAATTTAAATTTAAGCTTTAAAAAAGTGGTTCTTGTTTAAAATGTTAGTCCACATTTATGTTCCTAATTATCTGACCATGGACATATAGTGACTAAGACGACCAACTTTAAAGTGGAAGACCTCGTATCAATATAAAGATTAACGAAACTAAAGACTAGTCTAAATTGTGGTCCCACACCAACGACTCTCAAATATGAAGTCAAACAAGGATGCCCATTATCTTTAATATTGTTGAACATAGTTCTCATTGACGGAAGGCGGAAGCCTAACCATATCCTAAGAGATATGAGCTGGAATCTTATTCAAGCAAGCTTAAATATTTTAAAACAAAAATTAAGGAAATTAATATACATAAAAAAACCTGGCTAATAAATAAACTTTATCTATCCTAAAGCGTAGTGATAAAGACGCCGCCTTTCATGTGGAAAGTCTCAGGTTTAGACGCACAAATTCAACATTTGTGTGTTCATAATCTAATTCAATAGTTACAGCCGTAATCAACAAGTAATCAACGGCTTACTGAATATAACGATTAATAAAACTGATTCCTAATCTAAACAAACTTGGTGAATGCCCTATACTCTTTAAGGAAGTGGAAAAGGAATAAAAAACAAATAAATAAACTCTATATTAATAGACAACAGGTCTGATGTATAATATCTTCGGGCGGCGCAGTTAAAGAAGTTCTGCTCACAACTAATAGCTATACCTACACTTAATGAAGAATGATTCCAAATATTTTTTTGGACTCCATATTTTTAAAACGTTTTTAAACTGGAACTCCTCATGGCAGAAAAAGAAAATAAGGTAGGCAAACTTAGAAATACATAAAAAACGAGAAAACATGGTCAAAACTAAAATCACTTTCCCAAAATACAATAAAATGGCGCTGCTTTGTGAGAACCCCTAAGCTATACCAACAGCTGTAAAATAATAAAATATAAAAAAATAAATGACTAAGTAATATTACTTGGCTTAATTTTAACTTAATAATAATAAAAAAACAAAACACCAAATCACAATACAACAAAATTCCATAATAACTATTCACAATAAAATTCCATTCAATATAATCAACTCTATACGAATTTACAATAAATCACGATTATACATCAACTCAAAAAAATAGCATATAAATCTAGATTTTTTTTTTTTTTTTTTTTTTTTTATTTTATTGAATTCATATTGTTCCCAAAATTTTTTGATACTTTCTAATAATTTCCTTTCATTTTTCCTTACACACAACATTTCTATTTTCCTTATGATGAATTTCCCTGTGAATTCCAGATTAAAAAAAACATAAAAATTCTGACTTTTCTGATTTCAAACTGAAAATGATTTATTTCAACAAAAATGTCGAATTTCTTTTTTTTTTCTATTGTGTTGTCCTTTTTTTCTGAGTGAATGTGAATCTTTTTTATTATTTTCATTTTATTTTTTTTTTTTTTGTATCCATGAAATTATAAAAGAAAAGATTTTTTAAATATAAATCACAAAAAAGTAAAATCTTGATCCTATAATTTACTAAAGTTATTCATATAAATCGCCTATAATTCACTAAAAATGTACAATACAAAACAATATTGACAACCTTTCTTTTTTTTATATACATACGTGTGTACGCATATATATATATATATATTCATAAATCCTTACGTCAGATTTTCATTTCAAAAAAAAAAAAAAAATCAGGACACAAAAACTCACAAGACAGGATTCATGATAAATGCCAATAACAAAGTACAGAACTCTTCTTAGCACTGTTGGTTATCAATTCCAAAAAATTTCTCTTCTTTTGTTTTGAAAATTTCGTCCTTTAATTTTTGCGCAAAAATATAATAAAAACAGTTTTTTTCAAGGACAATATATACAAGAAAATTTTAAAGAAAACTACCGTTACATAATTTATGACATGTTTTGGGTAAAGAAAGTTATTTAGAAATTCATCAAAAAAAATAAAGAGACACAAGATACAAAAATTGAATATTGTTCCGGATAATTTTGCGTAGAAAATTTAAAATTAAGATAAAGAAGGATTTTTTTTTCTGAATTGAATTTTCAATACACTAGGGATCATAAGTTTATGCATAGTATAAATTGTTCTATTAAAAACCTTGTTTTCTATATTCCAATTTATTACAATATCTTTAATGAAATCTTCTTGAGGTCATGATTTTTATGAACAAGGATGGTTGATCTTTTGATGACTTATAAACCTACTAAGTCCTCGGTGCTTTAATTAAAATTAGTTTAAATAAATAAACGCCAACTGATTTTGTTGAAATTTTGTAAAACTATGCTTAAATATTAAGTAGAATTTGTTTGACGAAGTGACGCTCTCAAGGGCAAGAAGGTTAAATGAAGTATGCTAAAATTCAATTTTACATTTTATAATTTTAATTATATCCCTCTAGCATCAGGGCTGCAAACACGCAATGATCAGGTTCAGATTCAACTTTGGGTTCGACTTTCGAAATTTTAATAGGTTCGGTCTGGGTTCGTCTTCAAGTTTGAAATTTTTGAATTAAATAACATTTAATATTATTTAGAAAGCTTCATATAGAAATGCAGTTTGGCCACTTTGTTTTCATCCCAAAAATTTAAAATATTTAGATTGATTAGGGGAAGTTTCATAACTCCCAAACTCATTTTTGACAACGTTATCAATGTACGTACACACCCCTATATTCAAATTATATTTTATCGTTTTCCATATTTTTTAACATTTGCCCCAATTTCTTTGCCGGAAGAACTTGAACTAGAACTTATTTTAAAAGCTTGATGCAGACTTTTAACTGAGTTCCAGTTCATCTTCAGGTTGGTCAAAATGCTCAATTAGGAGCTGGATTTGGGTTCGGGACTAATTACTAATAAACATTAATTATTTTCAAAGAGAATCATATTAATAAAAGATCTGAAACAGTTCGGAAAAATTGAGGAGTTATAGACTAATGCCAAATTTATTAGGTATAGATAATAAGTAAATCTGCGAGAAGAGGTTTGAATTTTTCAATATAACTATTTTTTTACTATTGTTATATAATCCAAAATAAAATATTACTTCGCTTAATGTTGAAGTATTTAAGTTGCCTGTAATTTCAGTCAATATATCTCGCCTTCCATTATTACATGCATTATTTTGCCCATCAGTGTATTTAATTGTGATTTATTCCATTCAATGTAACAATTCTTCAAAACAAAATCGAACACTCACTTTTCCATATTACCTTTCTTTAACAAATCTTTAAAAGGATCACAACTCAAAAATAGTGCCTCAACAGAATCAAAAAAAAAAGAAAAGGATCTGCATAATTATTTTAAAATAAACTCTACATACACTCTTTTAATATCCTTTAAAACAATGCAAAATTATGTAATTTTACGTATACATTTATATATATATATACCCTATATATAACTATATATAACTGTAAATGTAATATTTATGATCCTTGAACAAAAAAATTTTAATGCAACACCAATAAAAAAAAACCGCAGGATCTTATTCATAAAACAGGATAATAAAATTTTTTTTTAAAAGAAAGGATGAAGAAAGTCAAAAAGTTTTAAAATATTAGATACGGTTATTTTATTCACTTTTACCTAAAGTAAACCCTAGTTATTTAAGGGTACTTGCTTTTAAAGGAATAAGGACGAGTGTTCCAATTTTTTTTGAATAAGAATGATTTATTTAAATCACATGCTGGTTATCGTACAATATTATATAACGTGTAGAAATGCATTTTATTTGTAAGAATTGTAAAAATCGTTTTGTTTTAAATTGTTTTATATGCAAAAAAAAATTGTCACAATTTTGATTTAAAACACAAATTTATTTTTTTTTGCATAAAACTAAACAATAAAATTGGTTTAGAAATTTCTTTCCAATGTTGTCCTTGCAGTCACTTATACCTAATGTAAATCAAAATTTTAAGATGTTTGGTAACAGTTGTATTTTAAAATAAATCTCAGATCTGCATTGTATCTCAAAACAATTCCTTCGCAGCATGAGTTAAAATACAAGAAAAAATGGAAGGACAGTGCCTAGTGACCTCAACGTATTTGGAGAATATTGCAAAGTAAAAATACTTTATATACTTCATGTTTCTTATCTTTAATACCAAATAAAGTGTGCTCATGATATTAAACAAATTTTATCTGAGAATTTGACTAAATTTATTACATATATAATAGATGCTATAGGCTCCCTCATCCCCCATAATTCCAGAATCCAATATTTCTAAAACCCAATTCCCAAAACTCCTGTCACATCCCTATCCTCAAAACCAAGCTGTACATTTGTATCACAATTACCATTATCACTGTTAAAGTTTCGTTCAAAAAGGGATGCCACACGTTAAAAAAAATGAAATTGAAGAGTTGACTTAAATGCAGACTTGGAATGACTAATACAGAAATTTATTAACTTCTTTGAGTACGGCATTTATTTTAAAAATTATGTACAACTTTGCAACAAAATTCTAAAAAATTATTGCAATTTTCGGCATCAAAAAGTAGAGTAGAAACATTTGAGCGCAAGTTGTCGCTGCACTTGGAACACGTCCGTTTTCAAGAACTGTTTATGTTTAAATCAATTTTGTGAACTTATAATTTAGAAATCTCTTTGTTTTTACAGGATTGTTCTCATTAGAATCTTAATCATCATCACAACCTTAAACATCTTAAGAGATTAACATGAAAGAACTTCTTCTGCTGCTAGACTATACATATATACCTTATAGAACCTCTTCTTCTATTATTAATAGATAATAGTCAATACAAAACCATATAAAGCCTTTATATTAAATTGCAACCAATTTAGATGAGTTACTCCAGAAAATATTATATTCAAAGAAGACAATGATTGTGATTCGATTCCACAGAACGCATTTGATATAAAAAATTGTTATGGCGGTATTACATGTGTGCAGAAATTATGCTGCAGAAATACACATTGTGAATTCATTTGAACAGTATGAAAGAAAGTAAGCATGAAAATAGTTTGATACAACAAAAGTACAATAGAACATTATAAAGTCTTGCTAAAATTCAAAAGTGAACATATTGAAGCGGTTGAGTGCCATGGTTAGAATGCTGAACTTTCATACGAGAGGACCGGGTTAGAATCCAATTGAAAGTGAAAAAAGTTTTTATCTGGTTTTCGATTGGATTCAAATTAATGGCTAAAAAAATAAAATTGTATCAATCAAAGACTTTTCTACATGTTATAACTTCTAACACTACCTCATGTTTAAATTGTATGTGGAATTCATTAGAATCAATTCAAATATGTCATCTTTAAACTAAATAAGGGTCACATTAAAAAAACACATTATAAACTAATTAATAACTTCTAATCAACTTCTATTCTTTTCTTAATATAAAAACACCATAACCAGCTTCTTAAGATTCGCAATTTTTAACTACGATTTAAATTATAAAAACCATATTAATTTTCGCGCGCAATCATAAAATTTTAATTACCCTTAACAATCATCCGAATTTAAAACAAATTTTAATTACTTTTATACATATATATAAAAAAAAAGGCAAATTAAAATAAAATAAGAAATAATAACAATAAATTATAAATAAAAATCAAATAAATTTCATTTAATTTAACAAAACTAATCCCCATAAGATTTAAAGCAAAAATAATTTCTATAAGTACTACGAGTATTTTAAATTTAAAATATTTTTTTTGTACTTGCTTTTAATTGCCTTAAAATGTACTTAAAAATGGCATATCTTTTAAAAATTATTAATTTCATTCAATTTTGTGTCATTTATCTATATATTCTATTTCATTCACTCGCTTTGCGCTCATTAAATATATTTTTGAAAATGACTATATAAGAAGAAGACAATTACTCTGCATATACCGTTACATTCAAATATTGTTTTGCATCTTCTTTTAACCCCATCCGATTTTTTGAAAATTTACGAAGGAATTAAGAAAGGAATCGAATGGATGGGGGGGAGGTGACTAAGGGCGCGCTTCGTATGACTCAAGTAAATTTACTTGAATTGCAATTTTATATTTTGGTCATTTTCTCTAGGAATTTTTCCTGTTAAAAGTAAAAACAATCATATATTGCATAACATATAGGATTATATACATATAACTGGGCATTCACAAATTTTGTACATATATTTATATACCATAATATATTTTTCTTCAATAAATTTACTTTTAATATCTGACGGAAATTCTCCCAATATAACATTTTATTTTTCAATAACATATATATATATATATATAAATTATATATAAACATACACACTTTTAAAAATAAATTCTTTTGAGTCCTATATATTTTCTTTAGACTGACATTAACTGCAATTCGCTCTTCTTACCATTTTCAAAAAAAAAAAAATTTTATAAAATTTATAACAAAAACTCAAAAAAAAATAAAAAAATAAAAAAAGAATTATAGAAAACTGAACCCCTATCGTATTCATGATGTCCCATTCAAGACGATTTATTGACATCAGATGAAATGCACTGTTATTTTTTTTTTTTGCTTATTTTCTATTTTTGCTAAAAAAAAAAAAAAATTGAAAATGCCATTATAAAAAAAAAAACATACAATCAAAATAACAACAATAACAGTTATACATCACACAATATATACGATCGTCCCATCACTATTTAAAAAAAAAAAAAAAACAAAAAATTTCTCCTTTACCACCCCTGAATATTTTTTTTTTTTTATTTTGTCAAATTTTTACATTGAACTTTTTTTTTTAAACAACCCTCCTTTACTATTTACCACTAAATACCGTTAAAATACCGTTATTCAAAAAAAAACTTTACTTAAATTCAAATAAAAATCTGAAGATATTTTCAATAGTGTATATAAGACATTAAAATAAGAGGGGCAATCCATATTTTCTATGATCAAATCGAATAAATTTTTATAAAGATATTAAATATGGAATAATGTAATAAATCCTTTTAAAATATCTATTCTATTGCCATGATGTGTTTTTGCAACTGAATTGGTAGTTTTTTATAGAAATATATATATATATATATACATATAAACTTTAGTGTCATGTACTAAAATTTAAAAAATATATAATATTAAAATATGAAGTAATTCTATAAAATTAATTATATGTGAGTTTGTATGTATATTCATTTGCCCTTTCAGTAGAAATGTATATATATATATCTGATATGATACACATATATATGTTAATAAATATATTCACATGCAAGTAAATTTGAAAGTATATCATATATAACAAAAGTTTTATTAAATCACTTTTTTTCAAAAAAAAAAAAAACTTAAAGTACATAGTCTTCCTCCTTGAAAAGGAAAAACCGATTTTCTTTTTTTTAACTTGAAAATGAAAAACTTTTGAATATACATTCACACAAACATTTACATACAAAACAAAAATAAAATCAAAACTAAACCAAAAACTTGGGGTGCAAAAATGAAAAATTTTTTTTTTTTTTTTTTTATTCATTTTTGCTACCATTTTTTAATGTCTTTCACCTTAAGATGGATGTGAATTTATATAGTTTTTATTTTGTTGTTGTTTTATACTGTTATTCCCATACATATAATGGCACACCCATATACCAAAATATTAAAAAAAAAAACAAAAAATAACAACAACAACAAGCAAAATTACAAAAATTGATAATCTATGACTCTTTTTTTTTCAAGAAAACTATTCTAGTGTAAAAGGAATTCTATAAGATTTCTTTCATTTCTTTTATTATATATATATATATATATATATATATACATTATACATATATATATACTTTCTTCCATCTCTATATATTTTATTTAACATCTTTCCCCTCCTCCCGTCACCCAATCTCTTCAACATTTTATAGTGTCCTGTTTCACTATACTGTAATAAATCTGAATGCAAAACATACACTCACACAAACATACACAATTTCATTTCAAATTTTATATATATATATATACATAAAAAAATTTTCCAATACAAGGATAATTGATATTGATAAATGTTGATGATTGATTAATGTTGATGATTAAGAAATAGCTACAATCATTTTGAAATAAACTATACCTGCATTCCATATATAATAGTAAAAGATTTTTTAAAGTTGAAAAAGAAGACAGAGAGGGAAAGAGACAAAAAATAACAATCCATCCTTCACCCGGACAATATCACAGAGAAAAAAGTGAATGGAGAACAGTAACAGTGAAGACGAAATAATAATAAAAAAAAAAAATAATAATAATAAATATTGTCAGGATGAAAACATTTTGCGATTAAAAACTAACGGTTGTGCGCCTGATGGGGGCAATTCTTATAAAGGTTTTGTGCAGAAACAAATAGCGATATTACCATGACAACCTATAGATACAAAACTTCTAAAAAAAAAACGAAATGTGAGTGAATATATATCTTAATGTGATATATTTTATGTAAAAGTGAGATGGAGTATACTGTATATAGTGAGTGTTACTTTTTGAATTTATAGTTTTGTTCTATTAATGGCATGTTCATGGTTCTTCTTAATGCCTATGAAAATTTTGGAAAAAAAAAGAATTCCAAATCGAATCACAGTAATAAATTTAAAAAAAAAACAAAAAAACGTTTGTTGGTTGTTGTTATTGTTTTTTTTCTACATTTTGAAATGAAATGAAGAAAAATAAGTACTTGTTCAAAAGAAATGACCAAATAATAAAAATTAATATAATATATAGTTAAATAACAGTATTGGCTAAAATCATTTAAGAGGTTATTAATTTCCCACAAAAAGTTGACCCAGAAAAGCACTGTCCTAAAAGAAATAAGCAGATGCAATTTGTCCTCGAAGGTTATAGAAAGAAAATCCATCCAAGCAGAGAAAGTTTAAGGCTTCAAGTGGGAATCTTATGCTCCCTAAGTCCCTAACGGAGTTAAGGTACGTTTATATTGAAGCTGCGGTAAGTGATTAGAGCGTCGATAAGAGCATAGAAATTTTGATTTAATAGAGTTGTTGATATTAGAGCATGGCTTTGATATACGATAAACAAAACATAATTTTCTACGCTATGCTCTAATCAATGCTCTTAGTACTTATCGCAGCTCCAACATTAACGTACACTAGCTCCGCTAAGAACTTAGAGAGGATAAGATTAATTAACCCTAACAAGAAAAACAATGCTTTTAAACTCATAATTTATCATTTAGTTAGTGGAAGAGGAATGGGTATTGATTTAATAAAGTATATTTCTAATTTCTAAGCATATTTCTAGTATGATTCAAGGAATATTTAGGTGTTCTATGATAGGAAACTTTTATGTCCTGTGTCCTCTCTTATGTTTATGTCCAGATGTAATCGATATTAAGTTTAACTATCAATATTTTACAGAGTCTCGCCTGTCTTCAAAACCGAAAAAGTACTTAAGTACTTGTATTGAATAAATGAAAAGCAAACTTTAGCCTCGTGTCAAATTAATTTTTAGAAAAAAGTGAAATATATTCCTTAAATCTTCTAAGGAAAATAAACATTTTGATTACATGAAACACTATGTTCTAGGAATTTTTGTTAATCTTGTCGAATAGAGATTAGGTTCAGTATACCATACTAAAATGTTTGAAGCTTTTAAATGGCTGTTATACATTCTTTGCTGCACCTGATCTCCTCAATATTTATAAAACTTAATTTGAAGTTGAAAATTAGATTTACAGCTCCAGAAAATGAATTGTGAAAATGCACACATGTCGCGTTCTTTGAAAATCTATCACAATATGTTCTTTACTTCATTCGGTCATTGTTCTTCGATTAGGTTCTTGTATCTAATATAGGTACAATTATATCTTCTAAAGATATTGAAATAATACCTCCATTTAAATTTTACTTCGAAGAACAAAAGTCGATGAACGGTTTACCACTACTTGTGTGTGATACACATGTCTTAATTAATTTGTTCTCTAGAGTTGGTAAAAGCATGTCTACGATATAAGAAAGATCCTCCATAAAGTATTTCTCCTTTCCTCTACATAATCTTCAGTTCTCTTTCCGCAAGTACATAATCTTCGTTGCAATTCCGTTAGTTTTAGTTAATTAAACTACTCCAATACGAAAACAAAATTTAGGCAGCTGCTGTAGGTGCCTTTTATGCTGAATATGAATTCACTGTAAATCTAGCTTTATTCATGCAAATTTCAAGTATTATACGTTTTCTAAACTAAATTCCAGGATTCAGATATTAAATTTTTAACTTATACTATACTTTACATATCCATTAATATTAAATAATATATTTTAATATATATATATATATATAAAATACATACACACAATAAAATTAAAATTGATGATGATGACAATGAAAGGCGTCTTTTTCACAATCTTGCAGTGATTCACTCAAAATGTTTTTTTTTAATATAAAGTCGTCTTTTGAGGGGAGAATTTAAGAAAATGGAAGTCAAATAATAATAAAAATAACAAAGAAAAATAAAATAACAGTACAAATTGCCCATCAATCACGTTCTTCTTCGTTCTCCTCCCCATCTTCATTCATTCCAATTTTAACCAATATTTTTTTATAAAGTGTAAGAAGACACAAACACTAAATTGAACCCACTTGAATTTCTTTTGAAGGATATTTATTTGTTGTTGCTTGGATTTTTTTTTTTTTTATTTTTTTAAATTATCCTTAAGATTGAAATAAACTGTAATAAATTTTCTTTCAATGTAGTAGTAGTAGTAGTAGAAAATATTTCTTTAAATAGTTTCCTTGAACGGTTGCATTTTTTTTTTCTTTTTATTAAAGGACACTAAATTTACGTTAAAAAATTTTCGAATGTTTAAAAAATGACTGAAAAAAGATAAAGAGAGAAAGAAGAAGAATAAAAAAAAAGGGTTTAAATGCAAGAGAGACATTGAATATTTATGATTATTACCCCCACATGATGTGGCACAAATTATACATTTTACTTCATTTTATTTCACACTAATACATTAACACTATCAGTTTTTTTTTTTTTTTTTTTTTTATTAGATTTAATCAATTTGAAGGAAAACCATTCAGAAAATTCGAAAAGTTGTCTAGGTTTATATATATATATATATATTATTAGAAAGTTTTGATATTTATAATAGCAGTATAATGATCGAAGTTATACGAATACTATACCTTACTGTAATTTTGTAATTGGATTTCCAGGGTTTTTCAAGTACAAATTTTTTTTTGTCTGGATTGACCCCTATCATCCATTTTAAAAATGACCATTCCAAACCAAATATCTTGTGTAGTGATCATAATCTCTAAAAGTCTAATCGTAAGACCCATACAATAAATCAAAAATTTAAATAATCTCCAAGTATATAAAGCTTCAAAAAATTTAGGCAATGGTACTGCGCAAGCAGATTGAAAGTTTATCCCATTATGTGCTAAAAGTAACGAGGAGAGACTTCTTTTGTAAGTTGGAAACTCACACTATAAGGGAGTCTTTTGAAGATCCGCTCCTACATTAGGAAAAAAATAGTATTTTTAAAGTTTCATCTTCACTGTATGTGTTAGAGTTGAAGAACTATGCGGAAGAACTCACAAATATTTTTTATATAGCTTACCTAAGTTTGGCGCAAAAAGCATCCTAATGTACGCTGGAAAAACCTAGCTAACTTCGAGCATTAAAAACAGCGGGCTACAGGTATTCATAAATAAATGTCTTAAAATCATATGTAGGAGATTTTAGTCTAGGATAATCACGAATAGAGATTTATGGAACTTAACTGGAGTGCAACAAATACCGCATCAAATAAGGAAAAAACATGGAATTGGATAGGGAAATACGCTGCAAAAACACCAAGGATGCATAGCGAGAATTCCTTCAATCGAATTCACAAGATTTTAGAAGGCGTGCTCGGCCGAGTAATACGTAGCGCAGAATAATAACTATGGAGTTAAATTCTAACGTATAAGTACTTTATATCGATTGCTTTACTTAATTTCGCGTTAAAAGATTTATCTATCGCCTTCTTCAGAACTTCTTTAAACCAATTCATACTCACTCCATTTTAGACCAAGTTCTAATAGTAATCACACATTCAATAAAGTTTTAATATTAATCTCAAAGAATTCCATTCTAATACAATGTAAGGTTTTTTTAAAATTAACGTTCATAAAAGAAACCAAAACACACATTTCCATTACAAATCATCTAAATAATTCAAAAGACACTTTTATAATCTCCTTTGAAATTTCAAACATTTCAATAAAATATAAAATTTAAAATTGTGAAAAAAATACCTAAAATAATATTATGTTTAATTTGACTTCTTGCTACACATATATTTAAAAAAAAAAACAACGTGTCTGCAATTCAGTTACAAGTCATCATTTCCATAATTAGAAATTATTTACATGCGAGTAAAAATTTCAAAAAAACAACAGGAAAAAAGAAAAAAAATTAAAATATGTTAAATGTCCTGTCGAATGAGAAAATATTACTTAAATATTTTCGCCTAATATAAGTAATGAATTAAATTTAATTTTATATTAAGAAAAAAACCAAATGTCTGCCAGTTTTGTTGCTGGACAATAGTTCGGCAATTAAAATTACCTTACAGCCGGCCTCTGTTTACACAACGAAGTTTCTAAAATTTTTTAACTCTGACGACGATTACTGGAGAGCCATTTTTAGAAAGCAACTTCCATATGATATTTTATAAAACTTATAAAACTTTCTATATGAGACAAGGAGATTATGAGGAATACATATACGTTTCATTTATATTCTTACAATTTCAATACCTACTTCAAGGAGCTTTTAGAGCCTCAAGGAATTTTTAAAATGTCCGCAGAGTTAAAATTTATTTTAAAATCCATTATAGATAATTTCAAAAATTTAAAGTCCTAATTGCCTCCCAGTAGAATTTCCAATCTACAAAAAATATACCTCAGACCATGGATCCTGAACTTCCATGGATTTTTGTCTGTTCCAACGACGGAATAAGGTACCAATTCCAATCTGTACTTTGGAAAGCATATTTCGTTCCAAAGGGAGAGGAATCTTACCTTATCCCTTTTCAACCATAAAACAAAAAGAAAGGGCATGACCGGCTTGATTTAAGAAGTCAATGCACTCATTATAATATCTGATTAAGTACTTCAAATATCTTTTCCTATTTCTCAGTCTGGGCAAGCAATTATAGATATACTGCGCAAACAACCGTGGTCCACTATTTTGATGCCACCACTTCAGCTGTGGGTGAAAGTATTTTTAGTGAACAGATACCTCAAAAAATTAGGGAGTTTAAGATCCCTATTGCTTTTTAAACTTCTCGACCTCTCCCAAGAGATTCTTTGCTGATCTGATCTCAAAGTCAAAATGAAGCTGACTTCAAAATCCTCAATTTTTTTCTCAGTCAACTTGGCAGACGATACAATTCTGTTTTTAAAACTTTATTCTCATTTAGTAATAATTTTTTATTTTAAATTGTGCCTTTTAATTTCTTAGAAAATCATTTCAAGTTCTTTAAATTAGTACGATTCAAAATACAAAAATAAAACCAAAAAAACCAAAAACCAAATTCAACAAACTTACACCAAACATACATAAAATTTTACATTTTACATCATTTTCTAAAACAAACGACTTCAAAAAAAATCTAAAAGAAACATATACCTACATATATACTTTTATAAACCTACCAAATATACCAAATATCTGAATACTAACTGAATAATATCTTTAAATTCGATCGATTAAAAATCTATAAAATTAAAAACAAAAAAAAAAACAACAAATTTTTAATGAGTGGAGACCCACGATATTGCAAAATATTTAATAAATCCAATAATAACAACAACAATACACTCTGACTTATTAAACAGAACCTTAAGAAACTTCTTGATAAGAACAACGACAGAAAAGATGCTACCAACAAAAAAGAAACAAAACCAAAAATCTTATCGCATGCAAAGGTAGGAACAGGCAGAATATATATATAACAGCATTGTAACAACAGCCCAAGAACAACAAAAATACAACGTTTAAAAATATTGTCTGATCTGAAAAACTGTGATCCAGCACATTACGAATTAAAACAAAAAAAAAAAACAAGTAAAGAAACAAGAGTAAATCGATGCAACCTACTTAGTAATACCCTACGCCTGTTAAATTCAATTGACAGATACACAAACTCCCGCTTATATTTCTCTCAGATTTGGGGAACAATAAGCAAACAGGATAGAACTATTCTGTACTTGAAGTTTCTACGTTTACTAATTAAGAATATATGCTGATTAGGTCTAAGTAGGTGTGTGGTAGCTTTCCCAATCACTTCCTTCACTCCTTTCCAATTTCAGAAACATAAAGAAAACAGGACAAACCCCTCTCGTACTGTGAAATATGCTTTTTAGATTTTGCGAGTCGTATGACAGGTATCCAAACTACCACTTCAATTTAATTCAAAATTATAATAGAACTACCTCGTACTAAATTTCCGATTTCTAGCGTTATTAATTTCCAAAATTTCCAAAATATGCTAAATCTCGAGAGGTGTGTGGGCGGTTCCCGAACAACTACTCTAATTCATCCCCAATTTTAGGAACCTAATAGAAACAGAACAGAACCATTCTTGTACCAAATTTGAAGTTTGTCTCTTTTAAGATCGTGAGAGTTGTATAGAAAGTACCCAAGCCACCACCTTAAGTCATCCCAAATTTTCCACCAAAGCTAATATTACCCTATCCATTTTTAGGTGTAGGGTACATAAAAAAAGCCTATTTTTTGCCTTTTTGTTGTTGTTTAATCAGCACATTTTTCTTCTGTATCTTTTCTTCAATGCTTTAAATTAAAAAAAAACCAAAATTAAAAAAAACCTAAAAACACACACTGCACAGCAAGTACTCGCGCAAAAAGGGTTTAGGAACTTGCAAAGAACACAACCAAAAAAAAAAAGGAAGCAACAAAAATTAAAAGAGTGCAGGGAGAAGCGATAAACAAACGTTCAAGAAGTTTTTTTTTTTAATTTCTTGCAGTTGCTTTGCCTAAACGAAACAGATTAACCTGTGCATCTTTGCATTTTTTTAAAGCAGAAAAAATTTTATATCTACAGATATACATATATATAAATAGCAGTATATTAAGATACAACTTACAGTATATACGAATAAGAAGAGAGAAAAAAAAAACTAACTAAAATACAATTTTTTTTTAACTTAGCGAAAATAATTCAGGTGAGTTTATATATTTTTTTATTTTTAATGAGTTTAACAGGTAATGAAATGTGCTCGGGTTGCAGTGATGTATTCAAGTATGCTTCTTTTTAATTTATGTATTGTAAATGCATTTTTAATTTATATTTAACTTTGTGAAAAAACTACTAAACCTTATCTAATAATTTTTGTAAAATTTTATAAATTTCAAAATACAATTGATAATCCTTGAATTAATTCAGTCAATCTGTTAACTGAACTTGTCAATCTATGTTAACTGTTGTCAAAATACATATTAACTCTAATTACAAATATCAAATATAAATTAATGTGATGCCTGTATGCATTGCCTAATTATAAATTCAACCTTACACTTATAAAATGTCAAAAATTTAGCAAACTCTTCCAGTGCGACATAAAAGCGGTGTGACATTTGCATACTTCCATGCTAAATATTGAGTTTAAAAAAGTTAAAGGCGCAGCAACATTTGCGTAATGAATGCATTAGTAATTTTAAGCATATCAGCGTATTCTGGGTTGTCATGGATCGAACTTTTAAAGAATCATTTATTTGATCGGTGGTTAAGCTAATTATGTCCATAGGGGTTAAAAGTAGGTACAGTAGAACTTATTACAATAAATATTTAAATATTAAGGAACTACCCAATAAAACTGTATTGTATGTAGATGCAGTATTACTGATGTACTGAATGCATTTTACATTTGCTAAGAAAAATTTTACCATTACACGAACTTACAAAAAGCAACCAATCCTCACCTGACATTTAGTACTTGAATATATTCAATTTTTTTTATTCCAAAACTTTAACCAATATCAAAAAAGAGAAAAAAAAAAACGAAGCAGAAAAAAAATAAAAATTTTGTTGGCGGAATATTCATTACCAAAAAGAACAAAAAACAAAATTGAGTCTGATATAGCAATAGCATTCTTTAATTTGTGCTTTTTTTGTTTTTGCTACAGTTTTATGCTTTTATTTCAACTCTTATTGCAACCATGACTTTTTTTTTCAGTGCTTAACCACCGTGTCTTAAATTGACAGGTTAACATGCTTTTATGTGTAAAAATATTTTCTTAAATGTCAATATTTTAACTTGTGTTACTGTTGTGTTCTTGTTATTGTTTTTTTTTTTTTAAAGGGTGCAAAAATTCAATTTTTTTTTTGTTTTTTTTCAAATTTAGTTTTTGTTTCAAGTTTTTATGCAACTTTAAATGTTTTGTCTTTTTTTTTTTACTATATGTTAATGTATTTGTATTTTATTGTTCATGTATTATTAAAATGGTATGCGTTAGTCATTATATGCTTGCGTTTTAAAGTTGTTAAAAATTATCATTACTTTGTATCTAAAGATCCAAAAAAAAAAAACGAAAAACAAAAAACAATAAAAAACATAGAAACGCAGTATTAAAAAATAATAACAAGAATTACAATAAAAATCATAAGAAAAATTATCAGGAAAAAAAAATGCACTGCTGCAATTGAGACATTTAAGTTTAAAAAAAAAATGTACAATGTAAGCATTGTTAGTTGCATTGAATCATCTACATAAAAATATAAAATAAAACAAGGTAAAATAATAATATAACTAAATCAAAATTAATTTCTAAATAGACATAATAGTGTTAAAAGTTGGTTTTCTGAATAATATTGTAATTCAACGCAAATGTTAAAATGTGACTCAAGTATAGGAATTTTTTTTGCAATAAAAAATTTTAATGCGTAAAAGAAGTTTTAAGTCGTAAACTTGGCAACCACATTTAACCGTATTATTAAAGTTTTCCGTTTAAGAATCTAGCTTATAAGAGTGTTTTGGCAAAACCATCACAAGCCCGTTTTGAAAAGTTTAAAATTTAATATATAGAATTTCTTAAAGGTGGGCAAACATTTGAAAGCAGCATGTTGCAGATTTTATAGCCAGAGCAGTAAAAAAATTATTTTAAATAAAAAGAGCCAATATCACAAGTTAACCTTAAATAATTAAATGTAAATTATTTATTTTTAATAATTTATTAAATATAAATTATTTACTTACAATTTTTCAATAACTCATACTAATACTCGTTATTCATTAACAATTTGAATAATTTGTGTCTATTTGATAGAAGAACTCTATAAAAAACAGTCATCTGAAAAACCAAACTTAGAACATTATAAAAAAAATCCCGTGATTCATTAACGTTAATTTTATTTTAACACCGACCGATCACATGTTAATGTAATTTCATAAGTGTCAAATTGGTTAGTCATTAACAAACGTCATTGATTCAAAATAAATTTAAATTTCGTAAAACTTGCATACAATTTTAAAATAAATCATTCAGAATTTGAGATCATAATATACTGGTGAATCAATATTTAATACAGTTTTGATTAAAAGATAATTAGAAAAACTTACATTTATTAATAAGTTTAAAAAGTTCAGTGAAATATATGAAGTTCAGCGATATTATAACGACCTTAATTATAAATGACCTGTGCCTATGTGCATCATATTCTATTTCTGTGTTAGAAAATAAAATACTAATTTTTAAATACTTCAGTGTCAGTCTCATTAACTTACTTAATTATTTATTAGCTGAACTTTGTCGGTGCTGCCCATTTACATATACTCGTTTAGTGTATAATGGTTTTCAACACAGATGCGGCATAATGGATTGAATTGGATACTTAGACTGGCTGTATTTTCCCTATGGTCAGTGTCATACGAACATGCCTACTGTTCTGGGTATGTGACAATGGTTATGTCACGATGGCATTGCTAGAGTAGGTTGTCGGATTTTTTATTACCATCTTCGATGACCAGATACATATTCCTGCTCGTAAGGCATCGTACTAAATCTTTCTGCCTTCAATCCGCTAAGCATTCTATGTTAAGCAGGAAATTTACATGTTCTATCAGCCATACATGGCAACCTCTGGAACCTCTCTTGTCTAACTTATCGGCATCTTCATTTTCTATAAGATCCGATATCTAGAATCCAAAATAATATATACATTGCTTATATTCTTAAGGTCATCAGAACATTTTTTGACGACGTTACCAGTTATCGTGGCAGAATTTAAGCTAACATTTGCTGCCCTTGCAATCAGTTTTTTTGATTCCATTGAATTCAACATTCCACATTGTTGATATAATGTTAGATTAATATTACCTTCATTTACTTCAGTTACTCGGGTATTTAGTTTAGATTCCCGATTATACTTTTGTCCAGGTTCTATTACCAAAAACTTTTCGAACCCACATCAAGTGAAAAAAGATTATAATCGAACAACGGTTAATCAGCCACTTGGTATTAAAACTGTTTAACAATTTTTTTTTCAATATTAAAATTAATTAAGATCATTTATTATATTTAATTTGCATCATCGACATTTGCAACAACATCATGAAAATTATTTAAATTTAATGATATTCTAAATAAAAAAATTTCAAATGCATCCAATGCCAATAGACTTGCTTGCTAACATTTTATTCTATCTATCATATTAAAAACCAACCATAGAATAAAAATATATATTTATTTTTTTTGTTTTTATTGAACATTTTCTACTTTGCACGGTTTATAGGTGACTCGTTAACTCTAAAAGTCAATTAATTTAAAAATTTGAAAAACGTTTCAATCTTGACCATAGCATAATATTATTTAGTTCAACTTAAAAAAAAATATTCAAATTAACAAGCCTACAAACTCTATAAGAATATAATACAGTCAATTATTCTTAATTTTATTTCTTAATTTGTTGTTCTTATTTTTGTTTCAAATTATTGATAGATTGACGTTTCAAACCGCATTTCAATTTTATCGTCATTATATGCAAAATCCAAGTATAAAAAAAAAATCGTTAAAATGAAACGACAAAAAAAAAAAAAAAAAAAAACAACATCGTCGTCGTCGATCGTTGATTATGACAGTTTTCAGATGATGAATGATGGCTAGTGGTGGTGTCTATTACAAATGTTGTTGTTAACTAGGTCGGTGACGCTCGATTTTATTATACAATCATTACAAAAATTTTCTTTACTATTAAAAAACTTAAAACATATATAAGTCAAAATCAAGTGAATTTTTTATATTTATACAATAGAGATACAATATACAAAATATTTAACATTCGTTTATAATACCTACTTCTTAGATAAGTGAGTACAACTTTTTAAATAAAGAATTTAAATAATTTTAGCTAAAATATTCAAGAGGCCTCTTAAGTCTGGGGAAACTTTCAAATCATCCATAATTAAAATCTTATAAAAAAAGTGCTCATTCCACACACATCACTTCGTTATGAAGGTCAAGGTTAATGACAACCTAAATATTTAGAATTCCCATTCCTCTTCACTTACTTCTTGGAATGTGGAAAGGATTTCCTTGTAGAAAATAAGACAGGTTTGAGTTTTAATGTGTTGAGCTCAACTCAGTTTACTGAGATGTACCAAAACTTTTCCTTTTATATATAGCATTTTTAAGTTATTTCTAAGAACTCACAGATCTCTCATGAGTTGTCTAGACAATTCCAATACTACAATACCTATACTGATGAATTTTATTGTATTGGAAACGACGAAAACTTGTGGAACTTGTGATGGTAGTGGAACTTAATGGAACCACGAAATAATTTCTTGAGTGTCTTAAAACTTTCGACAGACAACCCAGTTCGACGATTCGAAGGGAAATTTTCAATCTATTTACCAAAGGAACCATGAAATTTTTTAGTTAACTTCCAGGATCCATTGACTCCAAAATAAATTCTGTTAGCAATAGTGCTGGTGTACCTTAGTTGCTGTTCAGTTAAGTTTAATAGTTGCTGGTATAACTATTTCCCATAAATTTTGGATGTAAATTTTTGTACGACGAAGTATCTTCGAAATTATCAGCCCTCATGGGCAACAGCCCATCTCATCCATACACAGTCGAGCTAATCAGGTGGCGTAACATGGCTGATGGAAATTCGTTTGTCATGCGCTCATCACTTGTATGGAACCATATTCCACTAAATGTATTCTCCAAAGTTGATAATGTATTTATGTACGATTTGGCCTACCCAGTATCATACCCAGTTTTATCCATCCCCCATAATCCAACAAACCCAATTAACTTCTACCATAATTCCAAAATCCTGCCATATCCCCATCCCTGTAACCAAATTGCTCATTTGTATCACACGTTGCTTTCTAAAGTTTAGTTCATAAAGGGTGGAGTTTTGGTGTGTTAAAGTGGCATTACTACTTAAAGGTACATTGCACAATTCCAATGATGGCTTTTGAAGCTTTCTATTACTTCGTGAAAAAAAATGTACCGCTAATATCTTAGACTTAACAAGAAACACTTTTGAAAGACTTGTTCTATCGATTTGGAGACCTGTACCTTCTTGTGTATAAGTATTACATGATCCAAAAATTAAATTGTTTAGTATATTAATGTAGTAAATCATATGTCAAAATTATTTGAATTTTTTTCTATTTTGTTATTTTTTTTATTAATAAAATTTATTAGGTTTGTAAATGACTTTCAGGAAATTTTACACATAAAGTTATTTTTTTAATATAATAATCTATTTATAAAAAATTATTTGATAGAAATATGACATAATTATATTTAAACTGTGAATATAAAGTATAAAAATTATGTTATTTCTAACACTTAAAATGTTAAGAAAATTTATAGAAAAAATTGCATCTAATTTTATCGTAATTTGAATAATTTAAAAATTTTATGTAATAAATTAGTTCAAACACTAAATGGAGTTTAAATTTGTATTCAAATTTGTTTAAAAGAATTTGGTTAGAATTTGGAATAACGAATCCAACTTTTATAATGTATTTTTTTTTTCCTTTTTCACTCCTTTAAGAAGTATAGCGCATTCATCAAGTCCGTTTAGACTTGGGTTCAGTTTCCTTAAACGTTATATTCACTAAGCCATTGATTACTCGGCTATAGCTATTGTATAAGATTATGAATAAACAAATGTTAATTTTTTCCGCCATCTATTATCTTACACAAGAGTTACAAATGCATTGTTAATAAATCTTATTTTATATTACGATATAATTATTAAATTTTACTATATTTTTTTTTTTTTTTAATTAAATATGATCTGACCAGGGTTTGAACTTGAGTTCTTCCGCATGAAAAGCGGCGTCTTTGCCACTACGCCCTGGGTCAGATAACTATGGAACCATATATGTATAGTAATTTATTAAAAACAAAATTTCTTAAGTCATTTGATTTTCTTTTTCCAGTCATAAAAATTTATACGAACACTTTGGAATTCCAATTTTAACACTTCTTTAATTAAAATTTTAAATTTTTTGATTGATTTATATTTTGGTAATTCTTCTAACTAGTTTTAAACTTAAAACAATCTTTTTTCCAATTTAAATTAAAATTTTTTTAACTTTTGATGAAATAATTTAAAGAAATATTTATATGAACAAAGAAACTCAATGTCGGTTAGTGATCCTGAAATAAAAGTTATTCCTGCAAAAACTGAGATATAATTTTTAAATTTAATAACAATATTCTAAGTTATGATTTAAAAATATTTTCTGAGCGGACTTATGCTGGTTCTTAAAGCTATATTACTTCAAAAAAATGTGGTAAGGTATTCAATTTATAGATGCTTAAAAATATGGCAAAATATCAATTTTTGATCCCTAATAGCTTTCAGAGATTGAGCGTTCCAATTTTCTTAAATGACTCATGCAAAATTATAAAAGCTTACTTCTAACAAAGTTTTTAACTGCAGCCGATTAGAAGTTGTACGGAGTCGAAAATCTTGCATAAATTGAGTTTCGCATAACGGTAAATTAAAATAACGTATGCTAAACCTTTATATATACTTCATATACTTCAAATATATTTATAAAGCATATAAAAGCAACTGTTCCTTTTACCCGTTTCCAGATTGAAAATATACCTTTTACAACTCTTGTTATAACAATTGAAATATATTGCTTTTTCGAACTTTGGAAAGTTGTAGCTCATACTGAGTATAGGGTAAAAATAAATAAAATATTATTATAAATCAAAATAAATGATAATACTATAATTTAGTTATTACATCAATTCATTATTAATTATTAATTATGAATAATAAGTGAAATCAATGCTTAAAATATAATCACATTTTACTCAAGAAAACCTGTTAACGAGTATCGAAATATAATGTTGGAGCTTCAATGTAAACGATTAATTTTGGAAATAAATGCACCGGTCGCAAAGTTATTGATTTATAAAAATGGGAAAATTTTAAGTCCTAACAGTCTTTCAATGAAGAACGCACTCAAATTTGTACTAAGCAAACTTATAGTGATTCTGGAGAATCTACCTCACCTCGCCTCTTCCAAAATTTTGAGGTTTTAGGAATTAAATTGTAAAATGATTAAAACTATGGGACATTTTCTTCAATTTTAAGGACCCCCTTTAAATTTAAGGAAAACTTTTAACACATGCTAACGTATAGGGTTGAAGCTTTGAATTTTATATAATACATAAAAAAAAAATTTGTACAGGCATTCAAATTACAGATTTTTAAAAATGGCAAAATTTAAATTTTCGACCCATGCCCAGCTATATAGGCACATTTTTTCAAAATCTTTGGAAAATGTGCTAAAAATGTGAAACTATTAATCAAAATTCTGACTTTTAAAAAAAAAATCTGTATTTATTTAGTACAGGTATTTACTATCTATATTACAGGTATCTTTAGGTATTTGACCAGAAAATCTTATATACGTCTTTGTTTTTTAAAGTCATAACTCTATTTTAATTTCTCACTATATATATTAAATCCTCTAAAAACCAAATTCAGAATACCTTTTAAAGATTCATTCAAATTATATTCAAATAAATTACAAAGTAAACATAATTTAAATTTAATCCTCAAAAAAAATATTATCTTTTTTTTGTTTTTTATACCTACATGTCAATCAAATTATTGTCCATCAAATGTCAAAATATCATATTTGACTGACAGCTTAAGTGCATATGCAAAAAAAAAAACAAAAACAATAGTAAATAAATAATAATTCAGATATCGTATATGTGCGAAAATCACATTCTTTTACATTGACTTCTTTTATTTTTTTTATTTTTTTTTTTAAGTTTAAGAAAAAACCAAACCGCAAAATCTGAATTTTGTTTTAAATACAAAAAAAAAAAAAAATTAATAAAAATTAACGTGTTATATGCGCAACAAAAAGGTGATATGTAAAATAAAAAAAAAAATAAATAAAAAATTTTATATCAAAGCGATGTCATATGTCAGTCAAAAAATGGCGCAAAGAAAGAAATAAAGAGTTTTTGAACTTTTTAGTAAAAAATTTTTTTTTTTTTGGCTTTTCAAAAGATCTAAATTCAAAATTTTTAATAACTTTTTTAATTTTTTTTGAATTAAAGTGGGTTCTTTTAACAGGTATATAAAAATTGATATTATAATAAATTTAAGGTCATTGTTTAAATAATTCTTTGTAAGACAAATAAAAGAAGAAACTGATTTAAATTGAATGAAATTTTGGTATAATTTTTGAAGTATAAATCTTATTTAATGCATGAGTGATTCGGTGGAATTAAAAATTAATATGTTCCTAAAAATGAATTTATTAAATTGTGATTTAAAAGAAGAACTTAATTAAAAGTGTTCATACTTAATATGTTGATTCATTTGAAGATTCATTTAATTAGAAATAATGAAGAAGTATAAAACGTATACAATTTTATTCATAAAAATCGTTTACGCTATAAGTTCTCTATTATAGTAATCGATTATATTAGTACTCATAGTAATATTAAACATAGTAAACATATTAATCGATTCTATTATTTAAAAAAAATCAATAAGATTGATTAATATTAAAATTCTGGAAAAAATGTGAAATATGAGTTAATCTTCAGATTATTTTGGATGATAAATCGAAATCCAGTCGGCACTATGACCATTAGATTTAAGGGCAAATAAAATGAAAGGATTTATCAAAAAGAATACTCAAGAGTTTGATAACATTATACAAGCTATAACAAAATCTCTACTCTGTCTTTTACTTTGATCTATTATGGAATATGATAACATTGCATACGGAATGGTGACTAAATCCATAATGACTTGCCCAAAAAAGAAAATCTACAAGGGCTAACAAAGTGAATAAAAAAATTAATGATTATACCCTTTCCAGGATATTCATAATATGAAATTGCATTTATTTAAATTCTTATATTTAATTATATTTCGGAAAAGGGCCAATTTGAATTTTGAATTTATGGCTTTCTTATTTCTGGATTTCTGTTTGTTGATGTAGTCACCACGAAGAAGAGGAGAATTTCAAAACTTGAGATATCTACCCACCTGATAGTACTTTATAGTATACACCTGCTAGAACATTAAACAACTTTAACCTGAACAACAACTTGTTTAGTAACAATACAATATAATTACAAATTTTAATAATAAACCTTAGCAATTTGCAAAATATTTCTTAAAGTTAGAAAATCGGACTTAAAACAAAATCCGTGGATTAATTACATTATTTAGAATTCAAAAGACGTATCAGACATAATGTACACGAATAAAGAAATCCAGACTGGTGTAACCTTAATAAATCGATAACTATCAATAAACTAAGTCTAGAATTAGAACAAGTAACAGTACTTTTAATAATCAAAAACCATAATTAATTATAATTTTATTAAAAATTTTAAAATTTAATTTATTTAAACATATTTCAGTTATATTAAATTCAAAACATTCAAACAAACTTTTACCAATACTTCTTTATTCTGTAGAAGTGGGTAAACCCTTTCTTTTATCCTTCTATCACAAAATATATCTAAATAAAAATTAATTTTTAAAATAAATTATTTCAACTGTCACAAAATTTCCTGTATAATTGCAAAAAAAAAAAATTAAAAAAAAAACAACAACAACAAAACACAAAAAATTAAAACTTAGAACAGCCAAGCTGTCAAAATTGTTTTGAAAAATGTCAAAAGTTTAGCAATTAAATAGAAACAAAAAATTTATAAAAAACAAAAAAAAACTTAAAATAATTTTTATCTCATTCTAAAATAAAAAAAAAATTAGACAATTATATAATATACATTTATTTAAAATTTTGTGAATAGATTTGTTTGTGTATATGTTTGTGTATGTTTGAATTAAATATTAATTTTTAATTTAACAGTGATGTAAATTGTAAAGGGTATTTGATTATAAGACGGGTTCCCACTTGCAAAATTTGTTATATTTCGAATCTCAATAAGCATTAAGAGGCAGTTTATTTCTTTAGCCCTACTTTGTGTAATCAAATTAAGATTTGAGAACATATGGATTAAATTGATTAAATTGAGATTGGATTAAAATGCGTATTTTACGAAAAGTTGCAATAAAAATGCTGTGGGTGATGGATTTATAAAAAAAATATAATATAAAATCAAAATTAAACATCTGGCTAGTCTATCATTAAGACTATTTACGTATAATTTTTAAAAGTTTAATTTGAAAAGTTGTAAAAATAATATTTCATATACTTGGATAGGCATTTCCTTAATTTACACCATAGACAAAACCAATTTATGAACTTCACATACAAGGCATATAACCGGAATCATTCAAATACTCCATTCTGTACCCTAACATAACCTACATTACACATTATAGTTGCGTTCCTTTATCAGGAGTAAACTACTCTTTCCTACTCTAAGCTACTCTCAGCTACTCCCAGCTACTCCCAGCTACTCCCAGCTACTCTCAGCTTTTGCTCTTTGTCAAGATGGGAGTAAATGATTAAAAAATTTCCAGCAGATGGCTTTAATTGAAAATTTTCATAATACGTGTATTTTTATTTGAAAAGGTTAAGTTAAACCATTTCTTTTATTAGATAACACAATTAAGCACTTACTTCTTCCATTTTAAAAAATATTATTTATATATCAGCAATAAAACTTAATTTTTTCAATTTATTTTCAATATTTAAGTATATTTAAAATTGTATAGTTCTAAAATGACAGATGTCATTGAGTTTTAAAATGTCAACTATATGTAATAGAATTAAAACTTTATGTAACATATGTTCTATCTACTCCTCAAACAAAAATTAGTGTTAGTAATAGAACATACAGTAGTTAATTTTCAAACTGCTCCAAGCTTACTAAAGCTACGTTTTATTTATCTATTTATTTATTTGTAGTACCAGACAATAGTAAATATTGCCTTATATTAATAATCCTTTGCTTATTTGACATTTGGACTTCTTATTTAGTTATTTTAATATACACTATATTTTTTTTATTAGATATAATCCGATCCGGGTTGAAGCTCGAGACTTTTCGATTGAAAAACCGCCACATTACCACTGAGCTATCTGTCAGCTACTCTTTCTGCTAAACGCAGTAAATAAAAGTTAGTTAATCATTCTAAAATTCCAATTGATTGCAAAAAATCATGAAACAATTCATAAAAACTTCAAATTTTTGAAAATTTTCAAAAATTTAAAACCCAGTCTTTAAACAATATTAAAGTTAATTTTATATACAAATTATACTCTCAAAAAAGGATATTTTCTAAAGTCCCATCCCTATACTTAACAATAATCTATCTTTCTTATCAAAAGTTTAGAAACAAAAAAAAAAAAAAAAAATGAAAAACATCGCTCTAAAGAAAAACAAAAAGCACTTTAACTCAAAAAAAATTTCTTCAAGAAAAACAAAAAAATCGAAAATCTTTCATCTTATGTTGTATAATATCTTCTATGTCTACATTTACTCTTCTTTTTTTTTTGGTTTTATAATTCAAATATTTATTCTTATTTATTTATATGATATATTATATATACCTTCAATCATATATATATATATACATATATATATATATACATATAATTTATATAAATAAAATATATAATATAAACAAATACTTCAACTTCAATGAATTTAAATAATAAAACAAAATATAAGAATTTATATATATATACATTTTTTA
The DNA here is from genome assembly GCA_963082915.1 of Dolichopus griseipennis. NCBI lineage: Eukaryota > Metazoa > Arthropoda > Insecta > Diptera > Dolichopodidae > Dolichopus > Dolichopus griseipennis. The sequence continues at coordinate 15,608,227 of OY720444.1, read as the reverse complement.
TTTCTGTCTCATCTCTCATTTTCTACAAAAAATCCTTCTGTGAATAATTTTCAGTTTTTTTTTTCTTTCTTTTCTTTTTTTTTCAACCAAAAAAAAAAAACAACAACAATAAAACAAAAAACCGCCTAAAGAATTCTATCAAAAAATTTTATCTCAAAAATTCTAAAAAAAAAAAAATAACTTGGCAACAAAAAATGTTTCATTCCAAAAAAAATATATTTAAATATACATATATTTATATACATATATATATATATCTCTTGACACCTTTTCAAAACACCCCTTCACAACATCTTCTAATGAAAACCCAAAAACAACAAAATATCCATAAAAAAACAAATTCATATAAATAATATACATACATACACATACATAATATATACATTGTATATAAACATTATATCAAATTATATTTATAAACATTTATCAGGATCAAAAAATCTTTCTCCAAAAAAAAAAAACAAAAAAACTCGTTTCCTTCATATTTCTGACATTTTTCAACAAAAATCAAACAAAATTATCCTTTTATCCTTTTTTTCTTGTTTTTGTTTCTTATTCACTCATACACTCATACCTATGGCAGGCAAAAGAAGAGTACAAAATTATTTTACTTCATAATAATATTAATATAATTTTATGATGTATATAATATACATCATCTTCTTATATACTAAATAATATTATATATATACATTTATATTATATAATATTTATATATACATTATATATATATATATATATATATATATATATATATATTAAATATTTTAATGTATATGCATACATAATATAAATTTTGATGAATGTTTTTCAAATGTCGCAAAAAAAAAAAGGGGTGTACAAATAATAACAACAACAACAACAATAAAATTAAAAAAAAAAAATATATATTTTTGAGTTGAAATTATATTTTGAATCCTTATATTCTTACGATAAAACGCGCCTTTTTATTGCCATCATTTTTATACACTCAACTCTCAAGTTAAAAAAAAAAACAGAAAAACAAAAACAACAACAACAAAATATATCAACAAATACAGCAACAGTAATAATAACAAAATAAAAGAATATTATATTAATACAACAAAAATATATATATACAAATTTTGATGTCCTTAATGTTGCCATTTTTTTTTTTTTCGTCTTTAGAATTTTTACTTCTTTTTTTACAATTTTTTTTTATTTGAATTGTTATTATGTTGTATTTGTTGGTGAAATGTTGTATTTGTTGCTATGTTGCTGATATACTTAATATATTTCTTATTATTGTCCTATACAAAAATATAAAAGCAGCTGTTGTTAAATATTATTGAATTTTATTCCAAAAACAAAAAATGTATATTTTAAATTTAATTTCTATTAAAGAAAAAATTTTAAAAAAAATGTGTATTTTAGAGTTGCCACCTGTACAGATAAATTTGATTGATTTTGTTGCTTTTCAATTCTAACAATTAGATGTCAAATTGTATTAAATATTTTAATTTTTCTTTTTGTTTTTTTTTTAACGAGGGAATGGAAAGCTCGAAAGCCACCAATTGAAACTCTGGGGTATTTCTTTGGGTAGTGTGTAACTTTATCAACATTAAAACCACACCCTTTTTGAACCAAACTTTTGGAGGGAACCTGTGATACAAATGAAGAGTTTGGTTATAGGCATATGGAAGGATTTGGGATTATAGTGGAAGTTATTTTGGATTTCTGGATTATTGACTAGTCCACCGATTAGAATCCACGATACAATTTTTTTTATAATGGTTGCTAAGCAACCACATGATTTAAAAGTTAAACACTTAGCTATATAAAATAAATAACTAATTGAGCGACTAAAATGATTTGAGTATCATTTTTATTTGAGAGGTTCGAATACTTGTTAAAGGACCTCTGTTTTATTAAATAAAAAATTATTAAAATATAAACAAATAATTGAATTCATATTTATAGCTCAGCATATAATAATACTTTACTTTCCAGCATTGTGATTATTTAAAAAATCACGTTTTATGAAATCTCTTTTTATTATTATGAACAGGGCAGATATTTCTGATTTTGTATTCAACTTTTAAATCCTTTAAGCGAGATTTTCGAATAAAAAACCAGATTTTCTAAAAACGAGATTTTCTAATACGAGGTTTTCTAAAAACAAGATTTTCTAAAAACAAGATTTTCTAAAAATGTGATTTAAAAAAATATGATTTATATAACCGAGACTATGTGACGAACCCAATCATCATATCATATTATCTTCCAATGTACCACTTATTAATTTTAAATATCTGGCAATTCACTCATTTTCTATACCTGTACAAATAAAGTTTATTTTTATCCATTTGAGTTAATCTTTCTACCTTGCCGGTTGTTCCTCTCTTCTCCTAATATACAAACATTCAGATTCATCAAAATATAAATTTTTGCAAAAACTTTTCATTGATTTTAAAATTCCAAAAACTACCCTTACACTTGTCCCTCAACACCTTCTAACCAACTCGTTCCTCCAACTCGTAATTTTCTTTAAACCCTGTTAAAAAAAAAACTAATTCTTAAAATCAGATCATTCCAACATCTTAAAATACCAACGAAAAATAACAGTAGCAAAACATTTATAGTTAACTTATAATAGTGTCCAGAGCATAATATAATAAAATCAGCGCGCATAAATAACAGTAGCGACTAGAAAATTTTCTACAATATACACTATTTTTAAATAGGTGTAAATAAGAAGGGAAGAAAAAAGGGACGCAATCACAATAAAGTTAACTAAAATATAGTGAAATAAATATAAAAGAAGTGAAGGCAAAAAATATAAACAAAATATATATACATATATTTTCAAAAAATATTACCGTGAGCTGAAAAGATGGAAATCTTTTGAAGTTATTTATGACTTTTGAGGGAAAAAAGAAAAAATATTCTGTTCGACGTCTTGCTCCGCGACTTCATTTTTCTGTTTATTTTTCTTAAAATATAAAATACAAAATTTTTTAAGTATAACATACACAATAACAAAATTTTAAAATTGTATATATATATATAAATATATATATATATATATATGTCTAACTATAATAAACCATTACTTTATTTCATACTTTTCAAAAAATTTTCTATCAGTTACCGTTTTTTTTTTTTTTTCTTATTTTGCGCTCTGCTATAATTCTTCAGTATTTATATATTCATAAATATATTTACATACTTTTAATATTATTTATAACAATTGTATATATATGTATGTATGTATGTATAAAAAAGAAAATATTTTCCCGACATCCGTCGCTTAAGTGAAAATTATTACTTGAGTCGCGATCGATATGAAAAAAAAAAATCCTAAAAATTGTTTACTTCTCTCAGTTCTCTAATCGTCATCGTTGTCGTTTTTGTTGTATTCTGTTTTTTTTTTTTGATTATTTATTTTATTCAATTTTTTTTCCTATTCTTCTCTATATTATTTTCTTTCTCTTTCTATCAATATTATTTTATATTCTTTAATAAATTTTGTGTTATTATATTTCAAAAGTTATTGTTTAAATTGTGTGGCGCTCTGTAAATATTTAATGTTGTATATCAGCCAAAGTTAACGACACTTGCAAAATATTCTGAGCTTTAATACACATTACATATACATAAATATATATATATATATATATATATACATATACTATATAATAAATTCTTTTTTTTTCTAAATATTACTATATATGTAAAATTATGTCTATAGAAGTATGAATTTTTTTTTTTTTTCATTTCAGTTTATGTAAAATAACTCCAGCTTCTGGTATTTCTACTATGGTGCTGCCATCTAAAAAATATTGAGTATAGTTAAAAAAAAAACGCTTAACTCAAAATAGAGAAAGAAAGTATAGAGCTCGATTCTGAAAAGGTGGTGTCGGTCGAAGGAAGGGAGGAGGCAGAAGAAAGAAGAAAAAAAGTCAGTTTGTTTATGACAATATACAAAAAGACAGGCAGCTATATATACATTGCCATCTATCTTCAAATTTTATTTTTTATTTTTAATTTTGTTATATTGAATCAAATGAAGATAATATTGTGTAGAAAAGATATTAAATATTGAAATATAATATATGCAATATAATGTAAGTATATAATATATATTATAATTTACATAATTTTAATAAGTCTATATTATATACAAGGTAAATACCTTATTTAAGGTATCAATATTCAGAACGGGCACCATGTTAGAAATACGGACAAAAAGCTTACCAAATTGTTATCGATTTGTAATTTTCCCAAAATTTATTGAAGAATAACAAATGAACTAAGTTCTCAAACGTTTAAAACTATATATTATCGTAACATTTTACAAGTAAATACTTCAATTTTTTCATTTCTTAACACAAGTATGGAATGTGGTTATACTCTAACCAACTAAATGAAACTGATAGGCTATATACACCTCATTTATTGAATTGAAGCCTTAGTAAGGTGAACAGAATATGAAAGAAATCGATTGACATTTTACTTATAAATGACAAGCTTTGGTAAGAGTCAGAAGATTAACTCTAGGTAACCATAAGTTCAATGATCTAGCAGTGGAGTAATCTGCAGAAATGGTAAGGTTCATCAAAGACCTATGAAATGGATGTCAAATTGTTTTAAATTCAAATTACATTTACGGGTTATTTGGAGCCATCGTCATGGGGAGCGGAACAGCCACTTAAACCAACCTACTTATATTATCTGTAATCTGTATAGTGGATGCAAATACCTATACATAATATTCATTACTTACAATTCCATTCGATATGTAGCTATACCTACCTCCCAGACCCTATCTTACCTTTTTTTTAATTTTTTTTTAATTATACAAAACGAAAGAGAAACTAAAGCGAAATTTGGTGGTTGTATTCTACTACATTCAAATAAATATTAATAAAATCCAAATAGATTCATTGATTTAAGAACTTATGTCTAATATTTAAACCCAATTGTTCCTTTAAAAATTTTTAAAATAAATTCAAATTAAACTCTGAGAATCTATACCTCGGTTCTTTTTTTTAAAAAAAATTTTTATCTCTTCAAATAAATTTATAATTTGTTGCTCTACTTATTATACAACTGTTTTTTTGTTTTTGTTTTTATTCTTATTAAAAAACAGGACTGATTTAAAAAAAAAAAATAACGTAATAAGGGGGAAAAAAGGGATCTGAGCTATAAAAAAGGATTAAATGAAAGACGAACATAAAATGAAAGATCTGTAAAATATATTTAAATTTTTTTTTTTTTTTTCTTTTCTTTGAATAACAAAATATTATTTAATGAGTTTCATATTTATTGTATTTGTATACGTGAGTTTATTATGTAAATAAAATATATACTAATACAATTACATATAGATATACCTTAACATATGTATTAAATGTATTAATATAATTTAGATAAGAAAAAAAAAATTTATAAATGCAAGGAGAGGGAAGTGATTTCATCAAGGATAATGATTTTTTTTTTTTTTTGGCTGTGATTAAAGAGTTGTACATGCTATACATATATATATATATGTACTTAAGTATGTATTTGTTTATGTAAATATCTAAAATTTATATCTAACATCATTTTGAAAATTCTTTAATAAATTAAAAGATTAAATGTATAACAAAAAATATTATACAAAAGTTTGAGTTACTTTTGGATTGTTATCAAAATTTATATTATAACTGGAATGTCCTTTATTTTTGACAAAAAAAATATATTTATATACATAGGTATAAATATGCAGGGTGTTCCCATCTTATATGTTTCTGAACTAAATTAAATTATATAGGCATTGAAAAATTTTAAGACCTTTCTCTTGAAAATGGCTGAGAATATTTTCCACCTCTTCAAAATTTTTTTTATTTGATTTTAAATTTTAGAGTTATCTTTAGGACTGCGGCAGGTTTATTGCAAAACACCCTGTATATATTAATAAACTTTATGTTTCTTCTGAATCAAAAGGAATCAGTTAACAATATCAGTCATATGTTATCTAATTATGTTGAACTCAAAAAAAAATTTGTCAGGATAATCAGGTTCAATAATTTGGTTGAACACGTAAACTGAATGATAATAGGTATAGATTAAATAAGATACTCTTGTAAAAGTTAAACAAATTAAAACTTTGTAACTTTGTAAACTTTGTAAAAACTTATAAAAGATATCTAGATCGGTTTTCATAAAATTTTTTTTAAATTACTCTGGAAAACCATCATTAGATATTAGAAGAAATGCTGGACAAATCTAATATAGGGATTCTTCTAAATTCCAAATTCCATTTTTTATTAAAATAAATTCCATCTTCATCTCATCCGTTTCTAATCCTTACTCCCCAGCCGTTGTGTCATGTCAGAATACAAGTGTAAGTGATTATACCGTTATTCTGCATTCAAATGGAGTAGAATCTTCGTACAACCAGAGGGATGTTCTATAGGATATAATAAAAAGTTTATTTATTTTGGTAAAAATTTAATGTCATATTATTTCTAATCTCCAAAGGGTTTTTGATGAATTAGTGATGACATATAATTAGAAATTTTGAGTCCGAGTGGTTAATTAATGTTAACATCTTATTAATTGAGAGAAAAGACCTCCAATTGCTGCACAGAGCAAAAATATATTTTAAAGGCTAGAAAAATTTGGGAGAATTTATAGAGGGGTCCTATGTAGCAAGGATGAACTTTTATAATTTAACAAAAGATTTTTCCAAATGAAATTGAAAATTTCAAATTGTTTCTCATTTAATTACATTATTAAATACTATTAGTTTTGTATATTGTATACAGACAAAAGTTCCATAATTAGAATTTCACGTTGCGTATTCTAGAGCAAGGGATAGACCCAGAATGATATGGAATTTTACTGTCCTAGAAGAAATAAGTTCTAAAAAATGCGATCTGTCTTGGAACATAATCCAAGAGAGAACGTTAAATAAGGAATTTTGGAGACTTCAAATGGAACCCTCCAATTGGAAGCCCTGTGGAATAACAGGATAAAAAAAATATTATATATGAAGATTTTCCCTTAATTTAAGATATATAAGTTTATTTTAAGCCATCCAAACTTATGAAATGCCTAAAAGTGACTTAGTGAGGAAAGTGCCAGAATCTAATTTTGAAATCAGTTTTAAATAAATTATATAAATTTTAAGTAATATAAAAATTTGCAATAACCTCATAGCAGATAGTTAAAATATTATTTAGACAAATTTTTCAACTTTAGATAGTGTCCGAAGTGAAAAAACTAAGGGTCAATATAGAGTTTTGGATCAATATATAGATCATAATATTTTGTAAGTTTACTTAGGATTTCGTTTAATAGATAAATAGATTAAATTATCCATTCATTAAAAGTGATAAGGTTAGTCAAGAATTTTAAACATCATAGATCAATAAACATTTATTGAGAACCTGCATCTTTAATTGATTTCAATTGTGACAAAGAATATAAATTAAATCAAAATCTAAAGTCCTAATGTCATCCAATTATTTCGTGAAACATTTTTTAAAGGACTCAAACAATTTTTACAAATTAGTAAAAAAATAAATTAAAAACTCTTAAAGTCTTCCATTTCTTTAAAAACTTCAAAAATTACAAAATTTTAAATTTATACTTAGAACTCTCATACTTGTATTTATGCCGACGGCCTTTATTAAAAAATTTTTTAAGAATATAATAAAAAATTAAATAAAAAATAAGTCGCTAAAAAGTGTATAGTTTTTTTTCAAGGATACATCGAACCCAAGAAGGGTTAAAAAAAACATATGTTAGAGAAAAAACAGCAAGGAAAATTGTAAAAAAAAACTTTCTATTTTTTTCTAATTGAAATCCCATATGTAAAAAAAAAAAACAAAAATAAAAAACTAAAATAAGAACAAAATTCTGCAAAATTAGTCAAAAAAACAAAAGAAAGCACAGTGGGGTGCATAATGATAGTATTAGTTGAACAAAAAGTATTTGTTTGTTGTCATGTCAATTGTAGTAGATTTTATTAAGTTTGAGTTTAAAAATCTGAAATTACTCTATATTATAAACTATTAACATTTAGTCGTTATTACTAACAGTTATTCATCAAAACGCTAGGTTATTACTTTTGCTTAATAATAGAATACATATAATTATCTCTTTTAACGAATAGACGTAGTTGATCAAAAAAATCGTACTTCCAGTTACCTTTCTTTAAGTAAATATTACATCAAAAAGGTCTCTCCTAATAAAATAATATTAAAATTTCAGTAAGCTCTGTTTAGAAATAGTTTTTTTTCACTTTATGTTAGTGTTGTTAGATATGTGGGAATAAGGGCGAAATGGAATTAGTCACTGCTTCACAGCTAACTGCGAAAATTGCTCGAATTTTGAGTGCTTGACAACACTAGTTTTTTATAATTATATACGAGTGAAAGTTCTTCAAATGGCAGGTAGTTCTTTGCCTCTATTTCAATTGTTTGATCTTGAGGATGTATATATATAGTTTTTAAAGTACCGTTTTTTTATTTTTAACGAGGAACGTTGAAAGCTTCGGAAGTGATCTATTGGATTAGTGCTTAGTGTCCATTAGTAGTGTGTGACTTTAATACAATCGTTTTAAAAACATGGTAACAGTGATACAAATATACAGCTTGGTTTCCTTGGAAATTGGGTTTGGGAAATATAGAATTCTGAGTTAACGAGATTAATTTTAATAGTCAGATGCGTTAGTCAAGTCAAAATACACTATTCTACACTAAAAATTTCCAAATTTATCAGTTTTTATTTATTTATGAAGCCCAGTGTATTTTAACTAGGCATTTTATCATATATGATAATATTGTTTGTTTTTTTTTTTCATTTGTTTCTATCTCATTCTATTCCGCAGTTGTTAAAGTGTTACAACACAAAAAAAAAAAATACAAACATAAGAAAAACAGTAAAAATAAAAAAATCCTTAAAAAATTTTTCAATAAAAATCGTGTCTCGCGTAAGTTTTTAGCCCTTATCAAAATAAAAATATATATATATATATCTATACTCATTCGATTGTTTTTTTTTGTATGAAGATAAATGTGTATATATAGTTAAAGTGTTAGTTTTGGCTATAATATGTGTGGTTGAATATTTTTTTACTAATTTTTTTTTTGTGTTGGTTGTATTTAGGACGAAAGCAACAAGTTGTATACTCTAAAAAATTTTTTATTTAAAACTAGTACATATACTACATATAGGTTTGTATTCAGAGGGGTGGGATGTATAGGAATATTACTTCTATTTTATTGCTACATTCTACTGTTATTAAAAAATCGTATGGTATCATATCATATAATAAGGGACAAGAAAAACTTTTGGGGTGGAAAAGAGGGGAAGTGGAAGCAGATAATAAAAAGGAAAGTAAAAAAATTTGTGCCTATATATATATATTATTTGGCTAACATTTGTATATAGAATAGGCTGTTTAACTTTACTTTCACTTTCACTTTTTTTTTATTATTTAAGTTTTTATTTCAAAATTGTGTTTTTTTTTTGTTTCTTTAATGGCCTTTAATAGAAAATGGTTGTGGTGTTCTCGGTATAAAATAATAACAAAGATTATTGAACTTTTATTTTGTTTTAATAGCATCCTGTTTTGTAAAGGAAAGGTACAATTCAATGGAAGGGGGTTTTTAGTTTTTATTTCCCTTTTTATTAATTAACCTTGAATGTGAGGGCAATGTCTTATCTGTATATTAAAGTTATTTTAATGGGTTATCGATTACAAAACAAAAAGCTATATTTATAAACTGTAAGAATTAAAGTAATTTTTAAATATCTACAGAGTTTCTCCTGTGGAATTTTTTAAATTTTTCTTCCCTTTAAAGAGTGCGAAAACTTTTAAAAGTCACAGAATCTTCATAGTCACAGAAAAATCACAGGGGAAAATCAAATCCTCTTAGTTATTGAGACTTTAATAATATCTCCGTAGTCCGGATAGTAGTATAAGCACCCAAATTCCTTGAACTTTATAATCTGAAAGAAGTGAGGAAGGAAAGAAGTTAGAAGAAGACATTAAATTTTTATTAGGAATTGAATGAAAAATTTTAAAGAATTAAATCTTTTGAAATTGAGTTAGAATTGGAAATCGCATTTTGGGTTCCTTTTAAAAGAAATCTTTAATTAAAAACTTTTGAAAAAAACCTTTGCACAAATTCTGAGATTTTTAAGCCATGACATTATTCTTATATCTGAAGACTGCAGGAATTACAGTTATTTATTTTTAAATATTATTCACATATATTAAAAATTTTTGAATGCTTTGAAAGCAGAGTTTTTTCCTCCAAAGGATGTGAAAACCTTAAAAAAGCATTGCAAAACCTAAGCCACTTCCGTGTGTCTCTATTTCATCCATTGACAGAATAGTAATATAAACATCAGCTTGAGAAGAAAATCGCTGGAGCGAATGCTGTGGATATAGAAAAGAATATTCAATTTTTATTAGGAATTGATTGAGGAATTTTGATACTTTTTATTGAATATCTATAAATTGTAAGAATTGGGAGGCATTAAGATATCTTTTTACAAAACTTTTAAATGAAAATTTTGAAGATACTCGTCAACAAAGATTCTAAAATTTTTCAAGAATGACATACTCCTTCTCCTGGCCCCTTTTCAATCGAAGGCAATGCTGACCCCTCTGATGATTATTATTTTATCATATAGGAAATAACTTATTTGCCGAATTTCTTACATTCCACTGCCTTTGTATAATGACCATTTTTTAATATGTATTTAGTTTAAAAACCTTTTTAATAATCAAACCTAGCTACTAACGCTAATATGTAAAACTCCACATTCCTTCAGTTTTTTAACAATAAAACTGTCACAATATTAAATCAGGAAAAAAAGTGTAAGTTAAATACAATTCATTTTCTATAATTTTTCTTTATTTTCATATTTGATACCCCATTATTATTTAATTCTAATAATAATTGTCAGAAATGACCATTATTACAACTGCCAACAATTGTTATGGCAATTTTAAAAGCGTGTCTAATTCATATTTAAAATAATTCCAAACCAGTAAAAAGGTAGGTACATTTATAAATATAAATCTTACACTTACAAACATATATATGACGCATAATGTATTCCTGCATTTTTAGAAAAATTCTTTTCTATTGGTTTTAAATTAGTCTATTCGTCCGTCTGCATCTTAAAACATAATCGATTCAGATTAATACCAGCGGTGAAACACAACATCCCAAACGGAATTTATGACGGAATAGCTCACCTAAAATTTGGGGGCAATTTATTTCGCCAGCTATGCATACGAGTCGTAGAAGTGAGTCGAAAATACGATGGCGGTAATTATGTTCATTACATGCCAGAAATGGATTTCGTTTGACGCTATGTCTTGGATTGTTTGTTTGATCGGAGATTTTTAGAATCAGGTTTTAGGGTAAGCGAAGAATGTCAGAAATAAAACAGATTATTAAAGGATATCAGTGTTATTATATCGAATCAAAAGTAGCGGCGACGGGTCATAATAATTTTAGGTTTGTTATTATGAACGCTGTTGGGATATATTGTCCTCGGAAATTATCCTACTAGCGGTGAGATACAAAAACTCCCCAAACGGAATTAAGAACGAAATGGCTCACCTCAAATTGAGGAGCAATTCATTTCACAGCATCACAGCACTGCAAAAATCTTTAGGATCTTGTAATACACCAAAAATTGAAGTTATTTTTAATTAATGTCGATAATGGCAGAGGAAAAGGAGTTCTAGAGAAATTTCATGGATTAGGTTTAGTTTCTCATGCCAAACAGGTCAAATACGAAACTGAAGAGCGCATCTCCAATGTTACAATATCCAGGACTCCATTGAAAATATGCTGTTCTTAAAATCCTGTAATTTTATACCACTTTGGTAATAATACCATCCTGAGATGAGATGACTACTCAATGCATAAAAACAATACATATATTTTTAAAACATTGAAAACACATTTGAAAAAAAAAAAAAAATTACAATTTCAAATTAAAATAGTCCTGTCACAGGATTCGATCGATTTTATTATATTTATATGTATTTCACTTCATGGTTGTATTTGTTTTACTTTTTTTTCTACTACGTTTAGTTTTCAATTCATTTTTTTTTTATATATAATTCTGAACAAGTATACAATATATATATAATATTATTATTTAAAGATTATATGTATATAAATGTCCTGGTGATGATGACACATCCTGGAATCCTATTGTATTTTTTTTTTTATTATTATTTAACATACTTTTGTTTGTACCATTCATGGCCTCGGTAAAAAAAATTTTATGCTGATAGCGAACATAATTTTTAATGACTTTTCATATAGTTTAAATGAAATGTATATATATATGTAATTATATGTATATATAGGTATGAAACATGCACATAATACAAAAATAAAATTATATTGAATGAGAATCAACGTACTTGCATTTATGAAATAAATAATAGAACGAATGAATGAATGAATAGTTGAGATTATGATTCGTATATAATACACCCGTCAATTTTAATATTTAACATATATACATATTCATATAATATGCATATAATCTCTATCATAAATATTATATTATTATATTATATGGTGTATTAAAAATCAGGTTTTCAACTGTCCATATTAAATTTGAATAAAAAAAAAATCAGGGTAATTCATAATATAAAAGATCAACTTTTTTATATTATTTTGTTGCATATAATATAATATTACATATTATAAATTATATACGTATGTATATAATATCTATGTTATATGAAAAAAAAAAATTATATTGGATTGAATTAGGGTTGAAAAAAAAAATGAACAAAGTAAAAGAGTATAAGATATAGTTTACAGAGTTCTGCAGGGAAATATTTTAAAATTCAGTGACATTATTTCTTAATATTAATGGGAACTTTTGGGGCCGCAAGGCCAACGTGTTAAGATGGCACATGCTTTCCCCCATATCAAAACAACATTGGGTACTCTTATTCCCTAAAAAAAATATTCCTTAGCTTTCATTTATGAAATTAAAGTTTAGAATCCTTAATCTCCATTTATCTCTAAAGGCTAGAACGCGAGCAGCGAAGAAGCGATTGTTTTTGCAGATAAATGGACATGTAATTATATGGGTGACTTTTATGGAAAGCAATATTTGGTAGCTTACTTTCTATACATATCTTAGGCACTAATTAAAGGTTCCGTGGTTTATTTAATGTTTTTTTTTTTAAATAATGTAATCATTAATCAATAATGAGGTTGATATGATTTTGTTTAAAATTCTAATTCTCCAAGGTTTTGTTTTAACTTTTTAAGCTAAAAAAAACATTTGACATAAGTTAATTTGTGACATAGGTGACATAGTTAAGTCACAGAACCTGATGACGTCATTAATGTATTCAAATAGTTGGGCAAAATTCAAATTTAGAAATGATATTTTTATAGTTTATCTCTGGATCTTTAAAATTATGCAAAATTATAATAAATCGAAATTGCTGTTGAGTGCTCTTGAAATAGCTCTCTTATACGGAGTGTTCAATCCTTTTACTGGGGGGTCGCTTTATGTCAAATTACAATGTCAATTAATATTATGCAACTTTTTTTTTAAAGGAGCATAATTTCAATTAACATTTTGATTATTTCAAAATTGACCCACCTCCCCATTTTATTTATTAACTTAATGATCGAACTAACTTTTAGCTTTTCTTCAGTATATATATACTATAGAAGAAAAGGTTACAAGTTTGTCGGGGCAAAAAAAACAAAAATAGAATTTGTTCCGTCCTAAGTATGTGAACACGATTATTAGCACAAATATCAACCGATTTTGATCAAATTTGGTAAGAATGCTTTTTTCTTCAAAAGTATAGTTAACTTCGCAGATGGGCCAAATCGGACCATGGGATCAGGAGTCGCCCATATAAAAATATCAAACTTTTCGAGAAATCTCGAGTAGTTCTAATGATCAGAATGAGTTCAAATCTGGAAAGACAGTTTGACCTATTGACTTGAGATATTGCACAAATAATCCTCTTAGTTAAAAAAATTAACTATAGTATAAAGTTGGTTGGAATATATTAACCAATTTCGGCCGGCGGACTTATTTGTTTTTTAACAAGTTTGTATCAGTGTATAATGCAAATGATTTTTTGATAGAATAATTTTCTTAAGTATTAAATGCACTTATTAAACCCATCCATCTTACTTCCTTTTACCACTTATTATTTGATATATGAGTGAAAACTCATTATTTAATTATTTTACTTCATATTACCCTTCAAATTACCCTTCAAATGGGGATAATGATAATTTAATTTTAATTAATTTAGCAATAAATGAGGATTATAAAAAACTTTTTTCCAAGTCATTTATATTTAAACAAAAATAGAAGTTGTTTCGTCCTATATCCAGTCTGTAGCACTCCTCGAACTCCAGAATGAATCTTTTATGATTGTTTCCAGCTATCAAGTCTCAAAAGTCTTGTCGGATCAATATACGGTTGACCGATTGACTTGAAAAACACCTCTAAAACACCTCTTTTTAAATCATGTAAAAGTTTTCAATGCTATGCTCTTATCGACGCTCTTATCATTTATCGCAGCTCCAACATAAACACACCCTTAGCGTAGCTCAAACATAAACGCACCCTAAGACAATTTAATGGTGAAGTATAAAATAATAAATTGGCTCAATTAGTCTCTAAATCCATAAAAAAACATTGAATAATTTACAAAATGTAGAAAAGCCATATTATCTAATTAAATATTTATTTAATAATTAAATTAATGATCTATTATTAATCTTAATCTTTATAATATTAATATAATAAAATAGAATATTGACATTTTTCATTTTTTTTATTCTTTATCATAATAAAAAACCATTATTCTTAATTTACTCTTTCATACATAATATATTACATACTATACAATATATAAGTAATAATTCACATTAAAAATAAAAAATATTATTGAAAATGCAATAATATGCATCTGAAACAATAATAACATTCATAATTCATCCACCATCTTTAAAATAATAAAAATAATGAAAAAAAACTAAAAATAAATATATAATAGCAATAAACCAACTCATATGTCATATTAAAAAATATTATATTCAGAGATAAAATTGCTTTCTAGACCTTTCTCTCATCCTCTTCAAAAATAAAAAAATATACAAAATTAAACAAAATAAATAAATTAAGCAGACACTAATAAATAAATATATATTTAAAAATTTATATATATATAAACATACATATGGGATTCAAGAATAACTATACATATACATATACATCTTGTTGCCTCCTCTTTAACTAATCATTATGATTGATTGCCATTTTTAATTGAAATTTATAAATTGAAAATTGAATACCCATAAGAATATATCATCATCAAAAATATCGCATGGGAGAAAAATTTTTATTTCTTTTTCCATTTTTATTTTGTTTTTTTTTTCTTTTGTCTCTTTTTCACACTGGAAATCTTTGATTGTAAACTAGTTGTATGAATGATATAATACACAAATAATTACAAAATTATATAAAAAATAATAAAAACAAAAACCAAAAAAAAAATGACAGCGATAATGACAGTAATACAAAAAAAAAAATAAAAATATCAAAAACCATATGAGTGGATAAAATAATGCATGCGATATATGATACACGATACATTGAAATTGTATTAAGTACCCATGACAAAAAACAAAAAAAAAACAAATTTTTATTTCATTTCTTTTTTTCATTAAATTTTTTTGAGTCTTTCAATTTCTTTTTATACCCGTGCATATACATATATATGAACATCGGGTATATTAGATTTGCTCCTCCGTTTGTAACGCATCGATCTAGACGAGCTAGATATAGTGTCAAGGGTACGTATCGGCTCAGAATCGAAAAATTAGTCAATCTAGCTATGTGTGTCTGTCCGTCCGTCCGTCCGTCCGTCCGTCCGTGTGTCATCACGATAACTCAAAAACTAAAAGGGCTAGAGT
Source organism: Dolichopus griseipennis (assembly GCA_963082915.1). NCBI lineage: Eukaryota > Metazoa > Arthropoda > Insecta > Diptera > Dolichopodidae > Dolichopus > Dolichopus griseipennis. Next base: position 15,592,262 of record OY720444.1, on the reverse strand, counting down.
CTTGAAATTCACACAAAGTCATTTTTAGACAATTTCTAGGTTCCCTATTGTTTTTGTTTAAAATCGGACCAAGGCTTCGGGGAGCTGCCATACAACTTTTTTGCACCAATATGAATTTCTTCAAAACTATTTATACTACGGGGATGAAAATTACACACGGTTAGTTTTATATTGACTCCGGCACTTATATGAAGTTTCAAAATGTTAGGGCCCCATTTTCGGGGGGCTGCCATACAACTTCCTTGCACCAATATGAATTTCTTCAAAACTAATTATACTACGCGGATGAAAATTACACACGGTTAGTTATATAATGAATCGAGCACTTATATGAAGTTTCAAAATGTTAGGGCCCCATTTATGGGGGGCTGCCATACAAAGTTTTCGATTCAATAACTGTGAATCTAATAAAGCTACAAGGTTAAAATTAAAATTGGGCAGGTAAATTAATAGGGCAAGTTACTTGGCAAAGTTGGACATCACTCGGACCATCGGACTTTTAGGGTGGGCCAATTTTTTTTTTTTGTTTTTTTTTTCTTTGTTGTTTTTTTTTTTTTTTATTTTTTTTTTTTTTTTTTTAAGCTTAAGTTATGGGACAATGAATGAAAACTTTTTTTTTTGTTTTTGTGATTTTTTTTTTTTTTTTGTTAATTTTCTTTTTTTTTTTTAAGCTAAAGTTATGGGACAATGAATGAAAATTTTTTTTTTTGTTTTGTGACTTTTTTTTTTTTTTTGTTAATTTTTTTTTTTTTTTACGTCAAAATTATGGGGTAATGAGTTAAATGTATAAGAGAAGTAAATTACGGTTTATTTTATACACCATAGTGGGTATGCACGGGTATCTAAAAGTTGACAAGGGCAACTATAATCTTCCTCGTTTAATTTAATTTTTGATTTTTTTTTTATTATTTTTAAATTAGGTCTACCAGAAAATATTGTTGGGTTTTATATATATAAACAATTATTTAATAAATCATATTTTGAATTCATATTTAATCTTCACTTAATTAATCTCATAATTAGTTTCCTTAATATTAAATTACGTAAGATCAATATCAATAGAACTCCCTATTTATGGTATGATCGGGATCGATACCCTATATATGGAATGCAAATACCAACTCCCCGAATTTTAAATACTCATTAGATTAAAGCCATTTTGAATGTGAGTGCATAGTAGATAATGAAAAAACATTATTTATTAGAAGGAGTGAGCAATTTTAAGATTTTAAGTAGAACTGACATAGAGATTAGAGCGTGGGTGGAATGCGTAAAACTTAGTTCGAAGTTTGGGTAGGGATAGGGTTTAGCTGATTTTCAGTTTTATGCACAGGCGATGTTAGTTTTTATTAACAAGCAAACGCAAAAAAAAAACTTCTTATGGTTTTAAAGTAATTCCAGAAAGCAAAATTAAAAAAATGCAATAAATGGATGGACAGAAGATTTTGTGACAGAGAAACATTAGGCTGTTTGGAAAAGTTTAATCTATTACAATTCATTTTCAGTTGTATGCCGTGAACTCCGTGAGCTGGTAAAGATAGATATGTCCCAAAAAATAAGATTTATATAGGCTTTCTTTTGCTGTCTAAAAGTAATTCGTAAATCAAGATAAAATTGAATGCTAAAACGTGTGGGCAGAAGATATTGAGGCGGAGATACATTAGACGATAAACCGCCCTGTAAACAGTGAAAGAATGCATGCAGAGTAGGAAACAGAAATCTTAAAAAATGACATTCATTAGTGAATAACTTAGTGTGCAGGGTAAAATTGAAAGCATAGACGTTTTGACAAGAAGCAAATTTCGCAGCAAATTATCAGACAATGAGCGAGTTTCAAGTATGGTGAAAAAAAATTATGCATGCAGCAAAGGATAAGGAGAGCTTTAGAAATAGAATCGAAGACTTTTTTTTAAGAGAATAGTAAAAAAAAAACTAACAAAAAATAACTGTTAAAAAACTGATAGGTACAAAATACTTTCTTAAAAAAATGTAGCTTCGCTCTATTGGACCAACCTCTTATCACACAGTTAAATAGTGAGTGTTATTTACTAATCAAACTTTAATTATGAGACTGCTATCAAAAATGGTTTTTTGACACTTGATGAGTGACAAGTTTTTGGTACAATAAGATCTAGGTAGACCTAATTTAGTATTTCATAAAAAAAAATTACTATGCTTGTATTATTTTAATTTTAATATTTACTTCAAAAAATCCTAAATCTGTCATCGTTATAGGAGATTTCTTCCTATTGCTTCCTAATGCTGATGAGGATGATGATATATGAATTTGAAAAAAATCCATTAATATAAAATAAACTTATTATAAACTCTTTAGAAATTTTACTAGTTAAAGATTGAATTGCCTTTAACATAACAAACATACATTATACAAAAATATCAATTTTAATTTATTTAGTCAAATTTTTATTTTTTTTTATTTTTATTTTTTGTAAAGTTTGAAACATTGCTATTTTATACTTAATAAAATAAATATATTTTTATATATACATATACACAAGAAATTCAACAACCATTATATATTATGAAGTTAAATAAAACAAAAAATCTTTAAGTATGGGAGAAATTGTTTAAAACTTGAGTATAAGAATATTTATATAAATATAAAAGTTGAAATTAAAAAAAAAACGAATGATATAAATCACCCTATAATAAATCTTCGGTCATAAATCCATCCATGTCAAGTTAAAAATGAAATTGAAAAAATAAAGACACCAACAACAACAACAACTACAACCAGCAACAAATTTACTTTACTTTATTTTAATAATACAAAAAAAAGAAAAGGCTTATGGTTGCCATCAACTTGGCATTTGAGTATTTGAGTATGTTGTTGTTTTTTTTTTTTTGGATTTATATTCTGTTTGTTCTTATTGAACTTCAAACAGGCAAACTAAACAAACCAACCAACTCAACTCAACTCAAATCAAATAAAACACCAAAAAAAAAAAATATATGAATTGAAATAAAATTCCATACCCAATACACCATATTTTTTTTTTTTTTCCTTTTTTTTTTTTTTTGGGGACTTCTAATGAAAATTTATTTCATCAAAAAATAGTAATGATATGGTTAAATGGAAAATATTTCTAATATAAGGTCTAAGGTAGTAGTTATGATGTTTATTGTTACAGTAAAATCTCGATATATGAAATGCTTGGAAATTGGAAGCGCAGTAAAAAAACCTTCTTTTAAAACACTTTCATTTTAAAAATGCGGAATTCATTAAAAACATTGTTATCTGGATTAAAATATTTTAATAAAAGTGTATTATTTAACACAGTTCCAAATAAAAAGATTCGACTGTCATTGTAAATTTTACTATTATCATTTATGTAAGTATTTGTAATTTGAAAGCTCTTGATAAGGAAATCCTATATCTCGAATATACTTTATTCCATTGAAAACAAGCTTCACTGATCGTCTGGTCTTGAGATAGTTGGTCACTCCTTTTTTCTTGTTCCGTTAACCCGTTAAAGCACAAGAGTTTTTAAAAATTCCATTATTTGCCTTCTTCATTGAAAACGATTTATTACCTTTAAATGTTGTAGGTGTTTAACATCATGAATATGGAATTGGCTATGGCATCAGACTGAAAATTTGTTAATCGTCTTGTCTCGAGCGTCAAAATAGAGCGACTGAATGTTCTCGATCAATTCAAGTTTTTATTTCTTAAGAGAAACTTTTAAAAAATAATCTAAACCTACTAGGAATTTAGAGTTAAGACTTCAACTCACTAAAACATCCCTCCCCTCCGTAATCAAAGTAGTAATTAATTGAAAAAATAGCTTGTGCACTATAATGGTCGAAAAGGGAGAAGGGAATGCTATAAGAACCGATATTTTAGGTTAAATGAGCAAAATTAATCTGAAAGTTAATGTAATGTACAAAATTAATCTGAACACCAGGAGCCATTGCTATTCACCTAAATATGAAACCTAATTAAATATATTATTCAAAAAAATTTCTATTTAATATTATTTATATAGACTAATTATAGAAATATATAAATACATGAAACTTGAGGCCTCGGTGGTGCAGTGGGTAAGTATTTGGCTAAATAACCGAGAAATTGCGGGTTCGATTGCTGTACGAATCATAAAATATTTAATTAAAAAAAAAGTTCCATTTCTTTACAAAATTACCATGGGAACCAAATATAAAAATTCTCAGCACTTTAGTTTGGATTTTTCATAACCTAAAGAAATTTTAAATATGTATTGTAGTCGTATACTTGGTAGTGTATTGTAGTCGTACTTAGTCGTACTGTAGTTATAATTGTACTTAGTAGCCTGCACATCTGCAAATTATCATTTTCCCTCTTATGTCTAAATTATTTGGTAACTTGAAATTAATAAGTTGTGATTTTGTGCTTCCATAGCAACTCCTTTTCTGAACACAGTACTTTTCTGAACACAGTATTTCCCTGAAGTACTGTTCGTAAAAAAAAATTTATTATTTCTTTGTAATTATTCACTTCTCCAGCTGTCCAAAACTACTTTCATTAAAGAATAGATAATGAAAATAACTTTAGTAGTCGACAAACATAATTCTGAAATTTCTATTCTTAAGTAACTGTTCATGTTAATTTTAGTCCCATTTGGGTCTGAATTTATTTTAATGTATCTAATTTCTCTTTATACACGACATTTTCGCATAAATTATTGCACAATTTAACCCTCTCAAGAGAACTTTTTTTAACTAAGTATTTACCAAGTACATTAAGTAATAATATAAGATAACTAAATTTCTGAACAAGTAAACCTTGTATCGGCAACATTATCAACTTTTTAGAATTAAAAAAAAAAAAACAGAATAACATCAAAAATATATATATTTAATTGGTTATGACAGCTGCTGTGGGATAATTAGAGATTAATTGTTGTATTTATAATATAAACTTATGAATTTTTTTTAATAATTTTTTTTTATTTTTGCTTTTGCTTTTTATGATAAATGCCAGCATTGTGTCAACATATTTCAACTATATATAACTAGCAAACTTATATTTTACATATGTAAAGGTCTTTCGAAGATAATCAAAATTCAAATATAACAGAGCAGAAAATACAAAGTGTTAAGAAAATTAAAGAAAAGCAATTCCACACAAAAAACAAATTACAAAAAAAAAGTGCCAAAATGAGTTCTGTACAGTGAGTAAGAAAAAAATCATCAATAAAATAATATAAAATATTTTCAGTTTATTGTGGTTGTTAATGTTAATGATGGCGAGAAAAATGTCCGAAAGAAAAGAGCTTCGAAAACATAAAGTACTCAATTTTGGAGACTTTTTTCATATCCGAAAACTCTCCGAAACCAAAACGAAATATTCCCCAATTTTGGGAGTCCTATAATGCTATTAGTATTATTTTTAATTTCGGTTCAAATCTGAATCGCTTTCTTTTACTAGAATATTAAGTTTGAAAATATTTAAGAGCTGTTTTCGAAGTTGAGACAGTCCTCTTTTAGGGAATGTTTAAATAAAAGGAGATACGTGCTTGAAACTAACTTATTTTTGTGAATTTTCATACTCAACCTTTGAAAAATACATTAAATCGCGAACTTTTTTCATATCAGTATTTACTTTGATGTTTTGAAGATTTTTCGCATATCAGAAAGTCTCCAAAATTTATACTAATTTGAGGGATTTTTTTTTAATTTGAAAAAAGACTCCAAATAAAAGAAAAGGTGTTCAATATTTTTTCTTGCGGTTTTTTATCTTGCAGACTTTAATCAAAACAGTATTTACCTTGGGGGTTTGGAACATTTTTGCAAATTGGAAAGTCTCCAAAATATATATTTATTATTTATATTAATATAAATCGATTATATTTATACTTTTTGGATATAAAAATTTCTATGACTCAATAACTCTTCAATTTTGGAGACATTTTATTAATTAAAGAACTTCGTAAAAACCCATACAAATGTTTGGAGGATTATTTCGTATTTTGTCTTGTGATTTTTTTCCATCTGAACTTTTTTCATGAACCCATTGTTAATGTTGTCGCTACTTTTGTTTGATGGTTACATCTTCGAAAATAAAATAATAATAATATTCAAAATATAATCACCACTGTCTTGTCTATTTCTTTAGTTGAATGAAATACAGTGTTAAATGTTTGTCACATCAAAATAATTTGTTTCAAAATTAAAATAATTTTCTTTAGAAAAAAAATACATATATATATTTTTGGCACTTATTTTTGTGTAAATTAATAAAAAATACATTATATTTATATATGTGCCACGTCAAATTATAATATATGCATATGAAAAAATATGATTTCTTTTAAAGTTTTAAAAGATTTCTTTCTTATTCTTGATGAAAACAAATTGTATTTTATAATAATTTTTATATGTGAGTCAAAATACTGTCAAAATGATTAACATAAATCATTTAAATAGAATGCGGATGATTGTGCCAAATTATTAATGAAAGAAAATAAATCTTGAATTGATTTCCACTTAACTTTTCCATCTTCTGTTCTTTGTACGTATGCTATGTTCCAATGTTTGATTAAATTACATTGAAATTGAATATTTGCTAACTGCCAATCTAAATAATCCAGGAGGATCGGTAAAAATTCCCCAAAATTCTGAATTCTTACCAAAATTATCGCTACAGAATTCTAAAAGCCAATATTAGGAATTAGAGTTGGTTTTTGGGGATTATGATTTTAGTGATTTTGTCTTTGGGGTTTTTGATTTTCGGTATTCCGGGTTTTCTGGATTTTGTGTTTTAGGTTTGTATTTTTGGAGACTTTGTCATAGGGATTTTGTAGCGAACCCATTCCAGGATTATGTAACAGGCATTTGATTGATGGAGGGATGGCTGTTATATCAGCAAAAGAACGACAGTTGCATTTGGAGAGAATCAATGGAAGTGAAAATATCTGCTATATAGATGTGTTAGTGATATTTTTTAATTTTACAAGATTTCAATACTTTTCCAGCGATTTTCTTAAAATAATGAAAAAATTAAACGTGCAGTATATACATTATGATCACATTATTACAAAAAATTAAACCAAATAATCAAAAAAATTAAATTGAAATTATGAAAAAATCAAAATTTAAATTAAAAAAAACTGATGTCTGATCTCTAAAAGGGATCAACAAAAAAAATGAAGGAAAACAAAATAAACCAGCACTACATTAATATTTGAATCTATTATAATTAGAAATATTTCGATTTCTAAGAAAATATCAAGGAAAAATCTTCAATATATGGCGTATGACAGCTAAAAAAATATCTAGAACATCATTTTATAATTAATATCAGAAGATTTTGAACTTTAATTTTAAATGCAAAATTTTCTAAGAATTTTTTTAATTATTAAAATTGAAAATACAATTGTTGGACAATCATAATATAGTTGGTTATTCAAAGGAAATACCGTTACAATGTTAGTGCTAGAAACAACGTCATAAAACATTTCGAAGGAATCCCTGAGGTGAGAAGAATCTACAATATTAGAAACTATAAAAATAACTATGCAAATAATCTTTTGAAATCTTGTTATTTTACACCTATACATTCCCATTTAAATTAAAATTCTAAAATAATTCTGATAGATGTACATATGGATACTTCTTTGACGTTTGAATGTTTGAATGATTTCGAGTTAAAAAGCCTAAAAAATCTCTTTAATAAACCTGTGAATATTAATACTTCCGAGATTTATGATTTGTTTCATGTTATTCCGTGAGGAGCATAAGGCATCAATTTGACATTTCCATCTCACACAGTTTCCTCCTGCTTTTTAATAGACTTTAGATCTATTTTTAAAAATTTTATTTAGAAGTTTCTACCGAATGGAGTCGAACTCCCAAAAAAGAAGAGCACGCACATGGCCAAATAATACCTGGAGACGCACAACACTAAATGACCTTAACCGATGTAACCTCACATGGCAGAATGCAAAAACAGCAGGAGAAAACTAAATGGATGCTCTATGCTCAAATGGATACCAATGCTCCTCGTGGAATAACAAAATGGACCAAATGGATGCCCTATGCTCCTCGTGGAATAACATGAAAAAAATTATAAATCTCGGAACTATTAATAATCACTGAAACAGTGTGTAGTACTTACTACACGAGTGAGATGGAGATGCCAAATGGATGCCCTATGCTCCTCGTGGAATAACATGAAGAAAATCATAAATCTCGGAAGTGTTAATAATCACTCAAACAATATGTACTACTTACTACACAACTGTTAAATCAAAACTAATTCGAACTCCACGCAATCACTATTTTTCAACTCAAAATGAAATTCTAAATACCACCTTACACATATCTCAATCCTAGGTAACAATGAAATAACTAGCAAAATTTAAATAACAAACAAACTTTGTGCCTAGTAACTTTCAAAATGATTCAATTATTATTACTTTCTTAAATACATCTTTAAATATAAAAATAAAAAAATTACAAGAATATTTATTATTTAGACAAATTTTTCAAATCAAAATTGAATAATTTACCGCTTATTTAACAGTACATACACACACACACTCCTACTAATATTTTAGTGACTAGTAAGACGCCAATTATATTTTAAATGTAATAAATTCTTGCAACTGAACTGAATTAAACTGATCTTTAACTAAAAAATATATACATATATATTAAACTAATAATAATGTATTTAAATTTAAATAAAATATATATATATATATATATATATATATATAATGAAAGTCCAGTTTCCATTTTTATTCGATTTTCATGACATAATTTATGATCATTTAATTCACGGGATATCATTTTGTCTGAATTTTTGTTGTTTTTTTTTCTAAAACAGTACACACAACTGTACATTCACTCATTCATTCCTTTTCTTATTGCACTTTATATATACATAGACATGTATATACATATATATCTGAAATAACCCACCTTTAAATCTTTTTAGCGCAGGAAAAACAAAATAATCAAACTAATATTACTGCAAATAATGAATATTTACGTTGGATTGTTTTGGTTTTGTTTTTCAAAATGTCAAAATGCAAAAAAATATATAATAAACAAATTACTTCAATTTAATTCCATTTTAAAAAATTTTTTGATTGAACAGCTCTTAAAAGTTTAAAAAAAAAACAAAATCGTAATTCAATAATTTACCTGATGGGGTATTAATAACAGTAATAAAAATTGTTGCTTTTGTAATATTTTTTTTTTATATTTTCCATCTCCTACTCCTAAAAAGATGAATTTCAAATTTTTATAACTTCTTTAATTTACTGAATAGGGATGGTAACACTGTAATCGATTTAAAATGATCCTAGAAATGAAAATCAATAAAACAAAGCCATTCAACTTTAAATCAGTTTAGATTTTACAGTACTTTAATTTACTAAACTACCCTTTTTAGCACATTTTCAAAAAATTTTGTAAAAATGTGCCTATATAGCTTCACTCTGTCCGTCCGTCCGTCCGTCCGTCCGTCCGTCCCTTTTTACCTACGATTGACTAAAAAATATCAAAAATGGGTAGGTATTGCAATAAAAATAATTTAATGTTAAAACTTTTTTTTGTAGCCCCTCCCGTTACGGAGCTACAGCCCCACAAAGTCGAAAAAAGCCCCATATTTAAACAGTTATAATTAGAGTTCTATAAGGTATATTTCCAACCTGAAAACGGTAACAGACAGCTGTTTTTATAAGCTTTAAAAATTTTTAAAACCCAATTGTATAGGGTTACCATACGGTACTAAAATTTACCGTTATTCCAAACCAAGTTTTACAAAATTTTTGGTCCCTCATAACTTCGGAACGGCTAAATCTAAAAACTTGAAATTTTGGGAGAAGTTAGATCCTTAGAAATAAGTAAGAGTCAGTTAACAAAATTTTTTTGTCACGCCCCCTCTTTAGGAGCTGTAAGGGGTCGAAAATTGAAATTTTGCTAAAAATTTAGCTTTTAAACACCTATAACTTGAATACCTGTCAAAATTTTTTTTTATTTGTATACAAAATTGAAAGCTCAAAAACGAAAGTTTCAATTAGTGTCAAAGGTTTTTCTTAATTTTGACTTTGTCCGTCCGTCCGTATGTTTACAAAAACTTTTACACCGTTTGAAATAGAGTAAAGAAATTTTAACCATGGGTAGATAATACAAAAAAATTAATTTCGTAGAAGAATTTTTTTCTGTAGCCCCACCCGTTACGGAGCTACAGCCCCCCAAAGTTGGAAAAAGCCCTATTTTTAAATTATTATAACAAGAGTTTTGTTAAATGTATTTTCAATCTGAAAACGGCAAAAGATAGCTGATTTTATAAGCTTCACAAAAATATAAGGCCAAAATGTATAGGGTTACTATACGGTACTAAAATTTACCATTAAGCTAAACTCAACTTTTGAAAAATTTTTGGCCCCATATATCTTCTAAACGGTTCAACCTAGGCTCTTGATATTTTGGGAGAAGTTAGGTCCTCCAAAATTAATAGGAGTCGGTTAACAAAATTTTTTTGTCACGCCCCCTGTTTAGGAGCTATAAGGGCTCGAAAATTGAAATTTTGCTATTTTCAACCACCTGTAACTTTAACACCTGTTAAAATTTTTTTTTACAAATATGCAAAATTTACAGCTGCAGCATTATATTTCAACATACGTTAAAGGTTTTTCTTAAATTTGAAAGGGTCTCTTTAAATTGAAGAAATTGTTTCTTGGTATTAACCATTTTTGGTTAGATAATATTCTAGGTAAAATTCCAAATTTTGTTGGAGTTCCAAATTGATTTCCTAGAACCGGAAAAAAATGGAAGGGTGAACACAGGAGGGGGGTGAGCAGATCCATCATAAGTTTGCTAAGCAAAAATTTGGCAACCTTCCCCATTGAAGGGCTACTAGGTCTTCAAAATTAAAACTTTTATGTTCTTATAAAACAGTAACTTATTCACCAGTGTAAGTTTTTCCAAAATTAAACGTTAACATTGAAGCTCCAACATTATATTTTGCACTTATTAACAGGTTTTCTTGAATGCATTGGGGTTATATTCTAAGTATTTCACTATTAGTCATATAATTAATGAAATAACAAAATTATAATATTATCATAATATATATTTTTATAAAAATAAATGCTAAAATACTCAGTAAGAATCCGTATATAATTTTGAAAATGTGCTTTTTAAAAACCCTTGGTTTTTTTCCCTCACTTGTTTAACTTACTGAATAGCGATGGCAACACTGTAATAGATTCAAAACGATCCCAAAACTAAAAATCAATTGAACAAAAGCATTCAGATTAAATCAGCTTAAATTTTAATGTACTAAAATCTTTTTTTAATTTATTGATAAGCGATGGCAACACTGTAATCAATAAATATAATTAATAAAAAAATTCTTTAACTCAATCCAAGTCCATTCAAAATCAAATATATTAGATTTCACCTTTACATATTAATTTCGATACCTATTTCGATATTCAATCAATATTCCCATCCCTGTTTTATTTTAATATCAATAAAAATAATAAAAAACCAAAACAGAAACATAAACAAATCAAAATTGAACATCAAAAAAAACAGTTTCGATCGCTTTACTTATTGCACAGATAATTTGCAGCATTTTATTACGATTTAATTCAGATGGCGTTGATTTACTGTCATATTACAAAAACAACAATAATAGGAGAATTGAAAAAAAACAAAAAATCAAAGAGTTGAATTAAATCAAGTTAAATATTCTGTGTCTTTATAGCTATATACATATATATATATATATATGTATATATATATATATATATATATATATATTTTCTTCCTCTTCATTCTTCTCTTTTTTAACTTTATTTTTTTCATCATCATCTTCAACATTCTTTTTCACGCTGTTACTGTTGTTTTTGTTGTTATAGTAACGATTCAAAATTCTTTCCTTGATTATTTTGTCGAGTTTGTTTGTTTGTTTGACTCATTTTTTTTTTATAACCATTTTTAATTCCTTTTATTGCAATACTTTAAATACGAATATAAAATTTTTTATGTACTTTTGATAGGTATATAATATAAATAATCAATGTTTATATAAATAATAACAGTATCGGACAAAAATTTGTAATTATTTCATTTCAAAAAAATAATTGAGCCTAATTGAGCCTTTTAAACCTATTTTTGAATGAAATCCGGCAATGTTAATTCTAAAATGAATTATTTTCGAATTTATTTAAAGAATGTGGAAAGTAAGTGGATTTTTTATTTAAAGCTTGTACCAGCATGTAAATTACCACTGTTATATGAATAAATAGCGTTTCGAATGTGGTTTGAGTGACTCAGATTTAATTCAAAGAATAATTAATTTGTTCTATAAATTACTAAGGCTTCGGTATTTATTTTCCAAGTGGAATTTAATTATAATCCTGTTCTTTATTTTGCTCCAAGTAATTTCCTGGGTTATGAAAAACTTCGCATTGAAAATGTGAGCTTACAAATTACTTTCATATGGATCTTCTAAGTCTTGTTTCTAACCACTTGTGTGGCTTAGAAGTCTGTATATTTCGAATATTTCAGGATTTTTCAAGGCTATTTCAAGAAACCATTTTGCCTTTTTTGTTTTCCATATAACTCCGCTACTAGGACTTCAACTTGACACCTCCATCACATACGATTTTCTGCAGCTGTTTTCTATGTGCAGTTTTATTATGATGCGTCTCGAGGTATTATTCTTTTCGCTATTCTAAACAAGGATATTATACATTAAACTTCAAAAAAAAGTGACAGAAATAACTTAACTTCTGACATAAAGTGTAATATGTTTGAATAACGGAACCTAATATTTTCTGACAGGTACTGTAAAAATATTTAAGGTACCCACAATAATGTGATAATGTATTAATAACCTTTTTTATTACACGTAAATTTTTATATATGTATATATTTATACATATCCATTCTTACATAATATATAGCTATTCATAACGATTTAAACTTCATTTTATTACTTTTAATGTTTTTTTTTTTTATTTTTTTGGACTCTTCTTCTTTTATTGACTGTTTATTTTTTTTCCAGAAGAGTTTAAGAGTTTTTGCTGTTGTTGTTATTGTATTCATATAAAAGTCAAAATACCATAAGAAAATTTTATGTCCTTTTAAGAAGGAGATGAAAATAAACCATCATAAAATACTTATAAAAATTGTCATTTGGTATTTGGACAAAACAACAGGAACACAAAATACAAAAACCCAATAATAAAATTCAAAATGTCATATGTAAATTGTCAATTTTATTAGTTTAAAAGTTTGACACTTTGAGTGTCTATTATAAAAATAATGATTTTATGATGATAATGTTTTGACTTTTGATAGTTTTATGGTATATATTTATGTGTAATATATATATATAATAATATAATATATATAATGTATGTATATATTTTTTTTTTTCCTTTTTGGGGGCTTTAAATATTTTTTTATTTTTTATTTTAATTTTTATTGGAAACGGTAGTGATTAGTAAATATTTTCTGGTTAAAGAATTTTATATCTTAAAGTTAAATTACACCTTAATAAAATAAAATAAAAAAAAATATATAAATTAAAAATTATTCATGTGTTTTGTGGTAGATTAAGTTAATTTTCAATTTATAAAACCTTGAACTTTATGTCACATTTATAAAAAAAATATAAGGAAGGAAGAATAGTTATAAAAAAACTAAAAAAAAAAAAAAATAGAAAATTAAAAGTGACATGTGGCTAATTAACATAAAAATAAATTGAAAAATTTTTTTTTTATCACCATATTCTATTTATTACAGAATTTGAAAGATTATTGAACCTCTAGAGAAGCATTACATATAGGCAAAATGTGTCTAGTAGATGTAATTTGAAAAAGTTATATAATATAACAGATGTTCTATTTCTAAGTTATTACCGCTCGAAATTAACTGAAGAGGCATCAACTTGGTGCAAGGACATACTTCTAAGGATAGACAAAATTGTTAACTACAGATGGAAAATCATAAAGTTTTATAGAAATATCGTTAGTCGAGCACATCCACATTCTGAAAATTAACTTGAAACCTTCTTATTAAAACTACAAAACTGAATATAAAATAAACTTATATTGAATAATTTTTCAAAATTATAGACGAAATACGGCGCCGTGAATTAAGGCTCTTCGGAATGAATTCCGAGGTATTATAATCTGGGACGTTAAGTATTAATTCTAATTAAAATATTAGTATGTTATTCCAAGGCTTTATTTATATTAAAACATTATCGATATGATAAAATCAATCATCAGGGATTTACATAACAATTGCTGACCTATGACAAACTGGATAATAAAATCTTAGTACAAATAGAAGCTAAGAATCATTGTAAAATCAGGTCTTACCTGGCAATAGAACCCCTAATATAATACGTTGTAATTAAAACAATCAGGGTTGCAGTAGTCTGAAATGCCAAACTCAACTCATCGCTCAACTCAAATGATGAATCGCCTCATACAATTAGCGATACACATACGCTCACCGATCGAGCAGACTCAAAATTTGAGCTGAGCGATAAGTTGAGCCGAAATCTGAGACTTTTACAACCCTCGTTAAAATTAATAGTGGAATTTTAGTTTATTAGTGGAATTGAAATAAAATAACTGTATAAAAATAAAATAAATTTGAATAAAAAGTTTTATAAAAGTTTTAAAAAGTATTTTGAATAAAAAGTTCAGTTATAAAATTTCTAAAACGCGGGGGAATCTCCTGTTTTTAGTTAACAGTTGTCACACGAAAAAGATAATAATTTTATGTGTAGGTATATAAAATGCAAATCTTATAATTTAATATACCCATCTTTACCAACATAAACATTATAAACAACCTTTTCAAAATTTATAAAACCATTTACTACGATATACACGTTATCTATTCTGTAATGTAACCAAATGCAATTAAGAATCTACCATATACGAAACTCTTAATCACTTTATCAAAACCATATAAATAAATCAAAATCTAAATACATTTTGAATTAATATAAAATTGAAATATTATATACCATTCTATATAAGATAAGCTAATATTAAATAATACGTTAAACCAGAAAGTATTTATGAGATAGAAAAATGCCTCATAAAATTTACTTCAATCAAATGGATATAATGGCTGTTAAACTTCATTTATACATTACTATCTATATTCCGCCAATAAAAACTTCCTTTGCATCTCCTTAACCTCGTATACCCACCCATTTTAGAATGCAACCACAAACTCACCCTAACTTTCCTCAATTCGCCCGTTATATCAGTACATGCAAGCAAAATAAAAACATAAATTCACTTAGACTGTTGTGCAATGATAATGACTTTAAAAGCCAATAAAAATTATTATTATTAAGAAAAAAATAAAATAAAATTCGAATACCAACTCCATCCAGATCCTAATCCAGTGCTAAGTACATATATAAATTTACAAAAAAAAAACAAAATCCTTGTGTTGCATCTATATTATATTTCGCCCTTTTATTAATGATAAAAACCAAATCCCATCCTTCATAACAATCGTAGAATATTAAAAAACGTTCATCATTTTGTAAAGAACTTTTCTGCAAAAAAAAATTCCAACCTAAGCATTTTCCATATTGCAAAAAATTATAAATGTTACAATATTTTGAATATAAACTATGGTTAAGAATAATAATAATGAAACATTACATCCGACATCATCAATACGGATGTTAAAATCGCATATCCTTTATTTGCCTCCTTGCCAAAATCATAAAAAACCCAACAAAAGCCAATTTGATGGAAGAGCGCATCCTGAATGATGAATTTTAAAATTTTAATATTACTTTGAATTTTCCATGGCTATGATATTTATATTGACGCTGTTATACAATCATATAAACAATAAATTTAATAAACATTAGTGTATCCAGGAATAGAAGCAGCAGCAGCAGCAGTAACATCCAATTTAAAAATTAAAAACAGAAGCATCATGACAATAAATAACAATGACAGTAAAATGGTAGCAGCTTCTCTTTCTCTCTACTATATATTCATATATTTTTCAAAATTTTGATGGAAAATCATAATAAACACTTTGATAAGTTGAATATTAACTAGCTAGCCAATGATAAGACGATTTTTTTTCCTTGTTTTTGGAGTTGTAAATTTATTATAAACCTCTTGGCTGTACAACTATATACACTGGTAAACAAAGCACGTATTATATATATACATATAGGTAACAAAGGATGGGGGGACAGTAATAATACCAATGTATAAGAGTAGAAAATATATAGACTAATAAAAAAACTGGCATCAGTAACATCAACCATCTCACATCTGTGATGTTATGAATAAATTTTTTTATATTATCTATAAACACATGGTTTAAATGAAGTTCATAATTTTTATCTTATATATGCGGATTATGATTCTGTTGAAGAACAATTTATTTGACTGAAACCCAAAACTTTTGATGAGCTCTTCCCATAGTATTCATTTACTAAAACTTAATCCTAAAACTATATACGAGTACACGCGATTAAATTGGGAGAATCCAATGTGCAGAACCACTACATTCTTAGAGTGATGGAATGATGTACCGGACACCACTATTGCACTAAAAAATTATATCAACTTGTATAACTGATGTTCCCACTATTATAAATGATTTTTCAAAAAAAATGGACCCAACAAAATGCTTCGAAAATTTATTAAGGTAATCTTTTTGAATTCTTTTGCTCTGGAATTTTTGTATGTCAGTTAAAAAAACCAAAGGCAATCATTCTTTTGTACATTAATATGCAAACAAAAAAGTGATGGATGTGCAATTTTTATTCATTCGTTTTTCGCGAAATAATTCGTTGTTAAAAAAAACAAAAATCGAAAACAACCGCATAATGTATAAATCTATCATGGGGATAACTGTTCTGTAACAGTGTTATAATGTGAATATAACTGATACTATTAGCGTTTTAACTATTTTTTTTTGTTTTTTGGGAATTTATTGGTATGACAGTAATTTACTTTACTATGGGAATAAGAATGCATGACTACAAAGTCGTATATCATGAATAACGGTATATCCTCAAACTAACGGTACATCCTCAATTTCAATACAAAAGTCACTCATAGTGTTAGGTAACAGTTATTATTAGTTTTTTTTTTTGTTTTTATTTTAAATTTCTAGTTTCAAATAGATGGGATGTTAAAATTTTAAAAGTGGGGGGAAAGGGTGAGACATGGTTTCTGTTTAATTAAACATAGAAATATGAGGATAACTTCGTTTTTTGTTTTTATAAGGCTAACTAATATGATTGATGACAATGACTATTCACTGGATCATACTGATTGTTAAACTATACATTTATAAATTATGAGCAATTGAGTGTTTTGGTTCTTTTTTTTTTTGAGTATTATAAAAAAAAAAGCAAAATTGATGAAAATTATTGCACTTGTTTTGATTGTGACAATTTTGTAGTTTGTTTTTTTTTTTGGTTTGGTTTTTTTCTTTTTAATGGTCATAAAATAGTTTTTCATTACGCGATTTAAGGTGGACATGCTTTTTTTTGGATAACTTGTATATTTGTTTTTGAATTTACGAGATTGTTTTTTATTAGACAAGTTTCATATCATGTTTAACAGACCATTTAATAGTTGAAATGATGAATTGATTTGTAAATCAATAAATCATTTTTTGTTTATAAAATCAAAAAAAAGAAAAAAACAGCATTGAAAATAAACAAACAAACATTTGAGTGTTATTATGATTCAATTGATTAGATAAATAAATTTTTTTATGTAATTTACTTTAATAACTTTTACATTTAAGAACACTTTAATAAACAACCATTAAAATTCTATCAATTTTAAGAGTCAGAATGATGAACTCTGTCAAGAATAAGCTGGAAGTCTTTGTAAATAAACACTTGAGAATCCTATGCAAACCGAATAGAATCACCAATAAAAATCTATGGGACTTAGCGAACTAAGAACCCCTTGTAAAGCAAATAAACACTGAAAAAAGACGAAAATGCTATAACTAGATTTTCACTTTTATGTTAGAACCAACAAAACGGCTATACAGCAAGAGGCAGACCCAGAATTACATGAAAACACACATTCCTAGAAGAAATAAATAGATGCGATCTGTCCTGACACATAATCCAAATAAAAGCATGAAACAGAAAAGATTGGAAACTTCAAGTAGGATTCCCAAGTCTTCAAGGAGTATGCGGCAGACCCAGACCCAGAATGACATGAAAATGGACAATCCTTAAAGAGAGAAGTTGAAGCGATCAGTCCTGAAACCTAATCCAAATAAAAGCGTGAAACAGAAAAGATTGAAAACTTTAAGTAGAAGTCCCAAGTCTTCAAGTAGTATACTCGTAATTTAAATTTCAACGGTTAATTATATACTTCATAAACTATCTGTTAAAGCTTCTGTGGTAATCGCTAGTAATCAAACAAATAGAATGACTATACAGTATCTTAGAAAACTCTTTTATATTAATCACTGGTTAACAGGCTAGCTGTATGGTATCTCAAAATATTTCTATTGATAGAATTAACTATGGTTAGTTGATTGATTAAAGTGTCTTGTCCTGTTGTGCCTATCATAACCGCAAATATCACTCTAACATCGTTTCGCTGCCACTGACCCCAAAATTTATATTTAGAATTAATTAGACTTTATCTTATATCCGTTTCATTGCATTTATAAACACTTCTGAGACTTTCTCACAATTGAATTAACCTTTTAAATAGCTTGGATATTGAATTCACGTCTACGCAGACCACTTAGTCGGCACTTGTTATTGGCATGTTAAGATGATGATCCTTTTTTTCTTATTTTCTTTACCCCAGCTGCAGTATAGCAAGTTGGCTAGTGAACCCACCTGTTGTTGGGTCTTTATTCGGGTCTTTATAAAATCGATTGTTTTGTCAGATCTTTAATTATCCAACAATGGTTAGCTTTTTAACTAAATTTTACTCTTTAAAACCCGGAAAATTTTAAATTTTAACAATCCCATACACTTTTATTAATCCTTTCTCAAATCTACATATCCAAACAATCCAAAAAACTTTATTGTTTTTTTTTTAATTTTTCTAATTTTTTTTAATCAATCACAACCCATCATCTATACTATAAAAACCCAACCAAAATAACAACCAACACAAAATTTGAATTGAAAAATACGTAAAACTTTTCTTAAAACATAAATCAGTCAAACAAATAACAAACAAACAAAACAAAAAACTTTTATAACACAAATACAGAATAAAAAAAAGATAAAAAAAGCAGAAGTGGTAAAAAACCAATCGTTAGAAAAAATAAAACATTGAAATCGCATCGTTCGTGAATAACAAGAGACACAAAACAAAAAAACAAAATTACTTTGCGATGTCAGGAACGTTTTATATGTTTTTTAAAAACAAACTCTCGACCGCAAAATAATATCCTGACAGATTGAAATCTGCACAATTTTTATCCTGAAAGATGAATATTTTTCTAAAAAGAAAAAACACAAACAACATCAGAATACAATTTTTATTCACCACCCTAAATACTCACCATATCAATAAATAAGTAAAAGTTATTTTTCCACCCTCCTTTCAAATAAAACAAAAAATTTAAAACTTCCAAATTTTTTTTTTATTCAAATAATTCAAAAAGGGTATTCAAAACTTGATTTTAGATGCATAACATATTTAGAAAAATTGTACAAATTTTCGATGTACTTTAAAGTTAAAAAACTCTTTTAGAATGTAAGTAATTAGTATTTTATCTTTGGTAGTCATTGAAACTAAAAAGCTTTCAAATTAACTTTTTTGTTTCCATGACTACCAAAAATAATTTCCATGACTACCAAAAATAATTTCCATGACTTTACTTACTTAAAATCGTACTTAAACTCTAAGTACATGGTATATGGTACATGGTATACTAAGTACTATATTAAGCTTAATTTAATTCATATTCAACCTAATATTTCAAGAAAAATAGATCTTTAATACTAAAGTATTTTTGGGTATTTAAGTACTTGAAAATAAGTATTAAAAATAATTTTTAAAGTAATTAAACTAAAAAATTGATTACATTCTGCGAATTAATTTTTTACTTAATTCTTTTACTTAAACTAAAAGTTTTTAAGTATCAAAATCTTACTAATACTGGTACTTGAAAAAGTAATCAGTTATGAGTATCAGAGTATTTGGTAATTGTACTTGTACATGGATTATACAAATATGCTTTATTGTTGGTAAGTGTTAAAAAGTAAAACTAGTATGCCTGCACTTCGAAATTCGAGGAGGAGGATAAATAATCGGAATCTTATATATGTATACATGGTGGAAAATGAAAATTGGAAAATTATGAATGGAAATTGGGAAAAATTTCGCAAAACTATTTTGAAAAATTTGATAAAAATTCAAAAACTTGTAGCTTATTAAAGCACGACTTTAATTTTGACATTTCATATGACGGCTGTCATAAAAATATGAATGCAAGTCAAAAAATTAATTTTCTGCACATAGTGTAGGGCTTTACCATTAATTGCATTAATTGCTATGTTCCTCCTATCCTATTGTAAGCATTTAATATTATTATGTATTAATATCCTATTATTATTTATTTGTTTGTTTTTCAAATAATTTTAACATATTTTATGATGGGGAACTTCAGTTTATATTTTAAATTACTCAAATTTTTGTAGTTTTTAAAAATATTTCTTATTTGGTTTTGTATTTGTTTGTTTTTTAATAATTTTTGAGTTTTTAAATTTAAAAAAAAAAAAACATCATAAACAATAAAAAGTTGCGTAACTTTCTAGACAACAAACGCGATATCAATTTCCTTCTCTATTTTTTTATGCAGAATAGAAAAAACATATTAATAAATTTTTAAATTAAAAATAAAAAAAAAATAAATTATAAAAATATCAGGGACTCATGTGTGATTTATTAATAAAACAAAAAATAAAAAAAAAACAATTTTTCTAATAATTATAAATGAAAATGAGTTCTTTATATTAATTGAAAATGTAACTTTTAAACATATTTTAAAATATTGTCTGTCAAAAACTTTTTTTAATGATAAAATAATATTTTTTTTCTCATTAATTATTAAAAAAAAATAAAACTTCAAATTAGAATACAGAATTTTTATTTTAAATAATCAATGAGACAATTTGACACAAATGGTATACATCGTATAGATTATTAAAATTTATTAAAATAACATAGAGAAATCCTGAAGTTTTTAATTCCACACAGTGTATTTTAAAATGTTTATTTAAACATCTAATATATTGGAAACAGGGATTGCTATTAATTTTATATAACAATCTTTCCATTAAATTTAGATGTGATTCGATAAATTCTTATAAGAGTTTTTGGCGAGGCCTAGTAAGAACATTAAAAGCAACCAAAGCAAGAATTTTAACACACTTGCTAAAATTTTATAAATATTAATTCAAAATTTTTCAATATATTAAATAAAAGATATCATGATTCCATGTAACTTAATTCAAAAAGTTCTTTAATTCTTTTAACGCTTTTAACGCTCGATTCATATATACTTTCTCCTACTATAGTACCGTTTGATATGCCTTATAGTTGATCCTATTCTTATCACTCATTTTTCTGAGATATTTGAAATTTGTACCTCACTTTTATCCTACCGGAGCTTATCCTCCGGTTTTTTTCATAAAGGTCTTCGGTTCAAACCTAAATGAAGTTATGGTAGGTAATTAATAGCAATAGCTTATAAAATAAAAGGGGTTTCATGTTGTTCTCTCTTGAATCCATCTTGTAAAATAACTACAGCTGAAATTAAAGAATTTGTTAATCAATTATTATTAGCAAAAATGGGGTTTAGTAAATTCTTCAAACTCTCAGGATATATCACATCAGAGATGACCTGGATAAAAACACTATCGAAAACCTTGACGACCTAGAAACTCTTAAAAGATTTCAAAAGCCTTATTTTAATGTATCTTTAATTCTCATTGATTTAATTAAAAACTATACACCTTTAATATGATAATATTTTGTCAAAGTTAAAACTACTTCAAAAATTTATCAAATAAATTCGTTTCAGGTCTCCATCCCTCTCCGTTATAAAAAAAAACTCTAATTTAATTAAAAATGTATAATTTTTAAACTTTATAATAACAATTAAATTAAAATATATTTGAATTACATTGTAATTCTATTCATTTTCATATTTTTTTCATAAATTAATTATAATTTTATTCAAAAAAAATCTTTTAAACATTAATAAATTATAGTAAAATTTCTACAGGAGACAATTTCCTTACAAAAAAAAAACAAAATCACAAAGTAACTTTTACCTGACAGTTACTGTTATGACAATAAAATTTAATTTTTTATTTTGTCATTTTTTTGCATTAACTTTTTAGTTAAAAAAAATGTAATCATTCTTTTTTTCTAGTTCTCTTACTTAATGGCTTGGGTACAATGAGCGCAATCATGACGTAGCATAAAAATTGCAAAATGTCAAAAAACGTGGCCGTCAAATTTTTCACTCACAAAGCAAATGGTTGAAAGCGTTAAAATGTAAACAAATAAAGTAAATTAACATAATTAATTTTTCAATCATATATTTATAACAGCTGATAAAACATAAACAATTAGTTTTCAAAATAGCGCAGAAGTTAGAAGTTGATTAACTTTAAGCGCCAAAAGTGCGTTGAAACTTTGTTGTTACTTTCATTGTGTGCATTTGTATTGTTTTCCATATGTTTATCTTTTCAAGTAGAATTTCAACGTTGTGATATGCGTTAATTGTGCTCAAGAGGTAACTTACAATACCCCATAGATAAATATATACATACATACATACTAAATTATGTAAAACTGTTGAAAAATGGAAATCATAATTTCTTTTACAGTTATAATTTTTTTTTTTTTTTTTTGAGATTTCTATGATATTATGACGAATGTATTATATCCACCTTTTTTTTTTTATAAAACATTAATTTTTATAACATTCATTTACTCATACTATCATTATTATAATAGTATTTGTATATTTTTATATTATATATAATATATATTTAATTATATTTAATGTATATTATTCCACCATTTTTATGTTAAGTTTAAAAAATCAAAAAAAAAAAAAAAAATTCATTTCAATTTCATTTCGTCCTGTCCCTAAACTTAAATGTCAAATACAAATTAAATAATAACGGTATACGTTCGTCTATTTCAAGTAAATTCTCTTTTCTCTCCCTTCACAAATCACCCTTCGCTCTCTTTCTCTCTTCAAGTCTTGTAAATTTTCTGTGTAAGGTACTCTTGGATTTAAAAAAAAAAAAAAAAAATCAAAATGTAAGTGTATAATATAGTCGCATTACTTTTACTTATAATTATTTTAAATTTGATGAAGAAATGTGTGAAAGAGACAAAAATATAGAAAATAAAATGAAAAAAGGTTTTATTTTTCCGTGATTTTAGTTGAAAGGATTTCTTTCTTTCCTTTTTGATTTGTTTTTTTTTTTTTTTTTATTTTTATTTTTTTTTTTTGCGACTATGCGACAGTTTCATTTTTTTCATAGAGTGATGATTTATGTGACACTTCCCATTGAAATCATTATATATATATATATATGTATAGTTTTGTATATATTATTATATTATTTTTTAATGTGATTAAAGAATATAAAATAGGTACATATACACATTTGCAAGCATTTTAAATATGTATTGGTATAAATAGAAGAATTTTGTATTCAGAGATTGAAGTATATGTATATATTTTGTTATAATATTATGGAAGGTATTTTTTTTTTATATTTTATTATAAGTGTACTTTTAAAAAGGAACTGTTAAAAATTATAGTTAAAATTTATTTTTTTTTTGTAACTATTTTTACATCAGACATTTGTTTCTTTTTTAATTTTTTAAACGATTTATTTAATTTATTTTCGCAATTTTTTGATTTTTTTTTTTTTGAAAAGTAAAAATTTCATTTAGTCCTTTCAAATCCTTTTTTTGAAATATAA
Organism: Dolichopus griseipennis; assembly: GCA_963082915.1. Taxonomy (NCBI): domain Eukaryota; kingdom Metazoa; phylum Arthropoda; class Insecta; order Diptera; family Dolichopodidae; genus Dolichopus; species Dolichopus griseipennis. The sequence continues at coordinate 15,568,270 of OY720444.1, read as the reverse complement.
TTGCATTTTATGTCATAGCTGTAATAAAAGAAATGATTTAAAAGAAATTGAAAAAAAAGAAAGCGAATGAAAAAGGACTTACAGGTACAGTGGTATGCAAAAAAATAAAAACAATTTTAAAGTATGTATTAAAAATGAAATAAAATGTTAATGAAAACTTAATTCGAATCTTTAAGAGTTTGGGATTTTAATTAAAGCTTAAAATTAAATTTATTTGGGGAATTCAAAAACTAGGGCATCAAAATTGGATTTATAGCCATGTTGAACCTTGGGAACTATAAATTCTTCAAAATTTTGAAAAAAATTTAACAAATCCTGAATCTCGTTTAAGAAAATAATTAAAACTGTAATATATTAAAAGATTTTTATACAAATTTCCATTAATTGCAAAAATTCCAAATAAATGAGCAGGCACACAAGTAATGAGGTGAAATAAAGCCCGAAGCAATTGCACTATTATTCGGGTCTTATTGCACTTCTTAAATAAACTTAAACTCGCAAGTTTTTTTGCACTATCAAAAGTTGACGTTGCTGTCAAAGTCTACGCTAATCGCACTAGCGGGCGTTAACTTTTTAAAATAAAACCAATAACTTGCTGCGTTATCTCTAACTACCCATATGAAAGAAGAGAGGTGAATGAGGAGAGATTTTAAACTTGGATTCAAAATCAAAGTATTCGCAATTTACAGAATATTTATATATGTGTATATGTGGGATTCTGAATTAAAAGAGATTTTAGAGTTGGATTTGAAATCAGGGTATTCCAGAATATTTCTATGAATGAATTTACGAAATAAAGTCAAATACAGAAAGGAATCAATGTCAACTGCCTATTTATCAATTTAAAACCAAATGGTATTAAGGTCAATTGACTTTATTTCCCATATTTTATGGATTTGACAGTTCAATAACGCCAGAAGGGTTTTATTTCAATTTTAAGAAGAAATTTAGGATCTTATTTCACATTTGTTACGGGGTCTTCTTGAACTTTAAAAAGTGCAATATCGTTATACAATTTCGCGTTAGACAGCACTTGCAATTGCTACAAAATACCTCTAATTAAATTAATTGAAATCATTTCTCAGAAGGGGCTATCAGAACTACAGAGCGAATGCAAACTCAATTTATTTCTTAAAACGATTTTTTTCAAGGATTCGAACAAAATCATGTTTCATTTGTATACAATATTGTGTTTGACCTGTGCGTAAAGAAATGTTAAAAATTTTATGATGACAAAATATTTTTTTTTGTGTTAAATAGTATTAAATTGGTATGATTTTAAAAAATTTTAGAAAGTTGTATTGTTCTTATATTATTATTAAATTGTGTCCTGTTGATGACAAATAAAACAGGATAATGGTGTGATTCATATAATTATAAGCTTAAAACAACAACAATGGTTTATTACTTAATTTGTATATACAAAATAAAAATTCGTCCTTTCTTTTATTTTTTAATGACCTTTTTTTTAAAAAAAAAAGGGAAAGTTATAAACAAAAGAACAGGATAATGGAAATTTGAAGTTAAATTTTTACAAAAAAATCAAAGAATTGTGAGTTTTAAAGTCAAAACAAAATTTGGAAGGTAGAAAGTCGATTGTACCCAGAGATTATGAGATAAATTTGATTATGAGATTTTAGAACTTTAACTTTACGGATGTGAGCATCAAAATATCATTCTTATATTTAATTAATTCTTATATCTCGACTACTTGGACCAATTCGAAAAAAAATTAATTTAACTCCTAAAAATATGCAAACTCAAAGAAATTACTAAATTGAATATTTTCCTACAATCATTCCATAGTGAAATCTACTTAGGACATACTGCAACATTTTTAGACCATTGCAAGTTATTTTTATCATATTTTAATTATTACCAATATCAAAACACAGGAAGTATGAAAGCCTCTTAAAAAATCTAAAGATTTTCAGAAATAGAAAGTCTTTAATTAAAGTTCTATATACCGAACAATTGTATAGCACCTGTTCGAAAATAAAATCCAACAATAAATTTCTAACAAAACACTTTTATAAATATAATAAACTTAAGATAAGCTATACATGACGTGTAGTAAATTTGTTAGAATATATATAATTATTAGAAGTTAACGATTTTTTATTAAGAATTAAAATCTAGTTAATAAAAATCATTAACATATTTTTAAACACTTAATTTTAAAAAAACATTAAAAAAAATCAGTTAAAAACCGCCTTCGATCAAACAGATATATATCAATTTTAAAGTTGAACAAAACTCCTTCATCTGGATCGTTTTTATAATATTTTAATGTTATTTTGCTTTGAGTTGTTTTGTTATTTTTTTATTATGATGATAAAACTATAAAATATTGGGTGTCAGTTACGAATAAAGTGCGAAATTAATGTTTTTTAAAATGTTATTGGATGTTGTAATTAAACTTATTGAAAAACTCATATAGGATTACAACATGGGACTGTCATGGTAGCTATCAGCAAAGTTATATAAATGTTAATTTATATAATTCTTAACACTTATAACAGAAATCAAAAATTTTCTAAGATTATTATCCATTCCAAGCAATGTAACACTATGATTTTTGAAGCATTGCCAAATAACTTAGAACAAAACTTTATTAAAGAGATATTTTTATTTGGCCAATCAAACTATTTATTTGTTTACACAGTTGAAATAAAATTCTTAGATTCCCTAAAACTGAATTTCTTTACCCTAAACTGTAAACATTTCTGTTCTTTACCCTAAACTGTAATTCCTTCTGTTCCAGGCATTCGTCCCTTATTTAACAGCAATATATAGATATCGATTTTAAAGACCTAAAACAAATCCTTAAAACTTTTGGAAAAAGTATCTATTAAGCAAACATCATTAACATATCTAAGTTGTCATGAATATGGAATTTGGATAGATTCTATCTTGTTATAGAAAATGTTTTACTGAAAACAGCATTAAAAGATTTTAGAATTGGAAAATTATTGTAGTTTTTCTAAACTTGTATCCATTATTTATGTTTCAATAAAGTAACCACAGCCAAGTTTAAAAGAGGCCATGCCACAAAAAGAATGTGTAAAAATGTTTAACTATTTATAGTTGATCAAATACAACCATATCCAAATAGAAAAGAGGCCGTGACACAAAACGGATTTCAATATTATTCTGGTGTTTCTAGCTAGATCAAATAATAAATAAGAGATCAATCATTTGCCATAGCCAAGTAGAGAAGAGGCAATGCCACTAAAAGGATGTGTTATAATCTTCAATAATTTATAGTTGAATCAAATATAACCACAACAAAGGAGAAAAGAAGCCGGCACACAAAAGGGTGTTCAATATTGTTAAAGTGTTTCTAGTTGAATTTAATGAAACAATAAATATCTATTATTTGCCATTGCCAAGTAGAAAAGAGGCCATTCTACAAAAATTAACATTTCAATCAAATAACAAAATAAATAACTGTAAAATCGATCGAATTAAACTAATCAAAATCGATTCATCAACACAGTCGATTCATTATAAAAATCGATTCTGAAACATAATAATTTTTCAACAAAATCAAGCTCAGGGTTTATGTACAAGTATATTTCATTCAGATCTTTAACTTTAATCGTAACAAATTATATTGACAAAAACAAATAATATAATGTATATTAAAAGCGCGAAACAAAATCATGTGTGTATAAAAAGAAAAACAAAAAAAAAAAAATATCGCGCATCACATAAATCTCAACATAAGTGAAGAACCATTTTTTTTTTTTTTTCGTCTTTTTTAATTTTAAAGAAAATAAAAAATTTAAAAAGTCAGAATTTAATGCGTTTTTTATGAATTTATGAGCTGTTAAGCGTCTGATAATAATATTGAATTAAATATATATACATATACTTTATGTATACTTTATATTATGTATTTTTTTTTTTTATTTGTATTTTGGAGACTATATTTGACAGCAATAAATCATTCAATCGCATCATAAAAGACTATAATGGTAATAAATAATGTCGTTGTTTTTTTTTTTTATATTTAATTTAATGTTATTTTTAAAACGCTTACAAATAACACACAAACACACAGATTTTGTGTTATTTGCTTATGTTTAAAACTTGGTGAACGTCACTATATAAATTGGTGTTATAATAAAAAAAAAATTTAATAATACAAAAAAAAAAGGCATTAACCACCAACACATATGCTATATAGTAAGTATATTATAAAAATAGCCAGATTATCTTAAGATATACAAGATACTTTCAGATCCAATAATTTTAAATGATTTATTCTAATAATAGTTAGTAGTTATGACTAACCATCATAAATTTTAATTCTCATATATAATAAAATTGTGTAAGAATTTTTACTTAGTAAATTTTAATTAAATAAGCGCTGTCATTTTAATATGCAAATTTTTATTATCATTTATTTAAAAAAAAATATTAAATAAAATTTTTAATGAAATTTACGAAACCCATTAAAATGATTTATGATAAAAATTATATTGTTGTACTTAAGTAGAATTTTTTTTTAATTTAAAACAATGATCCAAACCAAAATTCTGTGATGTGTTTGAGTAATATTATTCCATAACTAATATTGAATGGAAGGGGTTAAATATTTATAGGTGTAGATACTAGCAGAATATTTTGGTGCTGCACGGGTCTGAGAATTAAAAACTGTCTCAGAATTACAAATAAATTTTAAGAAAATTGAAGCAACGGAAAGCAATCAGTCAAACAAATTGAAAATTGAAATTGGGAACTCTGTCAAACTATTTTTAATTAAAGTGAAAAAATAAAAATCCCTATTTAAAAGGTTTAAGTGTCGTCGCAAAAGGTTATAAAGGATCCTAGAGCGCAATGCGATTACTCATATTCTTAAAGAGACTCATATACTTATGTAATTTTAATATCTCAAACCATTTTAAATTCAAGAAAACTGTTGAGAACTCAAGTGAATCTTTTAGCCAGCACAAAGGTAAATCAAAAAAACCTTTATGCCGAAATAGGTTAACAAAACAAAACGAACGAGTTTTCTTCATTGATTCTGGTGTTTTCCAGTTATGAACGTATAAGCTAATCATTTTTTATATAAGATGCATATTAAAATTAACGACTCCTCAGCATATAAAACAGAATTTTTTAAACCTAACTATACAAATAGGGGGCTATCTGTGAATATAAATGGTGGACTCTTTTCTATTATTCTAAAAAGTGTACCGGAACGATTCACAGGATTCATAGACACTTTTAATTATCTTTTAAGAAAGTGAACTAAAGAATTACACTGATAATCAAGGAGTTCTCTAGCGTTCTAATATAACAATTAAGGACCTAAGAGAGAAAGATCGGATCTTGTTCAGAAAAAAAAACATGTAAAATATAGATAGAGAAGAAAAGAAAATATTCTTAATAGTATTAAAAAACAAAAATTATCTAATATTCTTACCTCAGGTCTAATATATTTATGCGATTTGCTTAACGAAGTATTTTGATACTTTATATGCAACTTATTTCGGTGCTCTCATATACCTATTTATTGATTTGACTGCGTTATATTATAGTTTTAGAAGTACAAGTTTAAATTGTTGAAATGTTCCTCAAAGTGTTTCTAATAATAAATATAGTTCGCAATGTCGCTATTCCTTAAATAGCTAACATTATAACCTGGACCGTTTCGCAGCAACTACATATCACTTATCATATAATCAAATATTAATTTTTTCGGTAAGTTTTTCTTATCCCAAAACTATTTTTGATAAAAATTCAATTAAGTTTTTGATTAGCAAAACTTGGGTGGCACAATTGTTAGAGAGCCGACCTTTCATGTGAGAAGCGCGATTTCGAATCCCAATGAAAGTGAAAAAACTTTTATCTGGTTTTCAACTGGACTCAGCTATCATCCTTCATTTTGTTCAATTCAAAGTAATGTCTTAATCAATAATTAATTATTATATATCTTTAATAAAAAATGCATTAATATAAACAAATAATTTAATTGAATAATATAACTCGCAGATATAAAATACCAGTTATATGGTATGGTACAAATACAAAATTATTAAAATATAAACAAAATAGAATTGTATCTATTAAATATATATAAGAGATTTCTACACATTTTAAGACCTAGTACTATCTCAGTCTAAACTGTTCATGTGAAATTCATTAAGATCAATTCTAATAATACTTATATAATATGACCCTCCTGTTCCAACATGTACCTACTATAGATATACTTATTGGTCTTACAGTTGAACAGTTAGCACTTAAAAAAAAAACTGAATTATTTGATAAATGAAATATTCACTGATCGTTGCAATAAGGCCTAATTTTCTTTAATATATCGCAATTTATCACACTATTCTATAAAATTCTATTTATCATAACTTAAATACGTAAGATCTTCTTCGTCCACTACTGTATACTTTGTTTCTCACTTAGAATTAACCCTTTTTAAATTACAAGTTCCCACTTCTTTTCAACTTTGTATATACATGCTGCTTATTAGCAATGCGTTTTTTTACATTTTTTTTAATAATTTCAATAATTCGCAACCACTTATACAATACAATATAATTTTACATAATTAACTATAAACATAAAATTTTCCATTTTTTAAATAAAAAAAAACCGAATTGCCACCGAATTTTATCCAAATATTTTATTTGCAACATTGTATTTATAAATTAGTTCTTTTAATTTCCCCAAATCTTTAGCGAACAAAAAAATGTCAAAAAAAAAGCCAAAAAAAACCAGCATATTTTCAAAATTAATTTTTATTATAACCCGATCAATATCAATTTTACGACAAATTCCCTCTACAATCAGCTAAAAATTAAATATTCAAACATTTTATATTTTGTTCAACATATGCAACATAATATATTTTATAACATTGTAACGAAATTTAACGCTTAATTACATCTCTGATATTTAAATGTATCGCGTATACAAATATAAAAATTTAAATTGAGTTTTTTTTTTTTTTTTATTTAAGTCAAATATTTATTAATTTATTTTTATTGTTCTGCTTCTTTTTTTTTCTTAATTTAATATAATGAATTTTGTACATTATTAAATTTATAATCAAAAAATGTATTAAAAAAAAAACAATCAACACAAAATTCCCATCAAAATTAAAGAATTCGCTTTACTTTTCACCTTTCCTTCATTTTTTTTTTTAACTCAAATTATTACCCAAAAAAAAACCAAATGGTTCCGAACAAACATTCATGCAACATTATATTATTATTATTAAAAATATCATTATTACAAATATCGTAATTTGGTCAATTTTATTATAGCATCATAATTAGTGTCAAAAATGTTGCAAAAAAAAGTTGTTGCAAAAAAACAAAACAAAAGACAACTTAAGCGTCAGTCAAAATTTTTTATTATTAAAAATCAAAAAAAAAAAGCTCAAAATCGCGCAGGTTATCTTTTTACTCAAAAAATTAAAAAAAACAAAATGATTTCATTAAAAAATAAATTTTAATGAATAAATTCTTTTTATTTATTTATAGGTAATTTTTTGAAATTTATTTTAAAATGTTTTTTTTTAATTTAAAAAAAAAAATAAAAATAAAAGAAAACATTTTAACATTATTTTTTTTTGCATTAATAAATAAAAAATCACTCAATAACGGTCTGGTTTGAATTGCATTTGAGTGACTATCTTTAAATTTTCATTATAAAATGTAATGTATTATTGTTGTAAATTTTATTTTTTAAAAACATTTTAACTGATAAAATATAACAGTTAAGTAATAAAAAAAAAACAAAAAAAAAACAGTTAAAAATAAATAATCGGAAAACAGCAAGTGATCAGGAACAGCAAATCAAGTTTAAGCGTTTTTATATAAAAAAAAAAATTTGTTTTAAATAAATGAGTACTCCCTAAATTGCTCATATAAAAAAAAATATATATGTATGTTCGATCCAATAATTTTCATAATTTATTATTGACATTTTTGATTTTTTGTTTATTTTTTTTTTATTGCATTTTGTTAAAATGCATGTTTGTATGAATGTAAGTATATAAGAGTTAATATATTAATATGTTTGTTTTATTTTTTAGTTTTTTGAGTAATAAAATATTTTTAAGGTGTATTACTCTGGTTTTTTATTGTACTTTTAAATAAGGCAAATATTAATTTAGAAGAGTGATCTGGAGATATATTTTCTGCAATATTAAATAGCGCCGCAATAATAAATGAACATATTTTTATGAACATATCATCTTAAATCAATCTACATTATATTTATATTCAAATTGGAATGTTTATCCAACAAAGGTCTTTTTCCTGTTATTGCCTTAAACTCCTAATTCATTTGGTAAATCAACTAAATAATTTACAACTCTATAATATGCTAATGCTTTTTTAAAATAACATGTCTTCTTGCTGCAATTGTTTCCATATGTAATTCGTTCAGAGGCAATATCGTTAGAATTTTCATATGCAATAGAATTCTCATATGTAACATACTTATCATATAGAAAAATTTCATAACATCAAATTTATATAAAAAATTTTATTTAATAACAATAAGATTAACAAATAATTGGCTTATCATCTGAAGTTTGTTGCATCTTTCTGCGGCAACTGCTTCCAAATGTAATTCATTTACAGGAACTACCGTTAGATATAGAATTCTCATATAAAACATACATATCATTTGGAAAAATTTTATAACCCTCAATTAATATAAGAAATTTTATTTAATAACAATAAGATAAACATATAATTAACTTAACTTCTGAAGTTGGTTGCATCTTTGTGCGACAACTGCTTCCATATGTAATACCTTTACAGTAAATGCCGTTAGATATAGAATTTTCATATATAACCTACTTATCATATGGAAAAATATCGTGGCATCCAATTTATATATGAAATGTTATTTAATAACAATAAGATAAACAAAAAATTTACTTAACATCTTAAGTTTATTGCATCGTTTTTTTTTTTTTGGCAAGATTAAACGTTTATTTTTTGGTTTTTATTTTAAAAATTTAATCATATTTCATTCTAAATGGCGATGGATCAGTTTATTTTTAGAATTAAATGTTTCGAAAAAGTTTTATAATTATAATTTAAAGACTTTTTTGTTTGGATGAATAAAATTAAGGATGTTATAATTTTGTTTTTTAATTTAATTAAAATATATATATTTTAAAAATGTATATATATTATCAGATTATAAGTGGAATTTAATCAGTAAAAATAAATATTTATTATACTCAAAAATTTTGACATTTTAATTACTTATCATCGAGCATATAAAAATAAAAATTACTTATCAAAGAGAAATTTTTTAAAAATTCAACTTGAAAATGAGACTTTTTTTTATGGCTCAACTTTTTTTTATTTTTGGATATTTACAGCTAACTGTAAAACTTAAAATGTGTTTTATGATTGAACCACTTATTGTTTCAGTCATTTGGTAATCCCAAACTTTTTTTTTGAATAAGTAAAATCAATATTATTTTAATCTCCTGGCCTTGTTGATAAAGGTTATGCTTTACTTTAGTTGAAGTTAGTTTGAATATAACTTGGGAAGTTTGAGTCATAAGTTATATCATATAATTTATCTGGAACTTCTATTAACTTCAAATTTTTATTAACTTTGCTTAAAAAATAAATTGGAAACAAAATAAGAGATGATATATAACAAATTTTCTTCAAATGCAGCCTTCCTGATTCTTAATATTGTCGGTCCATTGGCGGCTATCTACAATGACGAATTCCTGGATGATTGAAGTATGTGTTTCGTTCTATTTAGTGATTCCTATAATGTGATATAAATAGGCTGCTCTCGTTACTTTAATATTTACTGATAGTATAAGACTATTGTTATCCTATCTTAATACTCCGATATTAAATACCTTGTCAACCCCAGGATGTTTTTAATTTTTTTTCGTCAAGTAAAATATTTAAAACAGATTTACAGTCTCTTGTAATTTATAGTCATAAGTTAATCCCTGATGCAACATAAGCCAAATAAAACAGATTTACAGTCTCTTGTAATTTATAGTCATAAGTTAATCCCTGATGCAAGATTGCTGTTTAATTAATTAAATACGCAACAGTGTAAGGCACTTTTTATCAGCTGTAGCTCATTTCACTCCTTTACTTACCTAGTCGGAGGAGCTATTCTGTTTAAGCAATTAATATGGTCCCATAATTATATTTCATTTATATTCTCATATCCAACCTTTACTGCCTAACATAATCATATAGGGTATTCTTTTATTATTGATTTAATTAGCAAGAAGAGGAAATACAGTTAGTCAATACCAAGGCTTGTTATATTTTGAATATTTTCATTTCCATTCCGAAGATAGAAAATAAATTAATTAATATTTGTCAGTAAGTGTGATGTCATAGTTCCATATTATTAAAATCTTCAATTACATCACGGAATCATCTAATAACTAGTTCTTAATATTCCAATATCTTTCAAACATTACTCGCATATGATACACTCAATTAATTTTCTCTAACTCAATCGATCAATTATTGATTACTTCTATTAAATATTCAATTTTTTAATTGAATAAATTGATTCATTACAAGAATAATTTATTTCTTGGATTCATTTTTCAATCGAAATTTTCAATTTTCAACATTATCCGTTAAAAACAAGTAAATGAATGATTTTTTACAAAGTGACTCTTAAATAATATCTTAAAGATAAATTTCATATATTTTCAATATATTTCCGGTTTTTAGTTTTTTTTTTCCTTAAAACAAACAGTACACACAGATTCAATTATAATAAATTGAGTATTGAACCTGAGCGTTTTATTTTTTTTTTAATCTTTTAATAAAAAACCACTTAAGACCTCGTTTCTATACCATGTTTTTAACTTACATTGGGCATTTAAGAAAAAAAAAAGTTTTTCTCATTATTTTATTGATTGAATTATTGAATGCCATATTTAAGTTGAATCTTGTCGTAACCTTATACAGATAATCTTTTATATATTTTTTTTCGATTCCTTTTGAAAACGATGAGAAATTGTGCAGTTTTTTAAAAATTAAAGAAAAAACTGCACACAAAAATATACTTGTACTTATGATGACGACGACGACGACGATGATGACGACACACTCAATTTCTTTATAGTGTTTATGACATTTAAATGTCTCAAGTGGTTGACTTATTTTGAGTTTTTTCCTTTTGTTTTTCTTCTTGTTTTTTTAATTATCTCATTCCGGATACGGTTAAGTCGAGTCGTAGCTTTGGGTATTAACAAATGAATAACAACAACAATCACAATAATAATGAATCTATCAAAATATTTTTGAATGATGTTTTATTATAAGATTTAAGAAAATTTTTTTTTTTTTTTTTTTATTAAATTAAAATATTTTCTTCAATTTTTTTTTTTACTTTTAAATGGAGATATTTTTTTGTTGGGTGACATGGCAAGCATTTAAAGAGAGTTAAGTAACATAATTTTCAGAGATCGATTTTTTAATAAAACCATTTGTATAAAAAGATGGGATAAGGTTGGGCAAACCAACGTACAAAATCGGTAGATGCCAATTTAACATATATACAACCTATGCTTAGATGATATCAGCTCGAAAAATACATCTGATGCGGTATTTACTTTGAAATAACTAACATCATCCAAAAATATTTAGTAACATTACCTTTCTGCAACAAAGCCATGATCCCTATCCATATTAAAAAATCGTTTTAATATTACATTAATATTGCAATTCAAATGGCAATTGTATACAGCAAAATCTGAATGAAAAGAAATAAATTTGTATGTAAATATACCATGTATGTGGTATGGTGTATAAGAGTAGTCTTACACTACCTCGAAGCTTTCCATTGTATCTATCTCTTCAAAAAAAAAAACTAAATCTTATCTGTGGATAACAGTTTAAAGCTATAAAAATTATATTAATATTAATACCCAGTATCTGTAATGCAATTTGTTTAATTAATTGTATACGCAATGGTGTAAGGAACAAAGAACATTTATATAACTATTAGTTGTAACGTACTGTAACACCTATCCATTTCATCCCATTTGAATTTACCGATCTCCTAACTTCGGAAGAGCTATTCTGAGTATGGTTCCATAATAATAATTCAGTCATATTTTCATATCTCATATTTAATACCTAACATTATCATCTAGGTTACTCTTTCATTAATGATTTCATTAGCTTAAAGCGCAATTACTATAAGGCATCCTAAACCTCGCACTATCAAGGCTTGTAGACACTTTGAATATTCTTATTCCAACGGCGAGAAAGGAAATGAAGTAATTACTATTTGTTAATTTACACTTTTGGAAGTATCTGCGAATTCAAATATTAAATTTAACCTCTTAAAAAATGTTAGAAATGTCAAAAAAATATAAACAAATACCATAAATAAAATACAGGCCTGGTTACTTTTAATACTATGTAATTTTGTTTTCTTTAAACTCTTTAAATTTTTAAAAAGCCGCCTTATTTGGTATTTTAATTTTTTTATTTTTTGTTATATTTAGGTTCTTTCTATATTTAGACCTCTTCTTGTCTAACTTTTTTTTTTTCTTAAGTTTCCAAAATGGAAACTTTGATTTTTCTTCTTTTTTTTGTGTTTTTTTTTTCAATCATTCATCATCAAAATTATTACAAATTGTTTTTAACTACAAATGAGTTGAATGATGTAAAATGGATTATGGCTGATAATATAATGGGAAACCTTCCAAAAATAGGCAATCATTTGTTATTTTAATTTTTTTTATGAATTGAAAAAAATCTCTTTTTGAATTTTGAAAAAAAAAAAAAAAAAAAATTGAAAAACAAAAAGAATAATGAAATTAAATATAAAGTCAAGTTTGATTGATAATAGAGGCCATATTTGTTTTTTTTTTTGTTTTTTGGTGTTTTGAATGATGAGAATCGCCATTAAATTGAAAAATAGAAATAAATAAATCATTTTTTTTTTTGTAGTTTTTTTATGTTATTATTCATTTTATATGTTTGGTTTGTCAGATGAAATAGATTTATTAATTTTATATTTTTATAAAAACATTTTTAATTAAAACAATCTATAATATAAAGTTTTAAAGCAAAATTTGGTTTTTAATAATCTGATAATAATAGAAGAATGATATCATTCTGGAAACTTCTAGTTTGTTTGGAAATTGTGATTTTTGAAGTAATGCCGAATTTTTTTTTTTTGAAATAATAGCCGGATAAGAAGTTTCTAAGAAATAATTTATTAGATACACAAATGATATTTTAATAATGTTAAGCTAGTCACTAAATTTAAAATTTAATTGTTTTAAACTTAATCTACTTAGATACACTGAATTTTATTAATAGATATGTAACCTAGTATAATTTGTTTCCTGTTCTTTTATTTTTATTTCTACTTCAAAATATTAAAGTTTTATAAAATGGGTATGGCCTGTTTAAATAATTTGACTATGCCTGGCCTGTTGTCAACAGTGCATAATTTAATAGAAAGATTAGTTATAAACATCTGCATTTAATTAAGTGGTTCTTTTCTTAAAAATTTTGGAATAATTCCTAAAAAATATTTAAAGTCATACTGAATGGATTGATATTAGTTAGACCTTTGTTTATTCGCATCTTGCTTATTAAATACTCATTCTAAAACATTTTAAATACATAATGTAATGGAATTGTTTTTAAAATGTAGATTAGAATCGGGTAGATTTGACACTTTTTGAGACAATTTTGAACCTAATTAAGATAGCTCTACTATTGGTATTAGTACTTTTGGACAATTAAAGCAGTTCATTCACAGTCTTCTGAACCATTTAATTGAAAAAATCTCATAGAACGGCAACACTGAATTTTTATTCATCTATATATATAAAAGCGAAAGTTTGTTTATTTGTTGGTTTGTTTGTTTGTTTGTTTGTTTGTATGTAGCGAGTTGGCTCCTAAACTGCCCAGACGATTTTCATGAAAATTTGTATATAGAGGTTTTTGGGTACGGAAAGAAATCGTGGCCCAAAAATTTTGCTCTAACGGACCGCTAAGTTGGGGCTGTGGTGCAAGTATTTAAACTTCTTTGTTCTAAAATGAAAACGGTTTTACCGATTGACTTCAAATTTTGTATACGTGATGCTCTTTGAGAATTGAGTAGACACTGTTAACAGTTTTGGAATTTATTAACCCATGTCGGGCCGACGGGTGGTCAAAAAAAATTTTGGGTTCAAATTTAGTCCGATTTTGCGAAATCATACTTTGGCTTAAAAGAAATCCCCAAAAAAAATTTTGTTGGGTTCTATTAACCCATTGGAGCCCAACAGCTTTTTATAGGTTTTTTCAATACTTTACTCTAAATTCGAAACGGTTTGACCAATTGACTTCAAATTTTGTATACGTGATGCTCCTTGAGAATTGCTGTTAACAGTTTTGGAATTTATTAACCCATGTCGGGCCGACGGGTCGTCAAAAAAAATTTTGGGTCCAAATTTTGTCCGATTTTACGAAATGCTGCTTTGGCTTAAAAGAAATCCCCAAAAAAAATTTTGTTGGGTTATATTAACCCATTGGGGCCCAACAGCTTTATATATATATTTTTTCAATACGGTTTGACCGATTGACTCCAAATTTTGTATCCTTGAAGCACCTTGAAAATGGAGTTGAGTCTGTTAACAGGCTTGGTGTTTGGTAACACATGTTGGTCCTACGATTGGTCAAGAAAATTTTTTGGAAGTAAATTCCGTCCAATTTTGGAAAGTAGTTAGTACTTCTTTGAATTACAAAAAACTTGAAAAATTACTAGAATAATCCTAGAAAAATCGTTTTAAAAAAAATTGCTTTAATACAATTTAAAAATAACATTTACACCATGTGTAATTTTTGTGTTAACACTCTGCAGTAACTTCAACTCAAATTAAACCTATATTGAGAGGCGCAGCAACGCGCACCGGGTATTAGCTAGTCTAATATAGAAATCAATTTGCAGATTAAAGCACAATCCAATCTTTTTAGAGCGAAAGTTTAATTTAATTTATAATGATACATTAGTCACTTGAATTTTACTTTATGTTATTTAAAAATTTATATAGAGCTCTGTATCAAAAGCGATTACGTATAAAAGTTTCAATATTTCTCTTTAAAACTTTATTTTTAAAATTTCATTACAAAATCATAAAAATTGCTATAAATTTCTTCAAAATATGTTTTTTTTTATTAATGTAATAATATATTAATATAATAACTATAAAATATTAAATTTAAATCTTGTTTTTTAAAAAAGACAGAAAAGCCGCATAAATATTGCATAATTTGCGCAACACACAAAAACACAAAATTCCAATTCACATTTAATCCGAAAAATTTCAAATTATAAAAATAATTTTTAAATTTAAAATAAATTTTTTTATATTTAAAATATTTAAAACGGTTCTGGTATAGATTACTATCAACAGGACAAAACATATTAAAATCCTAAACATAATTATTATAACGATCATCAAAGTCCCCGATCATTCCCCCCTTCCTCATATAGTCTTTGTTTAAAACGAGGAAGAGAGTAAAGAAGATTGTGTCAACTCTAGGATGCATATACGAACACAATATTGGGCATCATATCTATAAACTTAAAACTTTACTAATTTCGGAAATATCTGATACCTGGCCTTATTAAATATAAGGTTTTGCTCATATAAAAAAAGCAGTTGTGGAGCAGATTTCAAGCTTTTACAGAAGAACGATCGCTCTTCTGATCAGATCAACTGACTCATTCCTCGGCTCTCTTTTCGATTCGATGCATATACTTTTGCGTACATCTAATTCGTCACCCTTATAACGTCAACCTCATAGCGTCACAAACGTAATACCAGATTTAGTGTACTTTTAGGATTACGTTCGTACGTATATATACATACATTTTATAAAATCGATTTGATTTCCATCATTTTTGGGATTGCTTTAAACAAAATAATTATCGCATGGCTTATTAAGAAGAGTTAGTGAGTATTAATTTATTAATATTATTTTTTTTTTTTTTTTTTTTTCTTGTCAAATGCATATTCTCTGTCTCACACAATTTATTTGAATTGTTATTTGTCCCCAAAAAATAAAAAAATATCTCAGGATTATAATATTTATATATTTCCTAAAAAAGGAAGGCATATTATAATAAAAATAACATATTACTATTCATTTATATATTTCTTTGAAATATCTAAAAATATTAAAAGAGTACACACTCATGCAAACAAAACATTTAAAATCGATTTTTCTTCTTAAATACTTTAAGTTAATCATTTTAAAAAGTAACTGACTAAAAAACTTTATTATGGAAATAGTAGTACGTTTATGATATAATCTTGATTTATAAAGTTGTTTTAAAGGAAAGATATTAAAAAAGTTCTTAATAACAACAAAGTAGTAGTAGTTGTCCTATTGCGTTTTAACTTCACTTAAACTATTTTGAAAGGTTTTTTTTTGGGTTTTGTATCCATCCCGTACAGTTCAGATTCGAAATCAGTTCTTAGATTTCTGTTTAGAAAGCTAGTTAAGGGTGGGCTAGAACGGTTGGTCGAGTGACAGAAGCTTGATTTGGCTTGGCCTAACAATCTTTCAAAAACGTTCTCGATATTTTCGATATCACAGTGATTCCCTTCTTAGCTATTTTATTTGTTCTTCCGTTGTATTCGATATTGCTATGCCCCGCACCCACAGGAAAGTTTTTTTATATTTTGATTTATTGATTAAAACTTTTCCTAACACTGCATCATAAGTTGTGATAGTCGCATTAATACCATTAATAGCGCATTGACTCTCCATACAGATGACGACGTCATTGTTAATTTGTGTGTTATGTTATTTTGGTTCAACAATCGAGCAGCTTCTCTGACTGCTAGCATCTCCGCCTGGAATTTACTAGCTTGTAAGATTTTAAAATATTGGGTTGTTTCAAGAAAACACACGCACCAAATCTTTCTTGGATTCGTAGGTTTAGTTAGTTATATCGTAATTCATCGATCGCTCTTTCATTCCGCTCTGGATTGAAACTCGACAGCAAAATTGGCTAAAAATATAGTTCGGCCGGGTAGTTTATTAATAAACTATCCAGATTCTCTGAAACGAACTTCACTGCACCTTGCGACATATCTTATATAGCTCCAGGGGTAGTAAATATAGAAGAGTATTCAGAGCGTGAGTTGGGCATGTCTTGTAATTCCTACTAAGACTGGTCACTGTATTCTACTTAGTTTTATTGAATTATATTATCAATTCACTACTGGGAATCCAATAACGCATTCAATAGCTCTGTACGTCCGTGACTGAAGGCTCAATTTCTTGCCCTTGGATTTGCTGCAACCATAGAGAGAGATTTAAACTTTGTTAACCCTGTGTTCGATGTTAGATTTCCAGAAATGCTTTAAGTCTAGAATAACTACTAGATACTTAGCACAGACACTTTTGGATTTAGTGATTAAGAGAACCATTTCAGTCATCTCTAAGTTTGCACCTAGACTTAATTTAGTGGCGCAGTTAAAAACCATGCTTAAAGCTCTAATCATGATTTCACTAGACTGTAAATGCGTCCATATCTCCATAATATATAATTATCCTATAATATGGTAGTATGCGGAACAACTACATTTTTCTTTTATTCTTTTTTTTTTTTTATCATTTTCTGTTATTAATTTGCATAATTTTTTTTCTTTAAGAGGTTGAAAAAGTGATAGAAAAATTTTTTTATTCTTCTTTTTTTATTTTATTGTTATTTATTATCATTTTCATGATTCGTCTGCTGCTAACCAAATGATGTCGTCTTTTTAATCGTGTTATTGTTTTGTTTTTGTTTTTTTAGTTTTGTTTTTGTTTTAATTTGAATTTGGACAATAATCTCAAATCATCACTGGTGCAAAGAAGAAGAAGACTTCATGTTGCGTGATGTATGGCGTTGATCAAAAAAATTTTTTTTAACTTCTTTTTCTCTTGATCTTGTCATTGGATTTTTTTTTTGTCTCTTTTCAATTCAACAAAACCCATGATTAAAAAAATTTATGTATTATATAAAAGAAAAATTCAAATATATATTCCAATTTCATTGCCTGAGCAATGGCTTGAATCATTTATTTTTATTTATTATAATATCAATTTTCATTTTAATTTTCATTTTGAAAGGTATATGAAAGTTTTTAATTTTTTAATTTGTTTCATTAATTATTAGTTTTTTTTTTATTTTTAATTTATGTAATAAATTTACAAAAAAAAATTTATATTTATATATATTTAAAATATTAAAAGGCGAAAGAAAGAGAGGCACAAGATATATTATTAAAATATATTCATGAGAATTTTGATAATTAAACTTCGATTCATGCATACTTACTTTTCTATCTTAAACACTTCCCTTTCCGACACTATTTTTAGACAACTTTAAGGATTTACAATATATAGTTGATAAAGTAAACCATCATAGCGAATAGTTCAATTTAAGAATAAACATCTCAAAAACTAAATTAATGA
Organism: Dolichopus griseipennis; assembly: GCA_963082915.1. Classification (NCBI taxonomy): domain Eukaryota; kingdom Metazoa; phylum Arthropoda; class Insecta; order Diptera; family Dolichopodidae; genus Dolichopus; species Dolichopus griseipennis. The sequence goes on along the minus strand of OY720444.1, from coordinate 15,549,794 downwards.
TCGAAAGTTGTAAAAGAACATCACTCAGATATCAATTGAGAAAGTCTCCACATGCAAATATCTCGGCTGCTGGTTACACAAGGATTTGCTATATGGTGTAGAAACATGGAACATAAAAAAAAGGAGAACTCCAAATATGGGTACACCGAAAAGTTCTAAAAATACCGTGGACAGATTACATTACAACAAAGTCTTACGTAGAGCAAACACGGAAAGAGGACTATTTCTAAAACTACTGCAAATGTCTTAGAATCATATGCAGAGTATACTGGCCCAACACAATAAGCAATAAGACCTATGGAAACTTCCCAAAGTAGAAACGATGGGGTATGAGATCAAAGAAAAAAGTGTAGATGGATATGACACACACTTAGAAAGCCGCAAGAAAGCCTAGCAAGAGAAGCACTAGATTGGAGCCCACAAGGAACCCGAAGACAAAGCCGTCCCAATAAAACCTGGAGTCGAACGATATTAGAGGAATTGACCTCAACGCGAAAAACATGGGAGAAAGCAAAAATAACTGCTTCGAATAGAGCCACATGGAAATGCCTAGTAGATATCCTATCCTAGGAATAGATATCCTAGCAATAACAACAATTCCTATTTCAAATACGAAAACTCTTTCCACATCCTTACCCTTAAAACCAAATTCTACCTTTGTATAACAAGTGCGGTTGTAAAGTTTATTTCATTAAGGACGTTGTTTTAGTGTCTCATACAACTTAGGAAAAAATGTCGCCCAGTTCCTTCGGGTTTCTAAGCCTTCTCCTGTCCTTTGTAAAAAAAAACCAGTCCATTGTAGAATTTATGTGATAATAAACCTTTATATGTTAACTATAGATTCTGTCATTCCCCTTCATTCGCCTTAGTCTAAATTAGTTGAAGTCGAAATACTATACCACTTCCTTAATTATACTATACCTATGAAGCTTTTCCATAAATCTAGCACTCTTGTCTAAATTTTTGTGTTGGTTTATAAAATCAAACAGTTGCAAAACAAAAAACAATAATAAAAAAAATTAATATTAAATTTAAAAAATATCTTAAGATACATTTAAAACAAAATACAAAAATTCCTTCATTATCATTTAAAAATTAAATTATTATCATGTTATAATTTAATTTTAATTTTGTAAATTGATGTTCTTTTAAAATATATAATCTAATAAATATTCAAAGGTCCACCATTTTTTATGGTAATATATCATTAAGTATCAAGTATAATAGGTGCTGATGTCTAATCATCATAATAAATGTCATGTGATCATTATTTTGAAAAAAAAAATTATTATTATTATTACTTAGTATTTATATACATCTAACATTTATACGGAGGTATAATCTTATTTTGATCAAAGTTTCATTAAGTATAGAAATTTTGATATGATCATATGAATGATATTATTTCAAATATATATATTATATAGTATATATATTATATTTTAATTGATGTTAGGTTCTTTTGTTAATGGGGTCTGGTCTGAAAGAAACAAACTAAAAAGAATTTATTACAAACGGATACATTTAATATGAAGATTTATTATTATGATGATATGGAAATGTTCATTTTTTTATCTTAAAATTAAGATGATGATCATCATAATGATGATGAGATGATCTTTTATTTTTTGTCTTTGTTTTTTTTTGTTTTTTAGTTTAAAACAAAAATTAAATTAAAAAATCATAAAAACAAAAAAAAAATGAATTATTTTATACCATCACAATAAAATATTAAAATAAATATCATCTATTCAAATTGTCATGTTTTAAGTTGATTGTTATTATTTTATAAAGTCAACAACATATCCGTTCATTGTTTTTTGTTTTTCTATTTATTGTTTTTGTCTACAAAGTGTTTTTCTAAACAATGTGTCCAATAATCATATATAAATAAAATTAATCATATTATAATGATATTTTAAAATTTTTATGCAGTCTTCTTCTTCAGTCGCCTAGGCCATCACTGCTCATTGGCGATCAAATTATGTTATCTGTTAAAATTTCGAAGCTAATCCTTCTTTGCACTGAGAGCAACAATTGTCTTCCAGTTTTTACATTCTAAACAAGGGGTCCAATAATATGAATGGATTAGAAGTTTTTAATTGACCTTCTCTTCTTCCTCAGCCGCCGAACCACCACTGCTCGTTATAAGTTAAAGTTATGAAGCTAATCTCGTCCCCAAAGAAAACCTAATTATTTTCTTTTACTGTCTATCCATCAATGGAAATTTGCGATTATATAATGTTTGATAAATTTTTTAAGGTACGCCTATGCCTTATCTCTTAAAATACTGAAGACATCAATGTCCCCATATAAATTACACCATTTCAATTTTTATATTTTGCAATTATAAAAATTGTTGCCTACTGATACCTCTTCTGCCTTCAATTTTGCTTTGTACATTTTAGACACCTCATCACTTAGCCGAAGATGATTCACTATTTTCATGTAATTTACCTAGGCTTTATTGTACCAACCACAAGTCATTATTCAAACTATAAAATATAAAAATTATTGAATACGTTTTTAACTTTTCATAAATTACTAGTAAAATTATAATCAATTATTAATCGGTTAGCATTGTTGTTGTTGTTGTTTAGATAGGGGGGGAAAGCAAGTCTCCCTTACACGTAGGCCTTGCGGCCCGTTGTGCACCCCTCATTAAATACTTTCTATTTATTTATAACTACTATATTATTTATTTTGTTTATATTATATATTTGTATATTTATATTATATTTGGTCACCATGGGGATTCGTAAAGAAAAATTATTTTTCAATAATTTTTATTTAAATTAAATATTGTATGACCTGACCGGGAATCGAACCCGGACCCCTTCGGTTAATAAGCCAAATGCTTACCCACTGCGCCACCGAGGCCCATCGGTTAGCATTACTCAACAGTTGATGATCTTGGTAGCAAAAGCCTTTTTAATGGAATGATACTCCGATTCTTAACTAATTTACTTGTTAATCTGGTTTTGAAGAACTTGAAGAAGTACTTTTGCTAATTCTTGAAATTAATCATTTCCTAGTTCCCTCACGGCCACGTCTACACATTTTTAAAATGAAAGATTCTCAAATACAACTCAGTCACATTTTTGCAGCGATTTTATGCGAATCAAATTGACTTGAACATAATTTGTCTGGCTCACTCATGTAAGAAAAATGTTTTTTAGCTTACTCATGGAGGCACAATTCTTCGAAGACTTTTAACTTATTTTTTGAGTGACACTTTCCCAGTTGACTTTTGAATCCGGGACTTTCGTCCCTTCGCCTTGAAAATTCAATGAATCAATTTCTACCAAAATTTTAAATGTTTAATATGGCTTCTGCTGCTATAAAGCTCTAGGTTATTAATGCTCTCATACGCATTAATTTTCCAACTCCAAATCTCTACTTGATCACTTACTTTTCTTAACTCCAAATCTTTATTTGATCACTATTGGAGCCCCAACATTAAATCTGTGTTTTCTACTATTCTTACTATTAATTCGTTAAGTATCATAGATTCTTTATGCGAAATTATAATTCAAAACTAGTTATAAATAAGTTTTAACTAAAACTGTATAATAAAATAAAATACTATAGATAACCAGCCGAATTCTTTATTAGAACCCCATTAGAAACCCATCGTTTATATTTCTTACTTTATTCACTTTAAAATTTCAACTATATGGAAAAACCTCCAATTCGGAACAAGTTCCAACTAAGCCTGTCAATTAAAATAAAACACTTTTGACAACCAGCTATAACGGCTTTTGCTTCGAATTCCATTATTCAACAAATCAACTCTTAAACTAAATTATTAATTTGATGATTATCAATGACTATCAATGATGATGAATTTAATTTTTTTAAATACAATTATACAATAAAAATTGAATTAATTAATAATTATATTAAAAATAATTTTTTAATCTGATTTAAAAAAAAATTATAAAACAAAAACTTGTCATCTAATTTTGGAGACAAATTTTTAGAAAAATTTTTTTATTATCATCAGCTTCCATAATTATTATTTAGATTTTATGTCATGATTTCTTTATGAGTTTAGATCATAATTTTTTTTGATGAAAATAAATATCTTTTGGATAAAACAAAGCAAAGAAATAAATTATTAATTTAATTAGTTGTTAATTTGATTATTTATTTTTGATGATTTTGTTCTTTTGTTATGTGCGGGTTTTTAATCAAAATTTAACAAAAACCCAAAAAAATACAAAAAATCAAACTACTATTCTACAAATACTTGAATATGAAACACAAGAATTAAATATATTGAAATTTTTTTGTGGAGGCGCCGGAAGTTGTTCTCTTCTTTGGTTTTTTTTTATTACCAGCAAGTTTCTTTATAGACTGAAAACGTTTCTTTATAACTAGTTAGTAAAGAACTTTTTATAATGAATAACAAAATATAGTTTTTATAGTTCACTAAAAATTGTAACAATTTTTTGGGTGTAAAAATTTAAATTTCTAATCAATCATAGTTAAATAATACACCGGAATTTGGTCAGGAAATGCCATGATTTTGAAAATCTATAATAAAATAGTATTTTATGTATTAATCAAATCAGAAATAAAAATGTGATGATATAAAATGGTTCCGCTGAATATACTTAAGTAAAAAACAGATATTTTAAAACAGATTTTTGCCCCAATTTTAAAAATATTAAAAAAAAATTTTTTATGCTTAAGATCTATTTGAAAAATCTTCTGGCCTAGAAGAATCAGTAATTAAAAACAGTGGAAAATAATAAAAGAGCAACCTGTGATAGTGTAGATAAGAAGATGAAAATGGCGATGGATTGGTCATACTATACGAATCTCTGCGCAAACAGCCCTAGAGTGGAATCTTCAAGGAAAATAGAGTGTCGGAAGATGCCGCATAACATGGCGCAGAGCGGTAGAAAAAGAAATATTGGATACTGGAAAAAGTTGGGTGCAAATAAAGCAGATGACCAATAATAGAGTAAGATGGAAAGGCTATGTAGAAGCCCTATGCACCCAAAGTGGGAAGAGAAGCAAAAAAAAAAATTTTTTTAACTTAAATAAGAATTCAACTCAAGAGTTCCAAAAAAATATTCAACGCTGTGTGAATTGAAGATGGGTTTGAATCAGTGTATTCTTGTTTCTCTAATTTCAATTCAAAATTCATCAAAATCTATATAAAATTTTCTTCTTAAATCCTGTGATTAGCAAATGGTTGGGCTAGTTATGCATTGTACCGTTATGCAAAAGGTGGATAGATAGTCACTATTAAATAAACAGAGTATATTCTCTTTTTACTTTTTCGTAGTACGCATAATTCAAAATTAGAGAATTGTATATCTCATTCTCTCGAATAATTTAAAAGTGTCTTTGATATTGGAGAATTTAAATATTTTGAACGATTTTTGTCATTACCAATAACAGCTCTTGTACTAGAACCAACCATTTTCTACTGTCATGTCTCTTCTAAATGAACTCTTTTAATTTTTATTGAACCGTATCTACAGTTTTCTAATAGCTAACTTATTTATATGACATAATCATTGAGGTGGCTCATATTTAAATTTAATCAAAAAACGAGGACTGATAACTCTAGACACCACTAGGAAATATTTTAAGATCTTACAGAATTGCTAGTTAATTTAAATAAATGTTCAGTTAAATTACATTTAAATTTACAAGCTTCTTTTAACATATATGTGCACTGATTGCATAAATCTTTATAAGAGCTACTCTAAGCCGACTTTGCCCGAAAACTCTCAATGTGCTTAAATATAAGTAAGTATTCCTAAAAATATCATGGTTCAAACCCGTTTTAGTAGGCAGGTACCCAAAAATAAAATTCCAATAATTGGTATATTTACAAGAGAACTTGTCCTGACTCAAATTTCAAACTTCTAATCTTATTAATTTTAATAAAATACAAAAAGATTTTAGAAAATTTTTATGACAGTTATTTAAAGAATTTGTCTGGCTCAAACCTCAAACTATAGACTGTTTATTAATTGTTTCGAAAATAAATAAAATAAATTTTAGGACATCGTTGCTATTTGACCTATGATGCTGAGTAAAATCTATCCCTATTTGATCTAAAATACGGAAGACTAAACGAAGTAACTGGCTAAATCGACTTACTTTTCAATTAACTTTTCGTTAATTTGATCCGACTCAGACAGTTTATAACAAGAGTTCTGTTAGATATATTTTCAATCTGAAAACGGCAAACGATTTTGGGTTTATATACTTTACAAATTTTTAAAAGGCAAATGTTTAGGGTTGCCATACGGTACTAAAATTTACAATTATGCAAAACTCAGTTTTGGCAAAATTTTTGGCCACACATTTCTTCTAAAGAGTTCCAGCTAGGGTCTTGAAATTTTGGGAAAAGTTTGATTTTCAGAAATTAGGTCGGAGTCTACATCTATCAATCTTAACAATTGTGTTACAGTACCAACACAGAAGCAATTTTTATATATACCGTTATCTAACTTTCATAAGTATATTAAAATTTCAAAATTTCAAAAACTATAAAAACAACTTTTTAATATAAACTGAGTGAAAGATTTAACATACACCCTTCTTCTTCCATTCATGTAAATCCCCTAATTTTTTCAATTACATAAAACTTTTTTACTTAAATCCTTCTTTTTAATTGATTTTAATCCTTTTAATTTAATTAAATTTGCAAAATATTTTTTCAATTATAAACACAAAACAAATAAATAAACACACATAAACAAATATACAAACAAATCATAGACAATTTTTTTTATTATATTTATATTTACAAATTTTTTTTTAATCAAATTCCGACATTAACAGGTATGTATAAAAAAAAAAAACAGAATTATGATGAAGATCAAAAGAATTTTTCTATCAAACATCTACAAAAAAAAACAATCAAAAAACAAAAAACAAAATATTGGAAAAAAAACTTTATTTTAATTAAAAAAATATTTTTCTTCAGGTAACACAGATATTGAAATGCGCCATCTCTGTTTATGATGCATGAACATCACTAGATTATCTCATGATTCATTTTCAATGTTTTTATTTTTGTTTTTGTTATTTTTTTTTTTAAAGGGGAAAATCAATCACTTTTTTAATTGAAAATTCACAAAAACAAAAAAAAAACAAAATCAAAAAAATAAATGAGTGAATCCTTTGATCAACTCTTTTAATTGCTACTAGGCAAATTATTTTTTTTTTAATTGTAAATAGACATATCACAATAAAAAAATGGGAGTTTTATCTTTTTCTATAAATGTATATTGATGCAAGTACATTTGTCTGCATTTTAATATTTTATTTATTTATTTTTGTACAGTCCCCTACCACATACAATGTGATAAGTGAGTGGGTCTGCCTTTTTAGCTCATTTTCAAAAAATTTAGTAAAAATGTGCCTATATAGCTTCACTGTGCCCGTCCGTCCGTATGTTTACAAAACTTTTACATCGTTTAAAATAGAGTAAAGAAATTTTAATCACGGGTAGATAATTTTGTTCTGTGGCCCACCCGTTACGGAGCTGCAGCCCCCCCCCCCCCCCAAAGTTGGAAAAAGCCATATATTTAAATTGTTAACACAAGAGTTCTGTTAGATATATTTCAATCTGAAAAGGGCAAACGATAGCTGGGTTTATAAACTTTACAAATTTTTAAAGGCAAATGTTTAGGATTGCCATACGATACTAAAATTTACAATTATGCAAAACTCAGTTTTGGCAAAACTTTTGGCCACACATTTCTTCTAAAGGGTTCAAGCTAGAGTCTTGAAATTTTGGGAGAAGTTAGACCTTCAGAAATTAGGTAGAAGTCAGTTAAGAAAACTTTATTGTCACGTTACCTGTTTATATAAGGGCTCGAAAATTGAAATTTTGCTATTTTTAAACACCTGTAACTTTAATACCTGTTCAAATTTTTTTTTTTCTTTAAATTGAACAAATTGTCTTTTCGTTTTAACCATTTTTGTTTATATAATAAAATTCTAGGTAACATTTCAAATTTTAGTGGAGTTCACAATTGATTTCCTAGAACCGAAAAAAATGGAAGAGTGAGGACAGGATGGGGGTGGGCAGATCCATCATAAGTTTGCTAAGCAAAAATTTGGGAACCTTCCCCATTAAAGGGCTACTAGGTCTTAAAAATTAAAACTTTTATAACATTGAAGCTCCAACATTATATTTCGCACTTATTAATATTTTTCTTAAGATCTTCTGAATCATAATTTTTGTTTGTATCCCACTTTTGTTATTAGTTCTTGTGCTTTGGCAATCAAATTTGTCGTCTTTGGTTAGGTTTTTTTTTAGAGTGACTTATGTCAATTCTAATTGAGTTATTTGAAAATGATTTAAAAAATTTTATCGTAACCCTTTGTGTTATTTTACTTGAGTTAAATTATAATAGGTAAGATATTTATTTCGTAATTACTCATTTTTAAATTTAATTAATTTTTTATTTACAAGTATTTCCAATTTATAATATGTATACCTGCTAATTTTCATTAATTTAGTTTTGAAGTACAAAACAGTTGTAAAAATTGGGTCAATCCCGAACTTAGAATTTCCTTTAACATTTTTTTGAATAATTTTCTAAAATTTTGTTAATAAATAAGACTGCATTTAAATAAATACTAAGATCTGAACCAAAAACCTTCTTCAAATTCAGATTTTGATCAGTTTTTAGGAAATCCTTTGAAACCAACTAGTAAAAATCATGTTTACAATGAACAGTGCACTGCCAGTTCGTTACAATGAAAAATAATAGATAACGGACTGGTAGTGGAGGGCATTCTGAAATTTGCGGGATCTTTAGGAAGCAACTTGGTTCAGTGATTTAATTAAACAAGCAAATTTAAAACAATTAAGCAGCTTTTAATAATACAATGAACGAAACAGTATTAAAAATTTAAAGTTTAAGCCTTCTAAAGAATTCCAGACTATATCATTTCTGAACTAACATCTGTCAAACAAAAAGTTTGTTCAGTTTAACAACATAAGCAACAAAATTTTAATTCAAATTAATCCACTTAACATATACTTTTTAATTAACTCAAAATTTATTTTGTAATAATTTGAAATTTTACTCAAAATACAAAATAACAATTAAAATATTTTTATATGACTATATAGTCCAAGGGTATAATAAATTTGCCATTACGTTTGTGACGCAGAGAAGGAGGAGGGGTAGATATAGACTCAAGTGTATGGATCGGATCAGAATCGAAAAATAAATCGATTTAGCTATGTATGTCCGTCCGTCTGTCCGTCCGTCCGTCATCACGATAACTCAAAAAGTAAAGGAGCTAGGATTATGAAATTTTCACAAATTCGTTTTTATGCAAAAAACGGAATCGAGTTTTAAATTCAGCCATTTTGGTCCACGGGTTCGAGTACCTGCCATACAGCTTCTAATTTTATATGAGCATTACTCTATACCTATTACAGCTGCGTGTCTGAAATTTTGCCAAAAGTAGTTTAGTATAATGGCCAAAGTTACTACAAAATTTGGTTGGTCTACTGCAGAGGGTTCGAGTAGCTGCCATACAACTCCTTCTTTTATATGAGCTTTACACTACACCTGATGATGCTGGGTGTCTGAAATTTTGCAAAAAATAGTTTAGTGTAATGGCCAAAGTTACTGCAAAATTTAGTTGGTCTACTGCTGAGGGTTCGAGTAGCTGTCATACAACTCCTTCTTTTATATGAGGATTACACTACACCAAATGAAGCTGGGTGTCTGAAATTTTGCCAAAAATAGTTTAGTGTAATGGCCCAAGTTACTGCAAAATTTGGTCTGGTCTACTGCAAAGGGTTCGAGTAGCTGCCATACAACTCCTTCTTTTACATGAGCATTACTCTACACCTAATAAAGCTGAATGTTTGAAATTTTGCAAAAAGTAATTAACCGGATGATATAATGTATATGTTACGGTCATACGGGTATCCCAGAGTTGACACAGTCTACTCTACTACACTCTTCCTCGTTTTAATTAAATTCCATCTTTTAAATATTACATGACAATTTTGACATTAAATATTCAAAATATGTCAAAATTTTTTTTTTGAAATAAATGAATAATTTATTAAAAAAATTTAATAATCGTTATCGTATATAATTTTTTTATTGCAATTTTCTTGCGTATCGGTAGTTAAACTTTTAAATTGAAAAGTAATCATAAAACAAGAAGCCAAAAAAATTTTAATTTATCGATTTCGATTTTATTATTCTCTTACAATCGTGCTTGTTTTTTTGCTCTCAGATTACCATTTTTCTGATGTCTGTAACTCATAATGACATCATTCGTAATCGTTTTTTTTTCTTTTTTTTATTTTTGCAATATATTTACAAGAGTTATAAATTCATATATGTATGAATTGTAATAATAATGAAAAATAAGAATACGGGGGTTGTACAAAATTAAAAAACAAAATCGATTATTATGAGTCGATTAAAAATATTATTAAATGCAATGTGAATTAAATGCCATTTGTAGATCTTTATTTTTTAATGAAGCAGATTTGATTTAAGTTGAATTTTTGATGATGTGCAGTGATATTTAATTGGAATTGAAAATATTCTATATTTGATAGGTTCTATATAACCAAAGCTTTCATCATACGCTTCTTTTGTTGCGAGGAGTAGGATAGTATTTATTAGCTAATACTATTAGTTTAAGACAAAATATCAATACCTATATAATTATTTATAGAATTGGTTAAGAATATATTTAAATAGAGTCAATTAAATCTTAAAGTTAACTATTCCGTAAGTTCTCGTAAGATTCCGATATTAAAAGTAAACTCTTTCGTGGGATTAATTCTCTTCCATAAAATTGGAAGCATATCATATATTGCATCAAAGCATATTTCTGGAATTAGGAATAACTAAGGAAGAGTTGATAATATACCTACTGCAACAAATATACAAGAGAATCTTCGCGGGAATAGAAAAATATACATCACAAAGTATTATAAACTGTATCGAAATCTATCAAGATGAAAAGGAAGGCAGTTAAAACAAACCTTAGAAAATATTTCAATTTACGATATTATTACCATATGATTCACTACCTGATGAAGAAAAAATATTCGATAATATTTCCCCTTTAGAATTACACATATATTGAATCCAGCTTAACTTATATTATATAATTAGCCAGCAAATGCAATGACAACAGATTGGAAATAAATATATATAATAAGAATCGAGTACTAGAACTAAAGAAGTCTGCATGTCGTAGACGAAATACTGGTATTTGTAAAAATAATTAATTTTAGTGAAATTAAAAGGAAACTACTCGTTTTTTTTTACTTTAAATAAAAAAGTTGAATGTAATTTGGATTGTCCATATACTGTTCTCTAATCCAGGCCTTACGCTTCTTATTGCCATTTTTTCTATTAACTTATTTTTTTCCCTTTTCCACTCCTTTAAGTAATATAAGGCATTCGCCAAGTCTATTGAGACTAGGCTTCAGTTTCTTTAATCGTTATATTCACTAAGCCGTACCTATCGTACAAGATTATGAATACACAAATGTTCATTTTGTGCGCCATCTATTATCTTACACAAGAGTTATTTTTATATATTTTTAATTAAATCTTATTTTTATATTACGATATAAACTATTACGATATAATTATACAATTGTACAATATTTTTTTAATTAATATGATCTGACCGGGGTTTAAACCCGAGACCTTCTGTATGAAAGGTGACATCTTTACCACTACACCATTGGTCAGATAACTTAAAAGTAATATTATTTATTTTGATACTACTGGAATCGAATTCGCACTCCCTCAGTTATTAAGCCACTACACCTCTGAGGTCAGCAAAGGAATGCAATAATACCAAATTTTTCGAACTTCTCTATAATTTAGGATGGAATAAATATAAAATTCGTGTTGTAAACTCTACATTTTTCAATCATGCCTGATAATAATTTTGTAGTATTGATTTCGATATTATTTCATTCACTTGAAATAATAATTTTTAAAAATATTCAAAAATCTTTCATAACTCTTTTTTTTGTAATTTTTAATCAAAAGATGCAACATCAATAAATGCAATACAAAAAAAACCGAATTACAGCATAAAAAACATCAAAAATTTTATTATTTTTATTTTTTCCAAAAAAATTTTTGTACTTTTTTATGTTTAATTTTTTATATTCGCCATTCTTTCAATTTCTGATTATTTTATCATTATACAGTTTTTTTAAACATAACTATTTTATGCCTTTCAAAAATTAAATTCAGATCAGAAAATACAAAAATTGTATTAAAATAAAAGAAATAATAATATGTTATCTTTTATAACTCATATTTATATTGAGCCACAATATACCAAACAAATCAACCATTGAATCAACCATTGAATCAACCAACCAAACTATATTGTAACTGAAACCAATTTTATTTTTTGGACCAATTCCTTTTTTTAAATGAATTACAAATTTTCGATTTTTTAATGAAAATCATCCAGTCCAGAATTGGTAAATAATTTTTTATTTTTTTTTTTTCTCAATTATCTCAAAAATATAAAAAAAAATGTTTTATTGTTGTTGTTTTTTTTTTCAAAAAAAAAAATAAAAATAAGAAGCATGAAATAAAAACGATCATCCAACCAATAAATTTGACATGCAAAAGATTTTTTTATTTCCAATTTATGATTTGCTGAATTCGTGGTAGGTTTTTTTTAAACAAAAAAATTTCCAGGACATTGGTGGTGGTCTGTAATCATTATTATTTTTATTTTTTGATACCTTCTTTTATTTAATTTAATGACAATTTAATTTTTTTAATTTTAATCAAAATAATTTTGAATTGATAACGGAATATTGGAACATTGCCATAAGACAAAATTTGACGAAGCAGTCTGTGAACCGTAGCCCGTATAGGGATTGTTAGAATCGATTCCAACTTCAAAAGATTCTAATGCATTTTCTATTATTTCCCACTCTCAGTACATTTTCTTTTGAATTTTTGCAAGTTGTAGTATGAGGCATTACTAACCGAGTGGAGCACATTAGATGAAAGCATGTTCCACATCTTAGAAATTCTCACGACAAATGAGTTTCCATAATCAGTTTTAAAACATCTTGGAATTTCCACAGTGAAGAAATGAGACGCTTGCTGCACCTCTGGTGTTATGTTGAAATTGTTTAAGAGGAGTCATAATTGACTTTAGTTCAATAGAGCAAGTGTCATTACCTACAGATTTTATTCCTCTTAGGACCATTGGACCTTTATATAACTTTCTAATTAAAACTTCATCAAGGTTCTTCTAGATGACATCCCTAGACATCGAATCCCTGTTCTCTACTAAAAAGCATAAATTCATCACCTTCTATAAAAAGCTCTACTCTTTTTATTTCTCTTAATTAAAGCTTTCCTAGTTCAAATTGATTTAATTACTCGGTTCCAATCAAAATAATCCAATTCAAAGGGGAACTGAAATAACTGTGAAATGGAAAACTGAATATGAATCCATATTTTCTTTGTTACAATTCCGAATAAAATTCTAACACTAATTAATAGAAATTAAAATTATGGGACATCTCAATTTCTCTGGAAAAGTTTTGCACCCCCTTATAACAATTTCAGTCCTTCCATAATTTTGGAAATCACATACTTCTTCAAAGGGTTTTCAACTCTCCAGGATGGGAAGTCTGAAACTATTTTAAAATTTAAATTATGAAACACCTCTATCTCTCTGAAAAAGAACACATCCTTACAACAACCCCTTTTGCATTCCCTTAAAACAATTTCATTCCTATCATAATTTTAGTAATCTTATTCTTCTTCAAAAGGGCTTCCCCTGAATATGGAGGAGATCATTTCGTCAACTAATTATAATTTCCAGTTCTTCCGATTCGAACTTATGTCCTTCCAAGCCATTTCATGGTACTAATAATTTTACCAATAATACCTGCTCCTGCTCAACCCTTTCATCTCATCATTCCAGTCAATTGTAATCCATATTTTCTTTGTTACAATTTCGAATAAAATTCTAGAACAAATTAATTGTAAAGCACAATCTACACTATAACAAGTACATAACATATCAAAATTATCTTCAAATATTAAATCAAAAAGAAACAATAGCGGGAATGAACCCTTTCCTCGCAAATTCCACCAACTAACTGTTACCTTCTTACATGACAATAAAAATTAAACTACAGTTAAATAATTTAACATTAATTATAATTTAAGTTGAAATAAAATGTATTCTTATAATTACATACGCAATACAAACTTTACAAAGCTTTACAAACTTTATATCAAATCTAATTGAAACAATTAACATCAAATTTAAACGTTTGAATCATTCAAATATATTACAAATTCCATAAATTTAATATGGAAATATCAATTCCAAAAAAAAACCATATTTAAAACTTTTATCCTTAATAAAATACAGGTGTACATCTATTAAAACTCTTTACCATTTTTCAATTCAATTTCAAGTTAATTCTTTTCTATATTTAAATTTCAATGCCACAGATGCAAAAATAAATTTTCAATATAATACATTTATATTTATACATATACACAACCACATACACATACACCTACACATTTACAAAATATAAAAATATATCTTAAAAATAAATGACTTCAACATTAAACTATATAATTTAATCTATTATATGCTATATAGATTTACTGTTATTATCAGATATTTAATACAGATATACTATCATTTCATATATATATATATATATATATGTAAATATATATGTACGTATACATCAAAGTATATATGCTAAGGATGCAATATTTTTGATTTAAAAAAAACTAAAAATATAAAAAAAAATTGATGATCTGAGTGTTTTTATGCACATCTGAAATAAAAAAAAAAAAAAAAAAAAAAAAAAAATTAAATCTAAAGAATTGCACAATATATCTCAAACTCAATTCAATTTCAACTCTAAATTACTGTATATTCTTGTTTAATATCCTTTTTGAGTTTATTTTCTATTTCTTTTTTTTTTTTTTTCTTGTTTTTAAACCGATTTTCAACAGAGAGAACATAATTTTCATCCAATCAACCCTAAGGGTATACACATATTTACATACATATATATAAATCTCGTACAATAAAAAAAAACATTGTTTTAATCCTTCAATATCTTTATATATCTATCAGGAGTATTGTATTTTGCTCAGATCTATCACATCTACTGCATTCTACATAAAAAATTGTTTTTTTTTTAATCCAAAGGATATAACAAGGATATATTCGTAAAATAAAAAACAGTTGATTAAATATATATATGTATATATATATATGTGTATATATGAAAGTATAAGAAGGAAGAAGAAAAAAAAAAATCAGGATATGCGTATGATTTGATGATTCAAAACTTTTCAATTTTCAATAAATTGTTGTTTGTTTTTTTTGCAATTTTTGTTGAACATCAATAAATGCAACAACAACAACCACAACAACTACAGCAAATAAAATTGTTATGCGTTTTAACTTTCAAAGCTTCTTTATTACTCTGTAGAATTTTACAAAAAAAAAAAAAAATACATTCAATCACAATTTATTCATTCATTCATTCATCCATTCTATTCATATACAATCAAATTTTATTTCAGACAGAATGAATCTATAGTTTTAATTTAAAAGAATAAAATAGATAGAGAATTAGATGTATAGGTAGATATACTGAGAAAAGGATAGATTCATTAATATCAGATTCATTTCATTTATTATATATTTTTTTTATTTCCAATTTTCTATTGGATCATAGATTGGATTAAAAATCTAAAATTGACTTAACAATAAAAAAAAAAAAAAAAAATAGATAGTTAATAATCTGAATGGATTGCATATCATTGCAATTTTATTGAGCGCATCTATATTAATATACATATCCTATTTTTTATTTCATCTTATACGAGTATATATGTATTTGCCTTTTAAATCTAAAGAATTACACAGTGAAATACATATAGTAATACATATAGAAAAGGAAGAAATATGAATTCTAAAATTCTATTTTTATATGAAATTGGAATATAAGTATGGCGAGGATTGAGGATATGCCAGATATTTTTGAATTCTTTGTTATACAGATTATGATTTGAAATGATTCCTTACATTGTTATTTGTTTTTCGTTTTTTTTTTGTTTTTGTTCTACTGGGAGTCTTTTTTTCCATTTTAATTTATGATAGCTTCAAATGTTGTGTCCAGATTTGAAATGCTGAAAAAAAACAGTGAAGGATTTATAGTTTGGTGCAATACGGTTGGTGGGTTTATAGAATTTCACTTTTATCAATTGGCTCTTATAAAAAATATGGATTAAGCTTTTTCAAAGTATTTTAGCTCAGTCTAGAACTCAGGTTTAAAAATTTTGGGATCAGTACTCAGAGATTTTAATTAAATCTTCGATACTATAGGTACATTAAATAATATAGCAATATTCTTGCATATTCTACTTCTGAAGTCTTGTCAGACAGATTCACTCAATCCTACGAATTTGTTCACTCAAGTCTAGTTTATGCCTAATTACAGCTGGGTGGCACATTGATTATAGTGCTGACCTTTCATGCAAAAGATCACAGGTTCGAATCCCAATGAAAGTGAAAACGCTTTTGTCTGGTAATCGAACGACTCAGCTATTATACCCCATTGGGTTCAAATTAAAGGCTTAATCATTAATTAGAAACTTAATAAATTTTAAAAAACACATGAACATAACTCTATACACAAGAACAAAAGATAAGCAAATAATTTAATTGAATAATATAACTCACAGATATAGAATACCATATAACTCAAATACAACATTATTACAATATAAACAAAATAGAATTGTACTATTGAAAATCTAGGACATTTCTACCTGTTATACCTGTTTCTACCTATTTCTATCCGTAATTCTATTTCATGTAAATTGTAGATTGAATTCATTAAGTTCAATCTTAATAAGACGTATATAATAAGGCTCCTGCTTCAACATGTATCTATGGTATAGACAGGCTATTAGTATAACTATTAGCAGTTAAGAAAATAGAAAAATTAAACTTTGCTACCTATATTTAATATGTCAAATTATTTATAATTTTCTAGAAGAAATAATGCACTTTGTCTAGATTACATCTACCTTTGAACATACGACTGTTCTTAGAAGTCTTTAAGACGAAACCTTTATCTTAAAATGCTTCCATTTAATTTTAACACCTTTAGTTGATATTCGATACTTCTATATGATGGAAATAAGCAATGGAGCATTGCATCAACTTAAAGATTATGGCAGTGCGTTAATTTATAATGAATGTCATCGAATGAGATCCCCGACTTCTAAATTAGTCCAAATTTACCTTTTTATTCATATTTCAACTTAATACATTGAAAATTTTCATCTCCATCACTCATTGATTGACAATTTCAAAGTTAAACCTTCAATAACAATCAAACTACAAATTAAGCCCATCCCTGACAAATTCTACTACATAGTAATTTAAATTTATATACTTTAATATAGAAAAGTGGATTAACATTTTTATTTCATTGCATTTTCAGTCTATATTTTAAAGTATATGAGTATTAAAAAAAAAAATATAGAATGATGCCTCTCTTGTATGATTTCATTTCAGATAATATGATAGAAATACAAAACTAAATCTGAATGTCCTGTTCAGTAAAAAAAAAAAAACAACAAAAAATTAAAGCACAATTCATCGACATTGAGTCTCCATCGATTTAAAAAAAAAAAAATTTTTTTTAATACATTTTCCTTGATATATCTATGATGATAATAAAGAATAGACTTTATGATCATTCATAGATTACCAATACTTACAAAATAAAAAAAAAAGCTAATTTTTCTTTAATATAGATTCACAAAAAAGCTACACATGATTACAAACATATATATATTAACATTCATTCATTCATTGATATACAGATATAAATATTAAGGATTTGGCTAACAAACAGTTCAATTTATTTGATTTGATGTGAAATTGCATTTTCTCTTTGTTTATTTCTTTTTTTTTTTTTTAATTTTCATACAAAACATGTGTGTGTGTGTGTGTGTGTATATATGTAGAATTATTCTATCATTCAACAAATTCTAAATATAATTGCATTTGATGAGTTTTGAAACTTTTGAACAACACAAAAACAAAAACATTTCGAACTATGGCATCAACTGAACTGAAAATAAAAAAAAAATAAAAATAAAATAAATATGAAAATCCTTTTCTAGTTCAATTCATATGAGTTCTTTATTATATTTGAATTTAGATTTTTTAAATTTGAATATAACTATACATATATAAGTGCATAGGGTGCTTTGTAAATAAATTATTCGAAAAATAACAAATTTTTTGCCTTATTACTAGTTCAGCAGTTCGACAAAAATTATGTACCGTAGAGATTCTTCGAACTTGAACTCTGAATTTCAGATACAGTTTATAAGGTGCACCTCTAAATTATAAAACACACTTCCACTACATGTACCCTAATTTTTATGATTTAGAAAACTTAATGAGAGAAATGAATATATTCTTTCAAAGTTTCTTATTCAATCCTTAGTAAACATCCTTACTACCATTTTCCCATCATTTCTTCGCAGCTATTGCTACATCAGTTTTAATGCTTATTGCAATATTCTAGCAGCAGGGGGAGATGACTATCGTAGTAAAAGTCTTATATGTTTTTAAAAGTCGCATATAGTTCTCCTCTTCAGTTATAAAAAAATGAGGCGCCGCTAGTATATGTGCCATGGTAAATTTTAGAACTTTCAAAGCGCATTTTTTTGGAATAGTCAAAAATTAGACTTTAAAACGCATTTTACAGAATTCCCATATAGGTAGCCTAGTAACAGGTATAGATGGGAATTATGAAAAATATTGAATATGTTTCCACATATTGAAAACTAAACGACCCTCAACTCAATCCCATAACAGAAAACAAAACCTCCTAATCTTAAGTAACTGGATGCAATGGTTTATATCAACGCTTCGTCACATGAAACATATCCTTTATACACATGATATGTAGAAACCATATAAATAATCCCAATATTCAAATTTAATTTAAGCCTCCTTATCTTAGATCGACGACGACCGACCACCACCGGTTTAGCCTACATTAAGATAACAAATACTCAGAAGTATCTACACAACGGTATAAAGAATGTCATGTGATTAGAAAATAGCTTGTATAGATAGAATTTATGTAACGAAATCATTAGAATATAATTTAAACCTCAATATCCTGCGTTATGTCTCGTTACGGATAAATGAGTGTCGCACATGAGAGCGCCGCGAAGTAACAAAAATTGCAAATTTCAATATACACAAATATTAAAATCCCAAGATTCACTATCTTCAAAATGGACTGCCATTTATATAGTTTTGCGAACTATTTTAAAAATAGGAGAACTTTTTAGTTCCGCTCTAGGTGGAAATTGAGGATCCTCAGCTTAGTCTTCATTTTCAAAAAAAAACCCTATTCATAGGTTTCTATGAAACGGCACAATGCATAGCACATGATGACGTGTATCACCCTGTATATGTATGATAGATTAAATTTATATAATCTACGTATAAAAAAATGGACAATAGTATATAATATGCATGTTTGTGCAACAAAAGCTACCACAGAATAAGAAAAACTACTAAATCCCATAGCAAAAGCAATTGCAAGGATTCTGCTTTTAACTTTGCTTCAACTTTTATCAAAACAAACAATACAAAATTGTTTTGTCTGGGAATACCAGAAATATCAGTTAAACATCAGTTGAAAATAAAAAAGAAAATTGTAATCGAAAAGTTTCAATTGCCAATTGTTCTGATTTTTTTGCTGCTCACTTTTTACTTATTGTCTTATTTTTCTCATCAAGTTGCGCTCTGCTGCTGATGGAGTTAAAATGTTGATGCAATTTATAACAAAAAACACAAAATATGAATAAAATAATAGCGATTCTTATAATCCTTTTGCATTTTAAAATTTTTTTTTAGCACTACATATTTGTATTGTATTGCATCGTATCCTTTGTTGGTTGCCTTGAAGGATGTAACGCGCTCAACAAAAAAAAAACCTGAAGGATCAAAATATTTTTTCAAACTTTTTCTAGAAAATTAGAACTAAAAAAATGAATTTTATGTATTTCAGTATATCAAATTTTTAAATCTAATTTATTCAGATTTTACCTGTTTAGAATTTTTATTTGAAGAAAAATTTTCAGGTTAAATATAAGAACTAGTTCCCCTCCTCCCCAGCTCACAGATTGGTTTAAAGTTAAATAGTTATTTTGAAAAATTTATTGAAGGAAATTTTAATGTAGATCCTTTTTAGGTATTTGGGGAATACTTGATTTAATTGAAGAAAATATTCTATAATATTCTAGTCTTGATTTCTCTTGATTTTGATTTAGAAGTTTCCTTATTTTAGAATCTTAAACATATGAGGAACCTCGGGGTGAAGTTTGTAAGGTGTTTACCTTTTAACCGAGGAAATACGAGTTCAAATCCCGCCCATGTCAAAACCCTTTCAATAGAAGACAAATTACTTAATTGCCTTTTAAGCGGATTTTTAGAGCGGATTTTTAGAGCAAAAGCAGGAGATTTTTTAAGGCTTCAAAGAGTGTTGAAAGAGTCTTATTGAAAGATACCATATCGATCCTCTAATCTTCATTTTATTCGATTGGTGGGATCTTGTTATTCAATTTGTTTCTTACGCAATCCATAAATATTAATTATCTTAAGAAGTATTTTCATCTAACATTGTTTTATTAAAATCCTGTTCTTGTAATTTTAAATAAATTTTTCAAGAATATAACCCGAGCTACAGTTCTAGATCTTTTGCTGGTAATATACTAGATTATCTGTTGATCTATATAACGTCTTTAGTGTACAATCAAACGAAGATAAAATCATCATGTAAGCACGGAAACTTTCTCATAAAAGACGTGTCCTATGTAACCAATCACATCTGCTTCTATATAGGGTTTAAATGGAGTCAAAGGTGATTAAAATGTATAGAAGTTTGGATAAGGACCACATAGTCAAAATATCAGCCTCAGATGCTTAATGCTATGCAAAAATTGTTTGATAAATTTGAAATCTTTTAGTTTTTATAATCTCAGACGTTATATAGATCGAACATTCTTTCAATTTCTAATCTGAGATTTCCATTCAGACTAGTGTTATTATTTATCTCTGATCATACTGAAGACACTATTAACATCAACGTTAATCCTCAATTGTAGATTTTAAAAAAATTAAAATCAACGAATTAGTTTACTAACTATTAGTATTAAAAAGCTTAAACAGTTAGTTTGTCTCTCTTTTTGGCATTGATTCAAGCTTCTCGTAATCTGACTAATTGTTTGACATGTTAAAAAGTTTTACAACTCTTAATTTGTTCGGAATCTTTATACCCGTATGACTATATCGTCAAAGGGTATAATAAATTTGCCATTACTTTTGTGACGTAGAGAAGGAGGGGGGGTAGATATAGACTCAAGTGTATGGATCGGATCAGAATCAAAAATAAATCGATTTAGCTATGTATGTCCGTCCATCCGTCCGTCCGCACGATAACTCAAAAACTTAAGGAGCTAGGATCTTGAAATTTTCGCAAATTCGTTTTTTTGCAATAGCCGTCATCGCTATTTAAATCCAGCCATTTTGGTATATGGGTTCGGGTAGCTGCCATACAACTTGTTTTATATGAGCATTACTCTGTACCTATTATAGCTGCGTGTCTGAAATTTTGCCAAAAGTAGTTTAGTTTTATGGCCAAAGTTTCTGCAAAATTTGATTGGTCTAGTGGAGTGGGTTCGAGTAGCTGCCATACAACTTCTTATTTTATATGAGCATTACTCTCCACATAATGAGGCTGGGTGTCTAAATTTTGCCAAAAATTGTTTTGTGTAATGTCCAAAGTTTCTGCAAAATTTGGTTGATCTGCTGAAGAGGGTTCGAGTAGCTGCCATATAACTCCTTCTTTTATATGAGCATTATACTACACCTAATGAAGCTGGGTGTCTGAAATTTTGCTAAAAATAGTTAGGCCAAAGTTACAGCAAAATTTGGTTGATCTACGGCAGAGGGTTCGAGTATATGCCATACAACTCCTTCTTTTCTATGAGTATTCCACTACACTTAATAAAGCTGTATGTTTGAAATTTTGCCAAAAGTAATTAACCGGATGATATAATGTATATGTTACGGTCATACGGGTATTCCAGAGTTGACACAGTCTACTCTACTACCCTCTTCCTCGTTTTTTATATAAAACGTTGATTCCCACTTTTTGTAACTCTAATGTATTTCTTATCGATATATCCATTTGTATTTACAGTCTAAACTTCACTGTAAACTTTTGAATATCCACAATTTACCAACACCACTGCCTTAATAATTATTTAAATTATTATATAACATGATTAATTGATCAACATCCCCAACACATTAGTTACAATATAATTTTAATACTGCCCTTTCCAAAATAAAAAAAAACTCTATTCTGCCCAAAATTCTTTCAACAAAAGACCCTGAACAATAAAAAACACTCTTAACAACTTAATCAAAAATTATTTCCCAGACTCATATTCTTCTCAACAAAATTATAAAGGAGGAAATCAAAAAAAAAAACTAATAAATAATTTATTTGTCAAACAGCAGATCTCTGCAGTTGTACAACTCTATAACCATTGTTAAAAAATTTGAAAATACAAATTAATAAAACTTCAAATACACAGATCTAAAGGAATATTCCGCCTTTATAATAATCTAAAATGTATTTAAATACACTGACTTAAGAAACACTTTACAAAAAAAAAAATTGTTCTTTTTTTTTCCAAATTATTTCAATCACTTTCTCCTCCTTATAACTCTAATCATTTACAATAACTTATGGAAATAACTTATTCTATTAAAGGGCTTCTCAATTTCTTTTCCTATCCAGAAAATGAAACAAATGAATCCGATTTCTAAATTATACCGAAATTAAATATAATTAATCAAAAAATCTTCTGTATCCAAAACTAAAATTCATAATTTTTCTACACAACCCAAAATTTTAAACGGGCCAGGAAAAAAAAAAACAGTTTTTTTGATTAAAAATGGGATAATGATGCTGACAGCCTCCATAATTATCATAACTACTTCATTATTGGATCTATATTCTTTGAAATACCTTCTAAATTGTATGGAAACACACACATATACACCACTACAATAAAAAAAAAACTCAAGATATGAAATTCAAAGAACCTTAACAGTAATAATAAAAAAAACTATGGGATACTTGAGTTATTCATAATGATTAATTATAAAAAAAAAATGACTAATTTTTCATTTATATTTTTTTTTTACTTCTCTATTCTTTCTTACTCCTTCATTCTCTCCCTACCTCTCTCTCTCTCAACTATTTCACTCAACTTTCTTTGTTTTTTGAGTATCTGTCCCTTTATTCGATTTATTTGAAAATTTTTAATCTTAAGAATTTTGTATAACATATAAAAATAAATCTATAGATACATTTTAATAGTTTTAGTGGTATTTTTGAAATAAATATATAATATAGTGGTAAATATATATATATATTTAATATAATATCTAAAAACAATACAAAAATATATAAATAATTAATTAACTAATTAATTAATTAATTAATCTGTTTATTACTGTCATGGCGTCTATTATACAACAAAAAAATTTATGTATTTTATTTTTATTTCTTTGTCATGTTCATGTATAATCTTGGAAGATGTTTTTATTAACATATGATGTTTTATATATATATACATATATATGTAAATATATAAGAAAATATATAAATACTTTCATACAAAATGTATATAATCAATTCTGTCATCTTTCAAAATGATTTGTATGAATTTTTATTTAAATTAATTATATAATTCAATTAAAAAAAAAATGACATAAAATATACAATTGCGGACATTAAATTAAAAATATTAAATAAAATTTTAGACTAGTACAGCCTAGAAGTATTTAAATTCAAAATACCCGTATTTAATAGGATTCCTTCGTATATAATGGAATGTACCAATATTATTAGTTTTATCATCCCATAACGAACCTTTAATTCAAAGTCGTCATATGATGTTGAAGATTCACGTGAGTCCAGACTATTATCTGGAAAATAGGTTTAGTTTATGACACTATCTAGGTAGACTCTTTACATAAAACCTACCTAGATCTTATCAAGGAGTTTGGAAACTAATGATTTTTACAATGCTATAGACATATATTCTTGGATGTCATGATCTAATTATTTCTTGGATTTTGTTAATAGCCTTTAGAAAGGAAGGTATGGTTTTATCGATTAAACTTAAAAGCTCAGAACTGCAGAACTTGCTTGGGACTTAGAAGTTTGAAACAACATGCGCACAAATGATTATTAGGTTCAAACTCATTTGTATTCTTTAATTTAAAATATTTTATACACTGATCGGTTAGAATTTTGATCAGCGGTCTATTAATTGATAGACCAAAGTTCGAATCGCAGACCAAAATAGAATTTTTATTTGAT
This sequence comes from Dolichopus griseipennis, assembly GCA_963082915.1. Lineage (NCBI taxonomy): Eukaryota > Metazoa > Arthropoda > Insecta > Diptera > Dolichopodidae > Dolichopus > Dolichopus griseipennis. Next base: position 15,525,271 of record OY720444.1, on the reverse strand, counting down.
TCCTGGCCTGATATAATAATTCATTTGGTTCAAATTAAATACAACAACTATTTTTATTATTCTATGTCAATTATAAAAATAAATTATAGTTATAAAGTAATAATCTGTTAAAGAATAGCCAAATTCAAATTAACATTTAAGTTTAAAAGTTATAACTCACAGATACAAAAATCAAAAATTTATCATTACACTTTACAATTCAATTGTCTTTGATGTGTTAATGCTTTTGGAAATCAATAGGCTTAGAAACAATTTTATAATAACTAGAATTATTATAGAACTATTTATTAAGACATAGAATTGCGAACCCCTATGAGAATCCTAATAATGACTGGCACAACTTTCAGTTTATAAAGTTTTTTATTTTATAAATTATTTTTATTTTATAAAATCATTTTTTAAACACAGATTTTTATCTTCAGTTGTTTAATTTTTTTTTGGTCCTAAAGATTGACTGGAGGCTGGAGGTAAAATTTTATTTTTTTTTATTTATATTTTCAATTTTGAAAGAAGAAATAAATTAAATTGTCATAATTAACGTAGCCATTTTTGTTGATTGTTTTTTTATTAAGAGTTTTTTTTTTTTTTTTGTTTTAACTTAAAAAAAAATAAAAAATTGAAGCTGATGGCAATATTCTTGAATTTTTAATATTGAATTTGGTGTTCTCTGACTGCCTGATGTTTTGTTTTCCGGTTTCCATTTTTAGTGTATGCTTCTTTTTGTTTTTTTTTTTTTTTTTTTCAATTTACCTGTACTGATTATCAAGGTATGTAAATACAGTTAAATTTAATTGAGTTAAATTTAAGTAAGTTAATTGATGTGTTATATATATAACAGTTTTTATTTTTGTTATTTTGTAAATTATGTTTTGTTGTGATGTGGTCCCGGATATCATGTGGTATTGTAGGATGTCAACAATTTTTTTTTATAGATATGGTATATTATGCAATTTATTATTCTTTTGTGGAGTTTTTAAGAACTTTTGATGGTTTTAATATTGAATTACACTTGTATATATGAGCTAGATTTGGTTAATACTTCTTACATCAGTTTGAGAAATTATCTTGAGTCCTATTGAGTTCTTAAATACTTATAGAGTACTGAAGTAGTTATTATTAATCCTATTCAGTATAATGTTCCCGTAATTGAACATTGGCTGATTATAGGGTTATCTGGGTCACCTTACTCAAATTTTTCCAATCAGATTAATGTCTTGTGAATCTCTCAAATTATCAGCTGATTCAATACTTGAAAGAACACAAAGTAGGCTTTGAAACAATTCTTTTATAACCTTAGAAACAATTTTTTTATAAAAGTTTGAGCTTTTTATAACCTAGCTGTCTGACTAATGGTCATTTTAAATTTAATTTAATATGATGACCAACAAGGGGTTTGATCCTTTTTGGAATGAAATTTTTTATATTGTTGAATTGAATTTGTCTATTTTGAAATCAATTTGATCATTTTTTCAAATTAAATTCATCTTTTTTCAATTCCGTTTCTTTGGTCGGAGGAAGGTGAAATTATTTGAAAACATACTTCCCAATTTGCTATTAAAAATTAAAAATTGAAAAAAGTTGGATATCTTAAAACTTGGTACCTACCTATTAGTTCCTTTTGGGGGATATTTCTTTTTTTTTTACTGTATTAAGGTTCGCTGAGTACATTTTTAAATAATATGAATTTCACTACTGGACTATCTGATCTCACTGTGATTTCAACTCAAGAGACTGACGTTTTAACTACCATGCCTTATATTATTTAAATATTAAAAGGATTCCGAATTTGGTAAATCTAATATAGAATTAATTAAAATAAAATTTTGGTAGATTAAATTAATTTCTACCATAAATTTTAACTTCTATTTAAAGTAAATTGTACTATGCAGCTGCTATAAAAGTTTTTTTAATTTTTCTACTTAATACTTATCCAAACATTAATAGTCTAGTAATAGTCAAATTAATAGTCAAGTAAATTCTTCTTCAATTAACAAATCATTGAAAATCTTCTATAAATTATTCATTAATCAAATAATAAAAAAATTTACAAATATTAAACCGTTAATTAAAATTTGAAGAAATATCGAGATTCAGGATAACACCTACATCCTTAAAACAATCACATCACTTAATGCATAGAATTAACATTAAATATATAAATAAAAACAAAAAATGGCGCCAAAATTCTTTTCTCATCTCAAATCTCAATTAATATTTTTTAAAACATCTCATAATTTTTTCGTTTTATTTTAACCCTTTAACAGATTTTGTCATAATTTATAAATTAAATATTAAAAAATTAATAATTATAAAAAAAATGTTCGGAAAAGATCTGAATAAAAAAATAACAATAAAAATCTTTCATTTTTAATTAGTTTTTAGATTTAATCAAATTGATTCTTTCGGGCCCAATATGTAACTATTATAATAAAAATTAATGTCACAATAAATATGTGTCAACCTTTAAAAGGGTTAAAAAACAAAAAAAAAAATTATACATTAATATTTTAATTCGTGTAATATTTTAATTCTGGCTGGATATTTAAAAAATAAGAGAATTTTTGAAAAAAAAAAAAAAACTTTCCAAGAATTTTTTGAAAACGTCGTTCAAAATTATGGACAGAAAATTGACTTAAAATCAATAAAAAAACATAAAAACAACAACAAATTTCTTAATGTCCATCAAAAAGTTAAGAAAGTTAAGAAACGATTCTGTGAGAAAGAAAAAAAAAAAAATTTTTCAAAAAATAATATTAAAAAAGAAATATTGATTATTAAATTTATTTTTATGATTATTAATATTATAAATGTTAATAATTAAAAAAATTAAAAATAAAAAAAAAACTTATTTGAAAATAAAATATAAATTTCGGTTCATTAAAAACATAAAATTCCATTAACCCTGGGACATAATTTAAAAAATTTTTTTTTTTGTTTTTGTTTTAATTTTTTACTTTTGTTGTTGTTTTTTTTTTTATACCATAAAATTCATCATCATGCCGGTTCAGTTGTCATTTTGAGAGTTTTTGTTTTTGTATTTTGTATACTTATGTATATATAAAAGTAGCATGGATCAGCCATATATAAGCGAAGGTATAAGACAGATTATGGCACGCAAGAAAAATTAAAAGAGTAGTCAAATTATATTATAAGGGGTTGTGTAAAGTTAAAGGTTTTGAGAGAGGCACATTTAAATCTAAAAAGGTTGACTCATTTTTGAAAATAATTTTGACAAAAAACTCACTTAATTGTCTACAGACCTAAAAAGGTGCTTCAGAGTTGCATTAAACTCTAGAAAAAAAATCCAAAATGTCTTTAATATTTATGAATATATAGAAATGCGCAAATGTCAGGGGTCTTAAACCTTTAAGGATGCAACATGTAGATTGCGAGCGAGTAAATACTAAATAGCCTTATAATTTTGCGTCCGCTTGTTACCCTTCTATATAATCACGTATACTAGCACTATAGCTATGTTATTTTTTTTTCAAAACCGCTGTTTGAAAACTGATTTTTGAGGATCCGCGGCCTAATGGTTCCTAACTCACTGGAAATACAAATTTTATTTCTGAAGAAACTAGTGAACATATATTCGTTGCTAAAAACGTAGACCATCAAAAAACTTCATCATTTCATTCCAAGGTTTTTGAATCCTTTAAAAGACCTTTAAGAGGTTCGAAGAATTAAAAAAGTTTGCAATGTTATATTTGAACAGTATATTTAAAAGCATTATTACATAATTTTATAAAAATTTTAAATTAACTTAAAAAAGCTCAAAAAATTACCTAGGGATATCAAAGGAATACCTAGTAGCACTGGAGCTATAGGCATTTGAGGAGTTGTAGCAAAGTAACACTTGGAGCTTTATAAAAGAATTATTTTACGTTTTAGTACTATATTACATATTTTATGAGACGTATTTATCTATAAAATCCAATTTCTTTAAATTCTAGTCTTAGAGTTATGTAAACAGACCGAAAGAGGGCCAGGTGGAGTGGGAACAAAATACTAAATTACATACACTTGTAATAAAAATTAAACTAAATTACTTATACATCGAGATATTCCAATCGGCGCTGGGATATCTCGATAAAGTGCAAAACAGAGCTTATAAATGATCCCAGTGTTATCTCAACGCTCACCCCACTTAGCCATTGGCGCACAGTCTGGTCACTTACCCTATTTTATAGATACCTAGTGGGGACGAACACCTGTTCTAAAGAAATAAAACAATTAATGTCTCCACTAAAAGTTTTCAAACGTGAAACAAAGAGTGCAACAGACGCTCATCCCTGCTGCGTGGAATTGTTAAGATGGCGAAACACGGCTTTAGGAAATTCGTTTGTTATGCGCATGTCAAGATTATGGAATCACATTCCGTCCAATGTGTTTCCTAAAGTTATTAATTCGTACGACTTAATTAAATTTAAAAAGAATAATTCAAAAATGGTGGGGTTTTGGTGCGTTAAAGTCGCACACTACCCATCGAAATACTGCACAGTTAAAATAGGTGGCTTTCGAGCGTTCCATTCCCTCGTAAAAACAAAAAAAAACATACATTAAGTTATAGTTTTATTTCCTAAACTTAAACTATGTTAAAGGTTCTTAAACGACAGACGTACAGGTGGACAGGCGGACAGGCGGATCTACTAAAACCATTAAGCTAATTTTACAATTTTGAAAATATGCTCAAATTTAATAAGTTGATATTTTTATGAAAATTCAATTTTATTTAGTTGATTTGTCATTTTTTTTTTTCTGAATTCCATCTTTGATAATATCATCATCATCGGTTATACACACGATATCATTTTGATCGGTTTTTTCTTTTTGTTTTTCTGTACTGTTCCTCTTATTTGTTTCTGTCTCTTTTTGACATTTTGGTTTTTTTTTGTTTTTGTTGTGTTTTATTTTTTAATGGGATCCAAATTCGTGGATTTAAATTTAAGTTTTTTTTTTTTGGAATTAAGTTAATTTTAAATTTGTATCAATTGTAAATATTAATAATAAGTTCCTTTTTTTTTTTTTAATTAAATAATTTATTTTTTATTATTATGTTGGTTTGTTGTTGTTATTATTTATTGTTATTGTTATTATTATTTTTTTTGTTTTTATATTTTATTTTATTAATCAAAAAAACGTTTCAAATGTCTTTTAATTAAATTGAAATTGGATGAATAAATACCATATTTTTTTTTTTTTATAAAAAATTGTTATATTCAAAAACTTCTGAAATCAATAAATCAGGGATTTTGAGATTCTATAATTTTTTGTTGTTTTTTTTTTTGTATTTTATACTGAATTGAAATTGATGATATGTTGAGCTTTGATCAAAGCCGAATCAAAAAACAAAAAATCATATGAAAATAAATTAAGTTTTAATATTTAACTCTTTCAGGGGCGGTAGCGCTTTAGTTGTACTGCACAGGAACTAAAACACTTGTATCTATCTATTTATATCTTTGATATAAATTTTTTAGCGATAGTTTGAAGAAAAGACTAAGCGCCTCATGTAAGTATTCAATCTCTTTAAAATATGGTATTTGATTCCATTCCAGGTTTTTCAAAACTCTTATGGATTAGAATTTAAATGTCAACGAAGTAACGATAACTCTCGAAGCATGTAAAAGTTAGAACCGAAGGTTTTAGACTGAACGAACGTTTCTATTGAAAACCGAGCCAGTTTTCAAATACAAAAAAAAAACAAACAAGTCAGGAGATTGAGGGTTCTAAAAATTTAAGCGAAGAGATTGAGTATGTAGAAACTGTGACCGCGTAAAAGAAGCTGCGGACGTATAAACAAAAGAGATTCAACCAGTATATTAAACTGTCACAGTATGAGTGGCTGTTATAGAGTATGTCATGGTATTGAATCAGTAAAAGACGTAAGATTAATCCTTTGAAACTACTTGGATCTAAGAGGCTGAAAGTTCAATTCTTTGCAATGGTTTCAATTCTTGCAATGGTTTTGAAAAACGAACAAGTCAGGAGATTGAGGGTTCTAAAAATTTAAGCGAAGAGATTGAGTATGTAGAAACTGTGACCGCGTAAAAGAAGCTGCGGACGTATAAACAAAAGAGATTCAACCAGTATATTAAATTGTCTTAGTATATAGAGTGGCTCTTATAGAGTAAGTCACGGTATTGAATCAGTAAAAGCTTCAGTAAAAGACGTAAGATTAATCCTTTGAAACTACTTGGATCTAAGAGGCTGAAAGTTCAATTCTTGCAATGGTTTTGAAGACTGCAAAAGTGTTAACGAAAGAACTGTGCCAGAGAATTTATTTCAGTGGAAGCGTCTATTATATATTATAAATATAGTTTCGGAGGCGTCTTGGTTGCAGACGCGTGCACAAAAGGGATTAAACTGTTATTAGAAACAGTATTAGAGGTTCTAATAGATCAAGTTAAGGGATTGGTCACTCACTGGAAACCAAGGGAAAAATCCTCTGAAACTGTTACAGTATGAACCGCTGCAAAAAATTAAGCCAAGGTATTGAAGAAAACAAGAGTTAAAATAAAAGGACAATAGAATCTGTCTTAGTATAAGAGCAAATATTAAAAGGGTTAAAAATTAAAACAAAAAAAAAAAACTGGTAAAAGAATTGAAATTTTTGTAAAATCAGAAAATTTTAAAATGTATATAAGAAAAACAACAATAAAGTTGCGCAAAAAAAAGGTGCAAAATGATAATGGGCAGAGTTAATTTTTCGTCACACTAAAAATAAGAATTCAAAATTTAAGTTGATTTTAAGATTTAAAAAAAAAAAAGAAAAAATTTGCGTTTATTCATTTTTTATTTTTTTTATGAATAAATTTTATTTTATTGGTTCGTTGATTAAAATTAATGGATTGAATCAGGATTTTTGTTGTTAAATGATGATGAAGTTTTTATTGTTTAAATTTTTTAGATTAATCTTTGATTAGAAGGATTTTAAAAAAAAAAAGTATCTTATAAAAAAAAAACTTAATTTATTTTTGTATCTTTTCTTTTTGATTTAATAAAATATTGGCTAAAAATAAAAAAAAAAAAAAAAATTTTAAATTTATTGCTACCTTAAAAAATAGAAACGAATGGTTTTTTTTTTTAATAATGATTTATATCCTGTTTTTTAAGATAAGAATTTTTTAATTTTTTGATTTAAGATACATTTTAGAAGTTATTGAAGACGGCAGAGTATATACATAAGTATTCAAATTTTTTAATTAGTATTGGTCTCTCATTTCTTACATTGCGCATTGTTAATCCTATTGCGCATACAAAGAAGTTATTTTAAATATTTAGGAAATGGGAGTGATATCATATTTTAACCTACAAAAAAATTTGTAGTAATTTAGTGATACAATGAAACAATTTGAAATATATTTAATTTCACAAGAAATATTTTATTTCAGACTTTAGTATGGTACTACAGAATATACAAGCATTGGTATTTCCAAAGCATCCACATGGTTTCACCAATTTTTTAGAAATAAATAAATTGGCTCAGAGAATATTTCGGTTCAAAGCATTTCATTCTAAAAGTAAACCCACACTAAAAATCAATTTAAATATGTAGACGTACCGTACAAATTGCATGCTCACCTAATACCCAGGAATATAAGATGTCATTCTAAGGTGGAAAGAACATATTTAAAAAGACAAAATTACTGGCTAGAAATTAAAACTAGATAATAAATATAGAGAAAATTAATGGCTCTAGATCGTAAGTCTAAGTTGACAATTTATAATAAAGTGTTAGTTTACAATTAAGTCTAATATGGCTGTATGGTATTTAACTTTGAGCACCAATAAAAGGTGATTAAGCCAAATACAAGGCTTTCAAAATAAAGTTTTAAGCAATAATGCACCGTAGTTAATGCACCCTGTCACTTTACGAAATAACAACCAACATAGAGATTTAAATATCCCTAAAGTTATAGATGAAATAAGAAATTATGCTAAAAAATATTAATTACGTTTAGGAAGACACATAAATATTAAAGTGGCTCACATTCTCGAAAATAGGTTTTAAATAGGTTTCCACAAACTAAAATAATATGATACACAAAGATTAATGGTAACTCCAATGTGACTAGTTTGAATAAGTTAAAGGAGAATTTAGGTGTTTTTTGGAGGATTGAAGTAACGAGTGCCACTATTGTCTGGAAAAATACATTGTTAATGCCATCCTTGGAAAGGCATTTTTAAATTTTAAGCCCCTAGAAAAAAAATAAAAATAGATTTTGTGCTGTTATCATTTAACAGATGCAATAACTGAATCACCAACGTGAGTTACTCTTCGATAGATTTTAAACAAGCATTTGACAGTATAAATAGAAAAAATATTCCCAAAGCACTAGCAGAAATAGGTATACCTATGAAATTAATAGATGTAATAAATATGACCATGAATAAATCCATAGGCAAAGTGTTAATACAAGAAAATGCATCGAAAGAATTTAATATTACGAGTGGGGGGAGTGGGACAAGGTGATGCGTTATCCGCTATTATATTTAATATGATACTTCAACAAGCGATTGGAAAACTAGACAGAGGAGGACATATATTTTCAAAAGCATATCAAATAATTGCATACGCGGATGATATTGCAATTGTTTCAAAAAGAGCTAAAGATATGATAGATGCCTTCTCTATGGTCGAAAAAGAGTCCAGCAAGGTAGGTCTTAAAATAAACGAAACCAAAACGAAGTACATGAAGATGTCAAAAGATGAAAAAAGAAGGCAACCGCAAGATATAACGATTGATAGATATACTTTTCAGGGAGTAATAAGCTTTGCATACCTTGGAGTAATGGTAAAAAATGACAATAGTATAAAATATTGTATTCAAGAACGTATTAAAGCAGGAAATAAATGCCTATTTGCATACAAAAAAAAAAAAAAAAAAAAAAAAGAACAAAAAATTAATGCAATCACGTCTCTCTTGACAAGGGAAACAAAATTATTAATTTATAAAACAATAATACGCCCTGTGGTAACATACGGTTGTGAAGTATGGACACTGAATATGGCTGACGAAAACGATCTCCGAATTTTTGAACGGAAAATACTAAGAAAAATGTATGGCCCTATATGGGAAGAAAATGGAGATTACAGGAGAAGGAATAATGCTGAACTAAATGAACTTATAAAAAATGAAAACATTATTCGTTTCAGTAAATCACAACACCTAAGGTGGGCTGGGCACACAGTGAGAATGCAGGAAAATCGAATGCCATATAAGATATTACATCTAAGACCTATATTAAATCGAGCTAGAGGAAGACCCAGAACAATATAGGAAGACAACATTGAAAACGATGCTTTAAAATTACAAGTGAGAAATTGGAAAACAACGGCGAAAGACCGGGAGATTTGGAGGCAAATCGTTATGAAGGCCAAAGCTCACACCGAGCTGTAGAGTCATAGAAGAAGAAGTTTGCTAAATTATTTTTAAGATACATTGAAATAAATTTAAATTTTATGAAATTTTTTATCAAATACATTTTTTCTTCATAATTTTCTAATTAAAATTCAACTTATTTAAGAAAAACAATCCATCTTTTTAAAACATTTCAATTAATTTTAGTAATTTAAAAATTAAATATAATCCAAGATTTTTCAATTGCGCAAGCAAAAACCTCTAAATGAGTTCACATCTCTAATACTCCAATTAGTAAGCATATAATTCAAAAAAACAAGAAAAAGGACAAAAATATGTTAAAACAAAAAAAGGATAGAAATATAATTATAAAATAACTGTAATAAAAAAAAACACAAAAATTGTATATTAATCTTTATACATATATTAAAATGTTTCATAGTCAGTCACAATTAACATTCATTTCATTTATTTCTGATGCGAAAAAATTAAAATCTTATGGTACTCATTGATACTGCGATATATATATATATAAAATACTATATATATATATAGATATTATAATTCATACATTTAGATATATATATTTATATATACTTATTATAATTCCATTTTAGATAAATGTTGTCACAGTTATATTTACTTTTTGTTATGTTTTTTTTATTTTAACTTATTTATATATACTTTTATTCATATATATACATATATATATAATGTATATATATTTTATATCTATAGTATCTATTATACACCCTATACTCATATAGCTTGAAGGTAATTAAATTTTATGTCTTTAAGAAGCAGCACCAAATTCCAACAACTTTCTATTTTATTATAATGATAACTATGATGGGTTTATATTAATTTATATATAAATATATATATATATATATATATATATATATATATATATATATAGCTATATATCTTTAAGAATTAAACTAATAAAATATATTTATATATGTATAGAGATATAATATATTATCTTTATTGTATATATATAATGAATGATATATCTTTAGATATTATATGTAAAGTGAAAGTATCACAGCTGTCAATTATTATCCTTCTTTGTTTTTTTTTCTAATCACATATATATATATATATTAAATATATATGTATATAAACTAACAATTATATATATATATATAAATAATGATTTAGAAAGTAATAAATTTTATTAAATCACCCTGAAAAATTTCAACATATTATATATAGTATCTATTTATATACATACATATATATACATATATATATATACATATATATACATATATATATATACATATATATATATATATATATAAATAATAAATATACATATATGTTACATAAATCGTTAACAGGATCACCATTTAACATTTTATAAATATTCAAAAATCCATCCTTCTTAAAAAGAATAATTCTCAAAAAAAAAAAAAAACAACAACAACAAAATGTATAAATAAATAATGTGTCTACGTATTAGTTAATAATACAAAATTCTGAATCCTACCATTTTTATAAGATTATAAAAATAGGAAATATATATTATATATATATATAAGAAAATTACTTTCACTCGAGAAAAAAAAAAAAAAAAAATTGATAATTTATTACCCATGATAAACAGAATAAAAAAAAAACAAAAAAAAACCAACAAATCTATCATGATATCATTTTCATTTCATTTTGCCATCAGGATTTCACTCAAAAAAAAAAAAGGACGACATTTGCGATCCCTCTTCAAAATATATTATTTGATTATTTTTACTAGATATACGAGTATACAGTATCATATCTAAACAATATTTAGAAACATTCAGTGTTTTTTTTTTTATTATTATATTTTAGCAGAGCATACATCACATTAACCCACAATAACTCATAAAACTCATAAATGAATTTGAGAATAATGTAAACAGAGCTGAAAAATTAAATTATTTTTTTTTTTTTTGGTTTTTGGTTCTTGTATATAAGTCCCATTCCATATTATGCGCACAAAATTATCAGGAATAGATAATATTTTGAAGAAAATTAATGATAAAATGCAAATGTGATATGTGCCTAATTAAATATAACGGCAGAAAAAATTAAGATACAAAGAATTGCAGATACAAATTTATTTTTAAGTAAGGCGTTTTTTAACATCTCTTAAAATGGTTTTGAACTGAACTTTCATACATTGGACTAAAATTTAGTAATTCTTTATTTGAGGTTAAAAAAAAATATTTGAAAGCTGTATATGCAGTTCTAATGTAGCATAAATTTGAATTATGCAAATATTTTCTGCTGCAGTATATTGGCATTATACAAACGAAGTCGGTACATGTTAACATGCGTCATAGTGGTAAAGTTTCTTCCAATTTTATAAAGATTACTACAATATAATCCCAACAATTATTCGAACGTACACCTTATGGTGCTAATTACTACAGTGTCGAACAAGTTAAGTGATACTTTATGAAGAAAATAGTTGGATGGCAGAATTTTCTTAAAGGTGTAATCTTAATTTTTCTGCTCTAAATATACCTACTCATTTTTTGTATTGCCCTACTTTATTTATATTCACTGTTATTTCTGCATATATCTCTTGCAGTACTTAAAACAATGATGACAGATTTCGTGCAGCGCCGTAACAAAAATACATTGTTAGTGCTATTCCATGTAACTTCCAAAATTAATTCAAGAAAACCATAACTTTTCAAATAGTTTTAAAACATTAATTTTCTTTTAAAGAAGTGCAAAGAGAATGCCTTAAATAGACTTAAACTATTTCTATAATCACCTATATACGTTGTAAGAATTTTTACCTAATACTTCTGCAATTAATTGTCAATAGATTTGGAGTAGCAACTGTTAAATTTTTAACTCTAAATATATATACAGACTTTATAAACCTTGAAAATAGCCACCTGTAGTTAAAAAACAAAATTTAAATAAAAATTCTAATTCCTTTAGGTATCTACTTACACAATTTAAATCTATAGTTCAGCTGAGAAAAATATTGAAGGTTATAGAACTCGGCTAATTTTACAGAGAATCAGAAACTTTCACATGTATTCTATTAATTTATATACCTAGTGATCTTTGAACTAAATTTAACATTAATTGTGCGTTCCAAGTTGTATTAATTGGGCTTTCAAAGCTGTGTTAAAAGATATAAAGTTTACTAGTCATTTAGTGAAACTAAGAAACCTAATCAATTATTAGCTGACTTATGCCTTGAGCACAATGGGCGTAGCCATCAACGTTTTAAAATGTCAAAAAAACGTTTTGAAACTTAAAACTAAAGCTATTATAAAGGCGTTCCATTTTTCATGGTAAATTCACTGTCATGGTAAATTCACTATGTTTAACTTTTGGAGTAGTATTTCTGATTTCATGGCTACGCTCATTGTGCTTAGGAGGCTAAAATCCGTATAAGACACCCCAAAAACACCAGATAAGTCATCAAAATTCATACAAGTTAATCTATACAGAATCTCAAACTTTTTAAATACAAAATATTACTAGAAAGAATCATTATTGCCATAATTCATTAGATTCCATATCATTGAGTCTAGGATATATTTTACATTTTAAGTAAATATAATTATGCATATCTTTTCTCCATTTTTCCAAAATATCTAATCTCAATTTATTTGTTTTTTTTTTTTTTAGCAATAAATATCACAAATAACTAAAATTCAAACAAATCAAATTTTTTAATCCAATATTCGTGTTATATTTTTGTGCCCTTCATTTTCTTCTCACATTCTTCTGCAATGACATTTTTATAGGTTTTTTATTCTTTGTTTCTTCAATTTTAATTTATTTTTTTTTTTTTTGCACGCCATATCACATCACTAAGTATATAATGACATTATACTATGTATATACATACCTACATATGTAAATACTAAAATTATCTAGTTAAGTACAGTGTACTGCTTTTTTCATGTTTTTTTTTGAATAAACATCATAAATTTATTTTTATTGCAAATGCATGGCATTTAATCCTCATCATCATCATCATATTTACTCAATTTTTTTTTTTTATTTTTTAATGCCCAATATTGTATCTTTACTTAAAATAAATTTTGAATATATATTTACAATATTGTATCCTTAAACACATGTACACACATATATCTATCAAAAAAAAATCCTTCAAGAAATTTATAAACTATAAAACTTATCAATACCCACTGCAATTTTTTTTAAAAATATAACAAAGAATTAGATATAAACAAATAATGGCAACATTTCATTTATTATCTTTACTTCACTTCTTCTGTCTCTACACAACACTTACTTTTTACTCATTTGCCATATATTTCTATCTCACTCACTCTCATTTTGTTTACACGCTTTAATAACATTTATGGTGGATATAATAATAATAATAATAATAAAAACTTCTATTTTTCTGTATATACATATATTATATATATATATATATATATATGTATAGCCAAACCCAAAAATCAATCAATCAATCTGAAGTGAATTGTATTATATGTATATACATATATACAAACTGCAGATACACCATTTCAGATACAAATTTAACAAAAGAATATTATAAAAAGGCAAAAGCATAAACACACATATACATATACAAAAAAAATGGCTTCCTTTCAAAAATTTAAGAATTATTATCTGTTTTTATTATGTGTGTGTTTCTTTTTTTATATATTTCAGAAAAGAAGAAGAATTTGATGAATATACGCATTTTAGAAACATTTGCAATAACAACAACAACAAAATATATTTAATCATTTTTTATTATTTTTTGAAAAATTTTAAATTACCCAAACAATTCGAAACGTTTTGTTTTGTTTTTTTTTTTTATTTGGTTTGAAGTTCGATTCGAACCCTTCATAAAAATAAAAACTGTGTGTGTGTTTTTTTTTTTTTTTGACATTAAAAAAGTCAGTCAGAATTTTAATGGTTTATAAATAGTCAACATTTTTACACAATACTGGTAAAAAAAATATAATTACATTAAGCGTAAAAAAATAAAAAAAAACTTATTTTGTTGCAATTGTTGTTTAAGTTTTGTTGTTGTTGTTGTTTTTTTTTTTTTTTTTTTGTTGAAATGTCTGAATATATTTTTTTTTTTTTTTTAGATTTGCAAGGAGTTGCAAATTGACAAATTCCTTTTGAAATGTTTTTTAAGTTTTTAATATTATATAAACAAGAGTTGTGGTTTTTTTATTTTAATAGATTTTATATACAGGGTGTTTTGAATTTGTTGTAACTACAGGGTATGATTACAGAGGTTAACACACATATTTAAATAACGGTACAAATATCCATTTGGCATCGTTACCCGAACATTGCACCTTTAAATATTTATGTGTTAATTATAGAAATCAAATACCCAAACACCCTAAAATATTCCCAAATACCCTCAAGTACCCCAAACTACCTCGAAATACCCAAAAATAGTCCCAAATGACCTTGAGTACCTCAAAATACCCCAAAATACTCTCAAATGTCCCAAATACTCCCTAATACCCCAAATACCCCAAGATAGTCAAAAATACTTCAAATAGTCCAAAATACCTCAAAACACCCCCTAATATTCTAAAGTATCCCAAAAAACCCTCAAATACCCAAAAATATTCCCGGATTCCCCAAAATTCCCTAATATACCCCATTTGAAAACTAATCAGAATTTTGACTTAAAATTACAGTATCAGAGATAGAAAGATATCAAAAAATATTACCGTTATTGTGGTTTTTTTATTTATTTGTTTATAAAATTTATCCGCGAGCCCGGGAAGGAGTAATCCGGGACCAAACCCCGTTTATACCCTATTTTCAGACCCATCTTATTTCAGATTTTAAATTACAGTGTCAAGTTAGAATATACTTCTCAAATTTATTAAAAGATAAGTTATTACGATATTTCTATTGGTTTTAACCTCCTCAATCATCCCTTGAAATTACTAATCTTATTCTCATGACACCCTATATAAATTCAAGATTGAATCCCTCAAAGTTGCATAGGTAGGTAAGATAAGAAATGATGTAAGAATTCCTATTCCTGTTTTTTAGTTGTTTATATTTTTTTTTTGATAAATTCTGATCAGAAAAATGAATTGGTGGGAAAGAGAAATAATAAAAGGGAGTAATGAAAAAACAACTATACAATATATAAAAAAGTGTAAAATTAAAAATTGTTGAAGGAGGAAATCGAAAAAATAAAAAACAAATTCTTTATTTGTTTGTTTTTTTTTAAATTTTATATCGTAATTTAATTTATGAGTTAACAATTGCAGGTTATTATCAAGACATTTTAGTAAAAAATAAAATTGAAAAAACATGTGGTTGCATTTGGTAACAGACTATCAATATTGCAATAAGAAAATTAAAATTATATTCACTCGAACAACATTTTATTTTGGCTTTGCTGTATGAAAAGGGATAGTATGTGAAACGCAACTTGTTTGCGAATGTTTAATAATAATTCGAAGCTTTCAAGGTTTCTAAGCATTATTGTAGATTTTTCAGTGGCTGATGGTGCCATCTATTTTGTTCAAACTGCACTTATTATACTTTTTATATTTCGCAGTGTACATTTTCCAACGAACACCTGAAATATCTAGATTTAAACTGTTAATATTCAAGTTTAAGAACCTTTCAGTAGCTAGAAAATCATACATTCAAAGTTTGAAGGTAAATAATAATGAAATATGGTTTATCACGGTCTTTTCTAGTTGTGTATAGAGAAACTAACATAGAGGAGCTTAAGTAGATATGATCGCGAAGATGAATTAAAACCTCAAACATGAAGTAAAATGCACATTTTGATGGTGCTCCCGAATCGACTTTGGAGTATCTGGATAAAATGCAAAACAGAGCTGTTCGTCTTATAAATAAACCTAGTGTCACCTCAATGCTCTTTAGTGACGTAGGCGCACAGTCTAGTCACTTACCCTGTTTTATAGATACCTAGTTAGGACGAACACCTATTCTAAAGGAATAAAACTACTAATGCCTTCACTTAAAGTTTTCCAACGTGATCAAAGGAGATTGATGCTTATCCCTACTCCGTTAATTTATTGAGGTGGCGTAGCGCAGTTTATGGAATTTAATTTGTTATGCGGATTTCGCGATTATGGAGCCATATTGCGTCGCATGTGTTCCCAAAAGTTGGTAATTCGAATATGTGTACGATTTAATTAAATTTATGAAGAATACTGAAATATTTTTCCCCAAATTTTTCAATGTATCCTACTTGATCCATTATCCTAATTGCTAAAGTTTCTATTCTTAATTCCCATCCGCAAAACCAAGCTGTAAATTTGTACCAAATTCCTTGTCTCAAAGTTAGGTTTTTAAAGGTTCTGGTTGTAGTGTGTTAAAGTCAAAGACTACCAAAAGAACTACGACAGTTCCAATGGGTGGCTTTTGATGCTTTCCATAACCCTCTTGAACAGTTTCCTTGTGGCAAACCAAAATTATAACATTAAACTCTAATATTATAGATTAGCTTTTAGCTAAGACGAAAGATTTTTAATATTAGTCCTATTAAAGGACAAATAGGGCAAAATTAAAATTTACTTAAAATCGTTCGGTATATGATTAGATTATTCCAGGGCGCTTTGATCTATGAATTTTAGTCTCCTACAAACCAGTTCAAACCCATTAGTTTCAGCCAGTAAACCATTACTATTTTTATCTTTTTAGAGGAATTTAATCTCATCCATCAAATGAAGCGTGGACAAGATGTGGTAATTTAATGCTCAGCTAAAACTAATAAAACTAAAACGTAGACTGTTATTTCCAACCCTATTTTTAAATTATTTTGCAATTCAAGCATAAAATATTGAAAAATTTAATAAAAAAAAAGTCATAAAATTCTTATCGTTCCTACCACATACTGTACATACGATATAACGTCATCTGTAGTCCATCATAAGGATATCAAATTGAAGATACAACCATTTTTATAAATAGATACATAGCAAAAAAAAACAACTCACAAAATAACAAAAACAACGCAATATCAAAATGTAAAACGAGAGAAAACTATAAAGAAATTAAGAAATATTACTATGGACAGCCGCCAAATATATTATCCTTAAAGAAACGCATCATAAAAAGCCTGAAATAGGCAGGAATTAAAACATAAAATAAAAAAAATAAAAAAAATAAATCTTGATTTAATGTTACAATTTTTTATTTCTTTCTTCATTTTAAATTAACGAATATTTCAAAAATGAAATGAGTCAATCCTTACTACAACAAAAGAAGGATAATCAAACAATTTTATTACTATTTTCTTCTATATAATATATGGATGACTATTTAATTACAGTTGTATGCATAATATTTAGTGTAAGAAGGACAGCTGTGGTATGGAAGTCCTGCATCTAATGCTCCAATGGAGTTAAATTGAATTAGGGCATCTGTCGTAGAATTCTAAATTAGAAAAGAAGTAAGAGAAAATAAAATTACCATTCTACAGTTGTACGTACCTGTTAAGAGGTTGAGAAGATATCACTGTAACCATAATCAGACACCACAAAGACACTTCATCTTCTAGCTTAGTTGGAGATTGAAAATGTGAGTCCGGTGTCATCAGGAATGAAGCAAAAAACAAAATTGTATATATTTTTCATTCGCAGAAGCGGTTTTGATCCTTTAATTACAATAATTATTTAAACAATATTTTCAGTTGTAGTAATATTACTTCTCGGAAACTTTCCGTTTAATTGAAAGCGCCAAACCGAAAATCATCCCTTTTCTTGGTTTCTTAGGCGGCCAAAATTTAAAATATTAGTGGGCTCTGTCTACTGATTTGTTGAGTAAAAAATTCCATTTGCACTTTCTTCTGAGTTCTTCAGATTCCTGCACTTTATTGCGGTGTAATCTGTTCTGAGGAAGCACCGTTATCTGGGTTTCAGAACTCCCATAAGGAGGGACTAAACCTTTTCATCATCTTACTAATCAGCCGTTGTATAATTTAAGTGAATAATAAATTTCGACCACTAGATTATTAATATAAAATTTAATCCCTAAAGGTGACGTCTAAAAACTCTAACTTCGTTCTTAAGAATTAATTTGCCCTAACAGTTTAACCCAGCCATGAAGGTTACCTTCCCATCATGCCCTATTTACCTTAGCTGTTATACTATTAAAGTGAATGTAGTGGGTTTCGACTACTGGTTGGTTGGGCGGAAATTTCTTCCGGAAAGAAGGTCTAGAACTTCTTAAATTTTGGAATCTGCTTTGAAGAAAAGCTATGGAGTCATTATTTGAAATGAGCTTCAAATACTTCACAAGTGAAAATCAAAAACATTTCTAAGCTTATACTTGTATAACATTGATTCTATAACTTTTGTTTCCTAGTGTTATATAATTATATAAATAGAATCATGATGATGCTGAAATAGAATGGCAATTTTATTGTTATTGTTGTTTTTTTTTAACCATTCAGAAGAAATTGAAAAAAAAAAAAAAAAATAACTAAGAATAAAATCTAGAGGGTTGACGTTATTTATATGGAATCTTAAAAGTGATTGATTACATATCATTTTTCATTCTTAATGAAAATGTACCCCGCTGTTTTTAATGTTAAGTATTAGTTTTATATGTATATTTGTTGTTATTTTTTTTTATAATTGTGAATATCTCTAGCTACAAAATAAAAAAAAAAATAAAAAAAAAATGGTTTATTAATGTTTCTTGGTTGGTTGGTTTGGACGATTGTTATATTAAAGAAAAAAAAAATTGGTATAAGAATTGTGTGGTTATGTTTTCCTCTTTTTTTTTTTTTTTTTTTTCTTTCTTTACTTTAATTTTTAAATTAAGATGATGGCAGTTTTATATTAACATTATTTTTTTATATCTACAGATACAATTTAATATATTTGTAAATATATATATAGTTATATTGTTAAGATTTTGAATGGCTGATGATGTTATAAATTACGCGCCCTGACTTAAGATGGATTTGTTATGAGAATTATAAATAAGAAAGTAAAATTAAAAATAAAAATAAAAAAAACAGGCAGAAAAAAACAGAAAAGAACAGGCAGAAAAAAAAGGCAGTTAACAGCCAAATGGTTTTAATCAAAGTATTAAATCAGTAGAAAAAATATAATAAAGAAGGAAAAAAAAAAGTATGGAAACTGACAAGATGAAAATGACAAAAGGCATCAATGAGATTTTAGAATGTTCTTTTTTTTTAAGGAAGAAATGGAAAGAACAAATAAATTTAAGAAGAAGAAGAAGCAGCAAAAGGTGGTGGTGTTTAATGCACGAAAAGATATTAAGAAAAATTTCAAAAATATGATGATAATTTGGATGATGATTCGTTAAAATAATTCCAAATTCATTCTATATAAGTTATAACTAACTTTATTATTATATGGTTGTCGGTATGTTTTTTTTTTTTAAATATAACTGCCATGACAGGACGCTGCTGTTGATGATTTAAGTTAAATTGAGTTTTTTTTTTTCCAAAATCCCACAAAAAAAAAACGAAACCCATTTTTTATATATACGTATACCTTTTGTTTGATTAAGTTTGAATTTTTTTTTTTTTTGTATAAGTATTAGATGATAAGATTGCGTACAGCTCTTAAAAATTAAAATTGATAATATCGTCTTTGGTTGATGAATTAATTAAATTTAAGGAATTTTTTTTTAAAAATTTTTATTTTGAAAATGAAGGAATTTTATGTAGCAGATTATGACAGGAAATCAAGGCCTTCTATGATACAGACTTTGAAGAGAAAAGACCAAAGATTTCGTAGAAGTATGAGATTCGTAGTTTTCTTAATTATTTGTTCCATCCAGGAGGTCTTAAGCTTCTTGCTCTTTATTAAGAATTAATGAGCCCTGAAGCTTCCAAAACCCAGCCATGTACGCTTTAGTCATTGAACTAAACTTTCTAATCATGATACTATTAAAATGAATAGTGGCTTCTGAATACCGATTGGTATTTTCGAAGATCTAAATTTCAACTATCATGAGGGTGATACTGTCATAGATAGCCTTTGACTTTTGAAAAATCTGATAATAAGTTAGAAAATATTTTTTAAGATCGAAGTTTATACTTCTAAATTTTAAAATGTACTATAATTATACCCTAAATAGGATCACTTTGGATACCAGGACGCATTTCTGAACATTCCCTATACAAGGCTCTTTGAAGGAAGAATGGTATATATTCATTTCGATTATATAATATTGTCAATCCACTCACTGCAAAAAGATGATTCTAATATTGTTTAGTAGTTTTTACCTAAAATGGCCCGAATTTGGGTTTATTTAACGGAAGAACATAGGTTTATTTAACAATCTGTACCAACATTTTAGCAGATAAGATAATTGCTAAAGGTTGAATACATCTAAATATGATAGTGAGTTATATGCCTAAGCGCATATTTCTTAAAGTACTGTGCGTCAGTCAATCTTGGTATCCAGTTTACACCAAAGCTTTATATACTTTTATTTAAAATTTTGTATTTCGTAATATTAAATTTATGTTTGAGATTTAGTTGAAATATAATTTTAAGCCCAACTTACAATAAACGCTTACGTTTCGCTTTCTGCACGCAGTCAGCTGTCAAATAAAGTTAATATACGTATAATTTTTGAAATTGTATAAGTGATTCCCAAATAACTCAGAATTATTTTCAATTTCTCAACAGATGCAATGATTTAATATATTCACATTTAGTTTATATAATTTTATTATTTAATTCAACTTGTCAACGAAATACATATTATTAAATAAAAAAACGCTGTCAATACGTTTTCATTGCGTAAACCTTGCGTCTTGAGGGCATTTTTTATGAGATGCAAAAAATTAATATTTTATAATCTTGTACAATGATACAATTAAATAATAAAAAAATAAATATTAATGGCCCACTCTAAAAAGAATCGAAAAGAAACTAACAAAGTATTGCAGAATATTACGCATCTTTTTCTGCCTAAAATTTTAACTGTAAATTTCCAAACAATTGAAATAGCAATAGGTACCTACTTTCTTAACCTTTTGAAAACCTAAAATTTCTTTCAAATATACCTGCAAATCTCTTCAAAAAACTAAAATAACCTCTCTTCATGACAGTTAAAGTAAATTACTTCACATTACGTAACAGCAAGAGACAACTAAATTCAAAAATACAAAAATAAAAACAAAAAAAACTAATTTAGAAAAAATTTTACAAAAATCAAAAAAAAAACAATCAAATAAAGAAATGTCTCCTGATACTCACGATATTTTTTAAAAGAGTATCACAACAGGCAAAAATGGAATCTAATTAAACAAAAATAAAAAAAAAAAAAACAATAACAAAAACAACAACAAAAAAAGGTTCAAAAACTAATCAAGTTATGAGTCGTCTTTTAAAAAAAAAAATCTCTTACACACAACTTAAGAAATGAAATCATTAATCACGCTTTTGTCAGTTTTTTTTAGTATATATTATATTTTTATTATTATTTTATTAAATTTAATATACATACACACAAACATTAATATAAATTATAAAAAAAAAGGACTTTATATTTATTTATTTTGCTACATAATTCATTGCCAAAACAGCAAAAATTACGTGTTTTTAACTTAAAAAATCACGCACACATTTATTTTATATTTTGTTTTGTTTTTTTTTTACAAAACAATTTAAACAATTGTGAATTGTGATTTGTGTATGTGTGTGTATTTGATGCCATGCTGTATATGATGTATTAAGAATAACAGCTATTATACAATTCATAAAGAATTAAAATAATATGAGTCCAATTGTCATTGAGATGGAAAGACAGGCCCGGCTCAAGATGCAGGCGAGCAAGGCCCTTGCCTGGGGCGCCAAAAATACTGCCATTACATAGGGCGCTGAAATTTCTTAAATATGCCAACCAAAATACCGAAAATTGTGAAAATATTATTGAAAATTTATTTTTACTTCTGTGTTAGTAGTTAAATTTAATACTACACAATTTTTTTATAAAAAATCACAATTCACAACTTTATTACACTAACTATAGTTAACAATATAATTAAATAAAATAACAGTCTTTTGAAGTTGGGAATTTTACATTTCTGATCATAGTATGCAACTATCAATTCAAAAAGAAAGCTTTTGCAAATTTGATTTTTTACCATTATTTTGAAACTAGATCCTAGATGTCTATGACTTTTATTTCAAAAATAAAATTGTGTAGGTTCGTTTGTTTTTGAGTAATAGTGTTATAATAACATAATTTTTAACAATTTTCTTCAAGCAACAGTGAATTAAAATATCAAGGTACATACATACAAAAATTGTACCATTTTACAACTAAAATTAATTTAACAATCCTTTCTCTATAGTAATGTCAAAAAAGTTGAGCGGAAGCGAAAATAGAAAGAGAAAGATTCAGCAAAAGATTGAAATAGAAAAAATAACAAAAATTTCATCATATTTTACTAAAAATTTGAGAACTACTGAAATTAATAATATAGAAAGCGATGAATCTGAAAGGGATGATGTTGCGAAAGAAAACAGTTTAAATTCAAGTTTCGTGGATGTTAATAGTTTGCGAAATGATACTCAAGATGAAAATAGTGTGCATGATGATAATGTAATTGAAAGTTAATATGAAAATAGTTTGGTTTTTGATGTGCGTAATCCATATGTAAGTAATTTGAATTTTGAGGGTGAAATAGAAAACAATAAGCTTTATAAAGATGTGGGATCATGGCCCATACCGTTAAAAAAAAGTGAAATTGATCATATAATTATTATTGGACCATCAGATGGTTCTAGTCTCAAAGAATTTCCTAAAAACCACCACAATCGATAATTTTCCAGAAATTTGTATTACAAAACCCTCCGTAATGGAGAAGGGTTATTTAGAAAGTGGCTAGTTTATTCCGAAAGTAAAGATGCAGTTCTGCTTTACATGTAAAATTTTTGACTCTCTTGGAAGATCTAAATTATCAAATACAGGATTCAATGATTGGAAAAATGTATATGATTGCTTGCAATCCCATGAAAACTCTAAGCAACACAGAGACACATTTTTGAAGTGGATAGAAGTTACAATCCGCCTTCAAAATAATAAAACTATTGATAAGGAATTACAAGCTGGTATTCAAAAAGAAAAGCAACACTGGGAAAATGTAATGGACAGACTTATTTCTATTACAGTTTTTTTAGCAAAGCACTCATTGGCATTCAGAGGTACAAACGATAAATTATTTGAGAAAAATAATGGAAATTTTCTTGGACTGCTGGAGTTACTAGGAAAATACGATCTTACATTAAGTGAACATTTACGTCGCGTTAGGAATAAAGAAACTCACACTCATTACTGCGGAAAAAATATTCAAAATGAATTAATTAATTTAATGGCTGATAACATTAGAAATTATATTTCTGATCGTATTCGTAAAGCAAGATACTATAGTATTATCCTAGACTGCACTCCAGATTTAAGTCATATTGAGCAGTTATCGTTTACCATACGATTTTATGACATTGAAGCAATGGTAATTAAGGAGCATTTTATCTGTTATAAAGATATATTAGATACAACAGGAAATGGAATTTATGAGACAACAATTTTATTGCTAAAAAAATTGAATTTGAATTTTAGCGATTGTCGTGGCCAAGGCTACGATAATGGGCAAATATGAAGGGGAAAAATAAAGGTGTCCAAGCTAGAATGCTACAAGATAATTCACGCACTTTTTTTATGCCATGTGGTTGCCACTCATTAAATCTACTGGTCGGCGATGCCGTTGCTTCTACAGTTGTATCTAAGACATTATTTGGCGTGTTACAGAGAATATATGTATTTTTTGCTTCATCCACACAAAGATGGGCAGTACTTAAGAAATATGTCAAAAATTTAACAGCTAAACCATTAAGTGAAACGCGATGGGAATGCAGAATTAATTCAATAAAAGCTGTGTTATTTCAAATCGTAGGTTTTAGAGATGCTTTAAATGATATTTCTGAACATTCTTTGGATCCGAAAGCAGCATCAGAAGCTTCTTCATTAATACAAAACATTGAAGATTTCCAATTTATTGTATTGTTAAACATTTGGTTTGATATATTAAGTATGATTAATGTTGCTAGTAAATCGATGCAAAATTCTGATTTTAACATCAAACAAGTCGTGAATCAGCTGAGAATTTGCACAGAGTTTTTGGAAGAATATAGAATATCTGGGTTCGAAAAGGCAATTGAAAGTGCCAAAGCTATTGCAGAAAACCTTGACGTAGAAGCTGATTTTACCGAAACCAGAAGTAGAAGGAAGAAAAGGCAGTTTGATTATGAAGCTGAGGATGAAATTACCACAAACAATCCTCAGCAAAAATTTAAAACTCATAATTTTTATGTAATTATAGACCAATGTTTAACCTCAATGACTGAACGATTTTCTCAACTAAAGCATTTTGAAGAAATTTGGGGATTTTTGTTTGACATATTTTCAACAGGCAAAGAAGATTTAATGAAATGCTGTAAAGATCTGCAAATTGTACTAGAAGATGATATTAACGGCAACGATTTATTTTATGAAATAGTAATACTAACAAATTTTGAAGGATTTGGAAAGAAAGATATTAAAGATATCTTGAAATATATAAAAAATAGATCAATGGAAATAATATTCCCAAACCTTTATATTTCACTGAGGATACTAATGACGATTCCTGTTACAGTAGCAACATGCGAACGAAGTTTTAGCAAGCTCAAATTAATAAAAACATATCTTCGTTCAACAATGACAGAGGAACGGCTCAATGGACTAGCTATTATTTCTATTGAAAATGAGATATTGAATGAAATAAATATAAAAGAATCAATCGAAACATTTTCAGATTTAAAATCGAGGAAAAAATTTTTCTAATATATTAAATTTTCTATTTTTTTTTTTTATAATTTATAAATCATTTGTTATAGTTATTATAATGAACAATTAAAATAAAATATTATATTTAGTAAGTAAATAAATGTTTATTAAGTTTAAACTCTATTTAGGAGGCGCCATTAAAAAGTTTGCCTAGGGCGCCATTTAGTCTTGAGCCGGCCCTGTGGAAAGAAATAAATAATAATAAAAAAAAAAGAAAATGATTTAAACAAAACAATTCTTTAACTTTTTTACTTCAACGTTTGTTATCGTCCGTTTTTTATTATTGTTTTTGTTTTTTTGAAGGATTCTTTTTAGAGAAGAAAACCAATGGCGAGAAGGATCATTTATTCATAATGTTATTTCATTTTTATTTTTTTATTCATCTGAATGTGAATAATTTATTTAATTTTTTAATTCGTCTCAGATTTATAAATAAACGTATACTTTTTAATGTAATCTACACTTATCATCTTTTATTTACATACACTGAGAATAATATTGTTAATTGAAAATTAGAGTCCTTTAAATTAATTAAATAGGTTGGTAAATACGTAATTAAATGTGCGGTAGAATGATTTTAAATGTGTATTTAAATTTTTTAACTGACCAATGGTAATGGTTAAGGAAGATGTCGTATTTCTTGTGCAAAGTCTCGGGTTTAAACCCCGGTCAGATCATATCTAATAAAAAAAACTATCATAAAATTGTATAATTATATCGTAATAGTTAATATCGTAATATAAGATAAGATTTAATATAAATATATAAATAACTCTTCTATAAGACATTTGTGTATTTCATAATCTTATATAATAGCTATAGATGAGTAATCAACGGTTTAGTGAATATAACGATTAAAGATACTGAAGCCTAGTCTAAATGGACTTGGCCAATGCCCAATAAAAATATTTAGTTATATAAATAACTAAAATAAAACAAATTTGACATTTGACACTTTAAATTTGACATTTTATATTCGAATTTTTAAAAATAAAGTGTAGGCAACATTTCAAATTAAAATCCTTTTTTTATTTGAGTGACCCACATGATTTTTTTTAAAGCTTCATACTGATCCGGATAAAAAATAACACAGCTATTATTCATAAACTTTTTTTATTCTTGATTATTTGGTTTGACCAAATTTTATTTATTCGCCATTTGTATTTAGAAATTTATATCATACACAGTTCAAGGCATTCGAAAATGGATACTATATGCGAAGAAGTCTTATAATAATCGCACAATTGTTAATTTTGTAATGTAAATGATAATTTGATTTATAATTTCACAATAAAATTATATTAAAAATTACTATTTAGTTTTGAGTTGTAGGAAGTACCTTCAGACTTCAGAAGTACTCTTAGGAGGTACTATCGAACTTTGACTCAATCCACAGTTTCTATTGAACACATGCTTTACATAAGTTTTGACTTAATAAATAGCTACTACATAATAAGTTTTGATTTAGTAAAGTGTTTGATCAGGAAGTTCACATAGTTTTACCCCTTAGGTGCAAATTTCGGAAATTCACAAGTACTATTAAGAGGTACTATCGAATTTTGACTTATTTAACGTTTTATATTGAACACATTCTATACATAAGTTTCGACTTAATAATGACATACTACATAAGTTTTGATTTAGTAAAGTACTTGATCAAGAAATTGGCATGGACTTACCCCTTAGGTACACTACCTCCCGACTTTTAGGAAAGACTTTAAGAAAGTACTATCGAACGAAAAGTAACAAATACTTTTAGGATGTACTACCGAACTTTGACTCATTTAACAGTTTCTATATATATACAGTTACACAAATAGTTAAGATCTCCTATACATATAAGTTCCGACTTAGTATACGAAGTTCAAACAGAAACTTCACAGGATTGTACACGGTATACAAATTTAAATATTTACAAAAGTTACAACGTGTACGCAAAATAACGAAATAAAGTGTTATAAATAATATTATTTCTCAAGCTTAAACAAATGAAAAAAAAAAACTGGAAACAATTATCAAACAGAAAAAAAAAGATATTAAAAATGGCGGCATAACTTATAATTTTATTCAAAAATTGAATGTTTTGTTATACTGTTTTATACTTATGAAGTTGATGGGGTTTTCTTTTTGTTGTTTTTTTTTGTAAAGAAGTGAAAAATTGCAGAACGACGACGACAGGAATTAACTTTGAAGATAATTTACAACAAAAAAAAAGGAAAAACAAAAAAATAATATTCATCCTTGATTTGAATTTTTTTTTTATTTTTCTTGTTTTTTTTTAACTATATTACGATTACATCTACGTTCTTCTTTTCTACTAATGGTTTTCTATTATTACAAAATATTTGTATATATATATACGATATATATATATATATTATGAAATGATTTGATTATTTCTTCAGACATCATATAGTTGTCAGAGACAGCTATATATAATAATATAATATACATATTTACATACTATATGTAGTAAAATAATTATAGAATGTTCGGGCGCTACGAACTAACGCCCAAGTCACTAACCCCCAAGTACAAAAATGATCTAATCCCCAATATTTTTTCAAATTTTAACTTGGGAATTAGTTCTTTTTTTTTGGGTTTATTTCATTTGTAGAATTTGGGTATTAATTCATATGAACTAAGCCCCAAAAATACCAAAAATATTTTTGGGGAATAGTTTATTTCTTTTGGGGATTAGTTCATTTTAGTACTTTACTAGTTAGTAACTAACTAGGGTTAGTTCATAATAAACTAAGACCCAAAAATAATTGGGGACTAGTTCATTTTTGACTTGCGAGTTAGTGACTTGGGTGTTAGTTCGTAGCGCGGAATGTTCGTAAAATCACATACAATCGTATTTATATACAGGATTTATTTCTTTTTTTGTTTTTGATTTTTTTGATATTTTCATGTATGGCACCATTATTTATATATAAGACATTGAATAGAAATTATGATATGTAATCAATTACAATTTATATTATATATATATAAATATCAAAAGTAATATATGCATATTAAAATCTTTAACAAGATAATATATATATATTATATATATATATATACGTGTATATATATTTGAATATTAATAAATTACATTTTATTAGAATAAGAAATTCAAAAAGATAATATAATAAAAGAAAGTTTTAAATTATATATATATATATATATGCTTGTATATAAATTACATATAATTTATATGCATATATATATATATATTTACTTTCATATTCAAAAAATAAATTTGCTCATCGAATGATGATGTATACGAATCAAAGTATAGTTTAAAAGAATAGGAATTGCCCTCATTCCATCCCTTCATCGAAACAATTCAAAATACGCTCAGAATTGATTCACAATAGAAAGGAAACATCATGAATAAAATTTTAATAATTCCATTTGTATTATAAGAAAGTTTGAAAATTCAAACTAATATAATTTTGAAATGATCTGACCGGGGTTTGAACCCGAGACCTTCCACATGAAAGGCGGCGTCTTTACCACTACGCCATGGGTCAGATTGCTGATTAGATTGTTTATATCTAATTATAAATCAGTACCTATTCACTTAATAATTTTTCTAAAATGTCTAATAAGTCATAATTCCAAATTTTAGAAATTAAATACCAAAAAAAAAATTAGGCTTCCATAATGGAAACTAACTCAAGAAAGTAAAATAGTCAATTGCAAGGCTATGTAAGATATGACGATTATCCCAAACTAACTATAATTATAGAATTTTCGAGCATATGTAAAATCAGTCTTGCTGTATGCCAGCGAAACATGGTTGGTCACGAAAAAAATAGTCCAAAAACTTTAAGTATTCCTGAACAGATGTCTGGCCATTATATGAAGGATATCCTGGCCTCAGAAAATTCCAAACTAAGACCTGTGGAAAATAACAAAAGAGAATCTGATAGAACTTAGTCACCGGGAAGGAAAAAAAAAAACTCTATTGCCAAGGAAGCCCCCCATTGGAATCTCCAAGGAAACCATCAATTAAAATCCTCAAAGAAGCCTCCGATTGTAATCTCCAAGGGAAAATAAAAGTGGTAAGGCTTTAAACAACACGAAGAAGAACTTTAACAAAAGAAATCGAAGAAGCAAAAAAACATGAATGTAAATCTAGGCGCTAGCCCAAAATAGAATAAGTTACAATGGCTTTGTAGAAGAATAAGAAGAAAAACTGGATTCTAATTAACTTAAATCACATTTGCTTTGAATTAAAAATTATAAAAAGAAGATAATGAGATTCGAAAAAAGACTACGAAGGAAAGGTTAAGAATAAGATTAAGAGAACCCTCAAAACGGTCTTTTGGTAAAAATTCTCAATTAAAAACTTTAATTTCTCAATCAGCTTATAGAACTCAAACTATATTCAATTATCCCTCAATAAATTAAAAGAACTATTTTAGTAAATAAATGAAAAACCATCCTGTTTAAATCTTATTAATGCAAGAGTTATGAATTTTATTCGAAAATAATACTGCAATGGAATTAAAATATACAGAACTCCCTTTTTATAACAGTCCCCAATGAATTCCTTAAATTTCTCAAAAACTATCTTATTAATTATTTACATAAAGGAAATAATTCCAAATTTTAGGCTAGATATGGTATTAATATGGTATTAACTGTCAAATCAAAGGTAAATTTAACTTTAAAAATAAAACTGTTATACATCAACTGTTATATTATATCTTATAAATTATTTAAAATAAAACCTCTTACTAATTTCAATTTAATTTTTATTTTCTAAAATAAAATTTAATTTATTTACAAAAAAAAAAAAAATTTGAAATATACCATATTATAGTCGTATTAAGATTTATTTCAATACATATATTTTATCTATTAGATATATTTAGATAATATATTAAATTATAAATTACTTATAAATATATACCAAAAAAATACTTGTCATTTAATACAATAACATTTTTGGCGTTTAAATTGTTAATTTATAATTACAAAAAAACAAAAATTAAATAATTTACAGCTTCCCAAATATAATATAATCAATTAATGATGAATTTTTAATTTAAATTTTTATTATAAAAACTTTATTAGCTCCATTTGAAAAATTATAAATTTAAGTACCATTATATGTGATATTAAAAAAAAAATGTATTACAGTAAAACTATGTGGTTTGTTATAATGTACATAATATTAAATTTGTTATACAAACACATAATGAGTAATAAATAAAATTTATTAAGGGGACTTTTGTAGGATTAAAATTAGCCTGACAAGTTTCTAAGGGCTCTATGATTTATCTTGGAGTTCTAATGTAGACCTACTACATAAAATGATAAACAAAAGAATATGAAGATAATTTAAGAGCAATTTGTTATATAAATATTGATAGTTCAAAATTGGATGTTCAAATAAATTTTGTGTCCAATGTATTGACTTCAAAAAATCTGCGATTGTTACTATAGTTACTACAATTTTACAATTTTTTGTATAAAGCATGTATAAAAAGTTGCTATGAAGAAACTGAGATTAGAAGAGCTCTAGTGCAACTTAAAGGTTGTCATAATTTAATAAAAAATGTAGCTTAGAAATAATTTAGAACTTTCATTTACGATTTGTGAAGTTCGATTTTTGTGTCGCAACTTCCCTAAGGCGTTGAGAGATGAATCTTCAAAACTACAGATATGAATAAATTTGAAATCATTTGAAATTAGGATTTTTAAAATATATTCAATGAATAATTCCCAACAACTACTTCAGATAGTTAGACAAAAATATCATATCTTGGCTATATCTTACTTAATTACTTAAGTACAAGCTGCTTTAACTGATAATACAAGGCAAAATGAAGGGCAAACGAAGTATTAGAAAAAAGCTGAATCATATATGACTGCTGAAATCCTGAAATGGATAGGCAACAGCAGATGAAGAAAACATCTTTAATTAATTTTTTATGAAAAAAAAACTACTCCAGTGTTAAATCTACACAATTATATGACAGTGAGTCATGACTACTGACAAATTCCATTAAAAATTAGCTGCAAGTCTTCGTATATTAACACTTGAGAATCACAGGCAGATTTTTCTCGCCGAATAGAATCAGCAACAAAGATCTATGAGACTTAGAGAAAGTAAATTAGCTTGAAAATAATAATAAAGCAAATAATCAGGAGAAGGTGAAAGTGGATTCGACACATATTGAGAAGAGAGGAAAGTACAATAACTAGAATTGCACTATATTGGAAGCCACAAAGATGTTATCTAGAGCAGGAGGCAGAGCCAGAATGACATAAAAGCGCAAATGTCCTAAAAGAAATAAGTAGATGCGATAGGTCTTGCAACAAAATACAAGAGACAGAGAAGATTGGAGACTTAAAGCGGTAGTCCAGTGCTGCCTAGTGGAGTAACAGCGGAAAAAAAATAATTTTGAAACTCTTCGGTGTTTCTTTGGTTAGTGTCCAACTTCAACACAACAAAACCACACCCTTTTTGAACCAAACTTGTATAAGGAAACTGTGATACAAATGTACAGTTTGGTGTCAGAGATGAGGATTTTGGATTATGAGGGATTGAGAAAATTTGGAGGGACATTAAATTTAATTAAGTCATACACATACTAATAAATACATTATAAACGAAAATACATTTAACTTGAAATTATTTTTAAATTAAATTTTCATAGAAGGAAGTTTTGAAATTTTAAAATTTCTTATTTTTTTGTTACTAAATACAATATATATGTATCACCTCCGTATTGGAAAATGCTTTTTTTTTTTTAAATATATGTTTTCACAATAAATGAAATTTTCCATATGGAGATGATGAAGTATTTTCTTTTTCATTTTTTTTTTTTTTTTTTATTTTACATTTTTCGTATTGTTTTTCACGAAATAAAACAACCTATAAGTAAGAAATCATTTACAATATAATTAATTTGAAAATTTAGAAAAAAAATTACATATATATCTATATATATATAAACCAAGTGTATTTCTTTGCCTATAAATTTGATTTAAATTGAAATTTGTTATTCTTTAAAAAATTCAAATTTCATTAAATCTATAAAATATTTATTCACACACAAACATACTATTTATTTGTTTGTAGAAAAAATTTTAATATATATATGTACATATATATATGTATATTAAAGTACTATATAATACAATTAAATAGGTGGTGATTATATCGTTTAACAAAATGAAATTGTCCAGCTGCATTTCAAAAAAAAAATATGCATGCATATATGTATGCATATATGCATATCTAAATAATAAGATTTTTTTCTGCCACTTAAAATGTCACGTAAATCAAAAATGAGATCGCATCGCATTTAAAATTTGACTTGGAGGGAAAGAACTTTCTTTGTTTAGAAAATAATATTTTAGAATTCAATAAATGGGAAGGTATAGAGTATGGACATTGTTTTTCAAGTGGACTTATTACAATGTAAGCAAATAGATATTATTTTTTAAAATGATTTATTTGAAAAAATTTTAAATACAAGCGTTTTTTTTCTTTTTTTGAGTATCTTAAGAATTCTGCATTCTTTTTATAGAATTTATAAATTTTACTGATATACTAGAAAAAATATGTTTTATATTTAAATAATATCCTAAATAGATTAAATCAATTATATAGTCTCTTCTCTCTCAATTCTTGACACAGATTTTGATATTGTAATTATATAAATCAAAATTTTGACAGGGAATAATGCGATTAGAAGAGATTTAATTAGAGCAGAGTGTCTACTGTCTATTTGTCTATTACTATGGAATTTTTTAGTACATAATGCAAATGAATTGCAGTGAATATTGCGTGTAAAAAAATACCACTTAAATAAATCTTAAAATTATTTCAAATTCCTTTTTTGGGTTAGGAAAAAAAAAGTTCTTATTTTTAATAAATCTTAAAATTATTAATTCTTCCATTCAACCTTTGACGGACATTTATGCCGCCATCGTTTTATTTCAGTAATAATACTGTAAAAGTAGATAGGGTGCTTATTCGAATATTTTGGCAACGGGGAGGTTTTTTTTTTGTAATTAGAAATCTCGCGCTTCCAGGTGGAGTTAGTATTAGTATAAAAGGCATTGGCTTTTGAAGGGTTTTCCTTCCCTAGAAATAATGCTTGAAAAGAAAATTAAAATACGATGTGCTCCAAAGTATTTCGTTGGGACAGACGCATTTCCCTTCAGAGCTAAGGAATACTTAATATGCTTAAAAGTTTTTGAAGGTAGGTCTTAAATAAAATGTATAAACAACGATTTTTAATAAATTGAACTCAAAAAGCGGTATTACAGATTACTAGAAGTCAGAATTTACAAGTGAATATTCTTTCTTGCTTTAAGATAATTAAACAGTAGTAGTTTCACATTTGTAATTATTCGATAGCATTTTATATTTTGAATTGTTAGGAAACTTTGTTAGGAAAATTGTTTCAGATAACTTGTAGCTAGCTAGCTTGTTAAAAAGAACTTATACTTCACAGCCAGCGTAATAAGGAACCAATATTTTATACACGTCTGATATATTTGTTTTTTCGTGCTTTTGCAAATTGTAAAGCCTTATTCTTGCCAATATACGGTTCTCAATATCTTCTCCAGCTCCTCGCCTTATATTTGAGATACTAATACCAATGCTATTGAAGCTTGCTATTTCCCTCTATATTTAATGTATTTATAAACCTTGTGACTTTTATTATTAGCATTCTAAGGGAGAGCCGCTTTTGGTGTACTCTTTATATTTTTGCCATGTTTAATATAAAATAAAATCTTTTTACTCACTCTACGCCAGCAATTCTAAGCTCTTCTAAGAATTTATTAAATATGTATAACAGATATTAAGTTATATTAATTAATTTTACTGAATTAGATAATTTTAAAAGCTATGGACAATTAAAATTTCATTTAAGAAACCAAAACAAGTCTTCAAATTGAAATTAAGTCCAGAACTCTTCAAATTGTTTTTATCTAAACAAAAAATCGAAAAACAAAATTGAATCAAATAAACTTTGATCGATGCAACTTTAATTCAAAAACAAATTCTGTGGGTAAAAAAAAACAGATTTGTTTATTAGATACTTTTGTGTGGTCTTTAAATCCTAGATTTTATTTTTATTTTATACATTCTAAGTATTTAAATTAAAATTTATTTTCTATAGGTATCCCAAAATTTAAAAAAAAAACAATAAAACTAAAAACTAGTATGACTCAAAATAACAATTTCGACATTTCAAAATTAACCTCAACTTCAACTCTGATTTGCTACACAGTCAGCGTTTGTTAAATCAAAAATAACTTTACTTTGTTAAAATAAAAACTAAATTTCTTCTTATTTTTATTTGATGTTTTGTTATTTTTTTGGGTTGCGTGAAAAAAGTCCCAAAAATCAATTTTGAAGATTTTTATTAAATTATTAGGTATATCATATTAAGGGGTTCCCATCTTACGTATATGAGAAATGTCACTATAGAATATTAAAATTTTTTATATACATTTATAATATTCAAGATATATGACAGCAGGTGACCTTAGTTGGTCAAGTAAATTGTAATATAAGATGCTTAGTTTTAATAAAGTTCTTACTGGTGGAGTTTATACGTAAAGTTCTCTTTCTAATTCAAAATATCTCATACCAATAGGTTTAGCTTAAACCTCATATTAGTTTAGGTATTCTTTATGTTAATCGCCTTCTATTGCTTGATTTTATTAACTATTGTGATTACATATATATGGTAGAATGGGGCTAATTAGACATTCTATGAAACAACCTTAATTGTTTCTTAATCAGGTACACCACTGTATACCACTCCATAGATAATTATGATTTATGTATGGGAGCTAATATAGGCCTCTTCTAGTTACCAAGATATGGGGGCTTAAATTAAATTTAAAATTTTTTTTTAGTTTTCATAATTTTGCTCTTAACGCTGTGTCTAGACGATTTATGAAAATTTTATAAAATGTATTCGAAAGCTTCATATGTCCTCTTATAATCTTTTATCGTTTTCTATCTTTTAGACTTTCAAAACTTAAAACTAGCTTTTAAATTTAAAGCGCGTTGAAATTTTAACAATCTTTTTTTGAAAAACCACTTTTTTTTTGTTTTTTTATATATGTATATACAGTGGTATATAGTAGTGCACTTAATTAAGGAACACCCGGTATATGTATTTTACAATAAATTTAAAATCTTGAATAACAGCTAATAGTAACTAAAATATCAATGTAATATCAAACTTGCTTCATCCTAATATTAGTATAAGGGCTACTTTACTACTATAATTTAAAATATGCGCCGCCACCTTATTAAAAATAAAGGGGATTCCCCGATTTTAAATGTAACCTATAAATTAATGCAAAATCTCGTCAAAATTCATCCAAAATTACAAATGAATGAATACTTCACACCAATTTTGTCGATTCAATTCGATTTTGATTTATGAGGTTGTTTCCTCAGAACATTTTTCATAGAGCCCAGTTGTTGTTCGCTTTTTTCATCTTTTAATTATTCAAATTAAATGTTAATTTTTTGTTCTTTTTTAAAATCTCTGATTTATTTCCATTTATTTCATCTTAAATTCTTAATTTAAAAAAAAAACAAAAAAAACAAATTTTTGTATTTTGTCCGAATCATGATTGAAGAAAACTTTAAAATTGAATAAATTAACTCCGAAAAAAAAACCACCCTGATGATTAATATTTAAAAACCTTTAATTAAAATAAATCAAAGCACCAAAAATTTTTTAGTTTAAAGAAAAAAAAAACAAAAACAGGGCCATCAATTCTAAATTGACATCAAAAATAAAAAAAAAAAAAAAAAAAGATTTTCAAAATTTCCAATTTCGAATTGATCAGAAAAAAAAAACAAAAACATAAAAAAAAAAATCGGTTTGATAAATTAAGATTGAGGTTGAGGTATCTTCAAAAATGGAAATGATACCTACAAAAAAAAAAAATGTGTACAAAATATCTTTAGATTTATTTGGAATTTGAAAATTTTTATTTTACGCCATCCGATTCATCTTAACTAATTTTTGTTTTGTGTTTTTGTTGTTGTTGTTGTTTTTTTTTCTAAAAAGAACATTCACATTCTATATTGACGTATATTAAAGATAGTAGCCCACATTATTAAACACGGATTTTTTATTTAAATATAATATATGTGTATATATATATAGAAATACCAAATAGTGGTATGTAGAGTGGCAATGATGGTAAATAGTAACATGATTTTTTATTTATAATAAAATTAATTTATTCACATCTTATAAGGATTTGTTTTATTAATTTAGTTGTTGTTATTGTTGTTGTTGTTGTTTTTGTAATCCTTAACTAATTTTTTTTTTAGAGTTAATATGACAACTATAGGATTTTTAATAACTTTTTTTTTCCTTTTTCACTCCTTTAAAGAGTAAAGGGCATTCACCAAATCTATTCAGACCAAACTTCAGTTTCTTTAATCGTTATATTCACTAAGCCGTTGATTACTCGACTGTATCTATTGTATAAGATTATAAATATAGAAATGTTAATTTTGTACGCCATATATTATCTTACACAAGAATTATTTATATATTTTTATTAAAACTTATTTATATTACGATATTATTATACAATTTTACGTTTTTTTTTTTTATTTGGTGAAACTGCACACAGATTCTTTGAATAATGCTTTAACCAAATTTTATTAAAATGCGCTTGTGGATAGATATGGATGTGGAAAGAATGCGAATGTAGTAAGAGAGCGGAAAGGAGCGCCAATTATTGAGGAATTTAGAGTGTTCAATTATGTATTTTGTTTCATTGTTATTCTTTTGTGTCGATTTATAGAAAATAAAAATTGAAAATATCAATAATATTTGACGAATTTGAACCATATAGTCCATAAGACTCCTTTTGAATGTGTATATAGTTTTAAAACCATTGATTTAAAATTTGAATACTAGAACATTAACTTTTACTATAGAATTTAAAACCTTAAATACTAGAACAGTTTTATTTTGGTGATTGAAAAAATTCAAGTAGTTCAAAATTAGCTCTACTTTTTTCCGGCTCGTTAAAAAACATATCTTGAAAAGCGTCTAAGGACAACTTGAGATGCTCCCCGAAAATCCTTTGCAAAGTGTATTTAAAACTGCATCCCAAATGATAAAATGCAGTTTGATTATGCCACCTCAGTTTTTATTTTTAATCCTAATCTTCTTAAGAATTTACCGTTATGCCTTTATGCTGCTTTAATATATATCTCTAAAACCTTATTAATATAAAAAGATTGAAATCTAGATGAAAATTTTTTGGTTAAAACAGTTTTATATATTTATGATCAGATGGTCAAAATCTAATCGATATTAAAAAAGTAGGAACTACAAAACACTATTCAAGAGTTTGGTACAGTTAGATATTGCAGATGTAGTTAAGATCGAAATCTAATTATTAACAAATTTCTAATTAAATCAGTTGTAGACCAACCAAAGTTTAATCCCCAATATATTTAAACATATATTATACAAAAAACCAATAAATAACACACTTTTAAAATTCGAGTATTCAAGACGTTAAAACAATGTATAAAAGCACTTTTCAATTATATTAAATATATTAAAACTAATTAATTTTTATAAAAAATTGTATAATATTATTCAACAAAGTATATGACATATTAATTTTGATTTATTTAATTATTTTTATATAATCAAAGTGGTTCTTATATATTTTTTTTGTGTTTTATGAATTATGATCATGTTGTTTTTCTTTGTAGTTTTAATTTAAATGCTCTTTCGGCTGTCAAAGAAACTTTTTCAAATTTATGATTGAATTTTTTTTTATAATATTTATTATAGAATTTAAAAAAACATAAATATAACAAAATATGACCCTGAAGAAATCGAATTCTAGAATATTCAATAATCTTGTTCAATTTATAATATCTCTAGTCTAGGAAAATGGAAAAAAAAAAACTAGAATCAATTGAAAGATTTGGTATTTTGAATTAGTTATATGAACTCACAGATGAAATGGCTTCTGTTTTTATAAGAAAATTTACAGGGTATTATTAAAACAACTAAAAATGAATTAATATTATTAGGACTATGTGCGATATGTTCAATTTATACAATTCAAAATATCGCTATTCTATATTGAGAAACATCAAACAAGTTTTTACACTTCTAATAATATGGCACTGCTTCCGAGCAATTATTTTAAATAGATTTAGACAAGTCTTTCCATTGAACTACTGTAGAATTTATCCAAATGCACCTTCCCTGTCAAATCTTGAAAAAAATCTAAAACTAATTTTTTCAATTACAGGATGACCGCTTATCTATTATAAACATAAT
The DNA here is from genome assembly GCA_963082915.1 of Dolichopus griseipennis. Taxonomy (NCBI): domain Eukaryota; kingdom Metazoa; phylum Arthropoda; class Insecta; order Diptera; family Dolichopodidae; genus Dolichopus; species Dolichopus griseipennis. Next base: position 15,486,741 of record OY720444.1, on the reverse strand, counting down.
TAATAATTAACTTTGTTTTTTATTTGCTAGTCAAGCTTCAGTACCGAATTCTTTGATCTACATAACTATGTGAATAGATATGGAGGCTTTGCAATGATGCAAAGGAACTGGATGGAAAACAGGAGAGAAGAAGAGAGTTGGAAACGAGCTTACAAAGGTTCTTTTTAAAACGTTGCAAATTGTATATAATGGTATATTTCTATAAGATGAGAACACATTGATTAGAAACATGTTCGATATCCCAGCAGTCCTCATAATAAATGAGTTTCCGTAACTAGCTTTGAAGCACCATCAAATTTCCATTGTGTAGAAATGAGCACTTGAAGTCTCCCAGGTGTAACACTGGAATTGTATAAAGAGAGGAATTATTGAGTTCAATCATCGTCAAATCAGTACTTCTATATGGCTGTGACCATCAAATTTCCATTGTGTAAAAATGAGCACTTGAAGTCTCCCTGGTGTAACACTGGAATTGTATAAAGAGAGGAATTATTGAGTTCAATTCAACAGAGCTAGTGACAATACTTACAAGACATGTTTAAAAAAAAGGGGGATTCTAAGGTTTAACTAGTATCCGCGTAGGACCAAATGACTAAATATAAAACATAGCTGGTGTTGCCAGCTTTCAAAAAATATATAGCTTTAATGGCGCATATTATCCTTTAAGGACGAAAAGGACATTTAAAAGTATCCTTGTTATTTTAGTCTATTTTACAAAAACCGGTATAACTAGCGATCTGTTCAATATATATGTATTTAGTTCAAGCTAATAATTAAGATGACGGTCTGGAGAATATTTTATCGTTTATTTGATGACGATAGGTGCTGCCGTTTTGGAGATACTGTAGTTCAAAGTTGAAAATTTTTGCAAAAAAAAAAATTTTTAACATCCTTTCTCTAAAACTCATATTTTTCAAAATTTTGCAACAAAACCCCCTAAATATTTTTACATCGTTGGAAAGCTCTTATTTTTTTCTATAATTTGGGCATACATAAGGTCTGTCTATATTAAAGCGTTTAGAAGATATAAGCATTTATGAAATAAAAAATTTTTTGTTTTGTAATTTTTTTTGCATAAAAAAAAATGTTGATATGTTTTACAATTTTTTCAGCCGTACTTTTTAAATGAATTAAATAATTTTATTTTTGAAAAAAAAAAATTTTAATATGTTTATAAATGGGTTGGGTACGAAATTCCAAAAAAAAAATTCCATTTCCGAAATTCCATTTTCATAATTCCAAACAAAAAAAATTCCAAAAATCAAAATTTAATGACAAAATATTTTTTAATAACAGTAATTTTTTACAAGCATATTTCAACAAATAAAAATTTAAAAATAGAGGGGGTGCCGCCCCCAAACCCCCGCTAAACAAATTATTGAAACCCTGATTTTGAATCCAACTCTAGAATCCCTCCTAATTCAGACTCTCACGTATACAAATATATAAATATTCTGGAAAAAGCGTATAATCCGGTAATTGTAGCCAACTATAAAATCTCTTCTAATTATTTTTTACATGCATATTTCAACAAATGAAAGTTTAAGAATAGTGGGGGCTGCCGCCCCCAAACCCCCGCTAAACAAATTATTGAAACCCTGATTTTGAATCCAACTCTAAAATCCCTCCTAATTCAGACTCTCACGTATACAAATATATAAATATTCTAGAAAAAGCGTATAATCCTGTAATTGTAGCCAACTATAAAATCTCTCCTAATTATTTTTTACATGCATATTTCAACAAATAAAAGTTTAAGAATAGTGGGGGCTGCCGCCCCCAAACCCCCGCTAAACAAATTATTGAAACCCTGATTTTGAATCCAACTCTAAAATCCCTCCTAATTCAGACTCTCACGTATACAAATATATAAATATTCTGGAAAAACCGTATAATCCTGTAATTGTAGCCAACTATAAAATCTCTTCTAATTATTTTTTACATGCATATTTCAACAAATAAAAGTTTAAGAATAGTGGGGGCTGCCGCCCCCAAACCCCCGCTAAACAAATTATTGAAACCCTGATTTTGAATCCAACTCTAAAATCCCTCCTAATTCAGACTCTCACGTATACAAATATATAAATATTCTGGAAAAAGCGTATAATCCTGTAATTGTAGCCAACTATAAAATCTCTTCTAATTATTTTTTACATGCATATTTCAACAAATAAAAGTTTAAGAATGGTGGGGGCTGCCGCCCCCAAACCCCCGCTAAACAAATTATTGAAATCCTGATTTTGAATCCAACTCTAAAATCCCTCCTAATTCAGAATCTCACGTATACAAATATATAAATATTCTGGAAAAAGCGGAAAATTCTGATTTTGTAACAAACTCTAAAATTCTTGCTCGCTAAAGCTATGGAAATATTTTTTGGATTTTTTTTTGGAATTTTTTTTTTTGGAATTATTTTTTTTCTTTCTTTGGAATTTTGTAAATTTGGAATTTTTTTTTTGGAATTATGACACCATCCCAACAAAAAGGCAAAATAAATTTATGAGAAATAAAGTATGAAAATGTATTTTTTAATAAAATGGTTGTGTCAGTTTTTCATTCATGTTCTCTGGTGGGGCTATTTATCAACATATACCATACTTATTATACACCGTTGGAAAGAGTGTCAAAAGACCTTTCTAACAGTATAATAAAAAATACAGGGTGTTTTTGAAAATTTCATAGTTATAGTGGTTTTTTTGAAAGTTCAAAATTTTTTTTTTTTTTGTTTTAAATTTTCACTTTCAATTACAATATCTCCAAAACGGCAGCACCTATCATCCTCCAATAAACGTTAAAATATTCTCCAGACCGTCATCTTAATTAATAACTTTGATTGAATATATATATATTGAACAGATTGCTAGTTATAACGGTTTTTGTAAAATAGACTAAAATAACAAGGATACTTTTAAATGTCCTTTTCGTCCTTAAAGGATAATATGCGCCATTAAAGCTATATATTTTTTGAAAGCTGGCAACACCAGCTATCTTTTATATATAGTCACTTGGTCCTACGCGGATACTAGTTAAACCGTAGAATAGCCAAAAAAAGTTTAAGCTCCAATATTTCCACGAGTACTAAAGAGAGTGAAAATAGCCTAAACAAATGGGTCGCCAATTAGGCGTAAGGTGTGATTTTGGTCTTTTTCCGAATAACTTAGTGAAATTTGGGGAACGCTAGCCCATATGTAATAGTTATACTCCATCTTAGGTCGTATTTAGGATTTATGGATATTGATTAGATCGCTGGTAGAAAAATATGGTTACAGGCGCACTAAACTTCATGTTATAGAATATAAATACTTTTAAAAATTCTAACCTGCCCTTAAAACTCCGCATTAAACCATCACATTGTTCTTCTTTACTTTATAGTACACCTGTACTCTTCATATAGCATTCAATTCAAAAAGTACTTCCAATCCAGTATCATATAAAGTATAATGAAAACGATATATATTTTATAATATGTACATTCCATTCAATATAAATTCAATATAATATATGTAATTATACATATATACAATACAATATAATAATATACGATAATGTACCTATATATATTTGTACATATATTAAGTGTATACGATAAAGTTTGCAATTTTATAACAATTTAAAATTCCATTGCAAAAATCAATCAATTTTTATTGACAACTTTAAATTTCAACTTTTTATATTGTACTTTACTTTATATTGTACATATATTGTATGTATATAATTCAAACAAACATACATAATAAATATATAAAAAACCTTTTTCGTATTTTCTTTCTTTCATAATTGACTTGTAGATTTGTTTTTTTTTTTTTTTATTTTATTTTATTTTTTTTTTTTTACTTATTGTATTTCGCATATTTTATATTCAGAAAGCGAAGTACAAAATACAAAATAATAAAAATAATAAAAAAAAAAAAACAAAAATAAAAGAAAACTTTCAATCATAAAATTTTATTCACTATAATTTTTATTTTTTTTTTTCTCTTATTTTTTTTTTTTGTTATTATTTTTCTCTTTTTTTTTTAAATTTTTCATTCATCTCATTATTCTCATTTTCTACTTTTTTTCGCTTTTTATTTTTTTGTTTTTATTTTTATTTTTTTTTTTAATTCAAACAAAAATCATTATTTTTGTATCTAATAAAAAAAAATAAAGCAGGCAATAACAGAAACAACAATAACAACAATAATAATAAAAAAAAAAAAAACAATATGACATTTAAGTCGATTGAATGTAAAAAAAAAAAAACAAACACAAAAAGCTTTACAGTACAAAATATTCAACACACAAAATAAAATTTTAAAAGAAAATTAAAAAAACACAAGAACAACAAAAAAAAACCCCACCTTTGTAGAGGGCGGCGCTACTGTAGCGCAGCAGCTGTCTATCTTTATATCATTTTATATTTTAAAAAATTTTTTTTTTTTTTTTGTTTTTTTTTTTTTTTAACTTTATTTTGTTGTTGTTGTTTCTCTCCTGTTATTATTAAATTGTACTGTATTGTATTGTTGTTGTTGTTTTTTCAATTTTCATCATTTTCTCTTCAATATTTTTTTTAACATTTTTTTTTTTTTGTTGTTGTTATTGTTTTTTTTTTATTTTGATATGATAGAGAAGAAGAATATGATATGATGACTATATCAAATGTCATGGTGAAATAAGAAAAAAATTAAAATGAAAAACAACAACAACACAACAACAATAATGCAGTAGAAAATGAAATGATAAACAAATGAAAAATGATAAAATAAAAACAACAACAACAACATATCACATAGCAGTTACATTTTATTCTGTATACTACACAGTATAATAATCGTATACAGTACAGAGTGTTGTTATTGTACAACAGCGTTAGAGTTGAGCGTATTTTTTACTGTACGATTATTGTACAGTGTAAAATGTATTGAAAAAAATTGAGAAAATTTTTTTATTATTTTGTTTTTAAAAAAGAAATGTCAGTTGAAAAATAAAATCATTTTATATTTAATTTTTTTTTTTAGTTTTCTTATTATGCGAGAAAATTTTGATGTTTTTTCAATCAAATGTATAGGAAAATTTTGTTTTTCCATTTAACTTTGATGTATAGGTAGGTGTACATGTACATGTACAGTAAGTACTATGAAAGTTTAAAAAAAAAATATAACAGTTTTTTATTTTTTTTTTATTTTGAATTTTCATTGTGGCGACTGCTCTGTTGTAAAAAAAATTTTTAAAAATAAAATAGAAAAACATCAGATCAGATATTGAAATTCATTTGTAGTAGTAGTAGTAGTATATGAAGTGAAATAGTGAATAATATTTGATGTTTAGTAAAATATTTGTTATTGTTGTTGTTTTTTATTTAACTGAGAAATTGGGTTTGATTAAAAAAAATTTTCCTGTTACAACCATGAGATACTGATGGATGGATGAATAGATGACATGACAGAGAAATCAGGATGGCGTATACATTCATGCATAGATACATACACACTGTTACACTTTACAGTTTATCGTATAGAAAAGAAATGGAAATGAATGTTGTTGTTTTTGGACTTTTTTGATGGGCAGATGATTTGTTTTTTTTTTTACAATTTGTTGTTGTTGTTTTTTTTAAAAGGTTTTCTTTTACATTTTCTTTTACATTTTAAAATTTCAGTATTGCGTGGTGAATTACTATTGTTGTTGTAAAATTGACAATTGTAAATTTTTAACATTTTGGGTGCTAAACGAATTTTTTGATTTAATTTTTTTAATTTATAATTTTAAATAAAAATTTTTATAATACTGACGTTTTCTTTTAAAAAATTTATATATTTATTAATATGTGTACATGTAGGTGGGTATTGGTAATCTTAAATTTAAATATTTGTAAGGTTTTAAATACTGCGTTTATAATTTATTCTTTAACACGCACAACAAGTTCTAATTATATCTTCAATTATTATATAATATAAATATTTTTATATATCTATATACACTCCTATATATTATATACTTATATGCAAATACCAATTTATTTTGATTTAATAATTATAAAATAATCTGATTTTTTATTTTTTAAAATATATATACATAGTTATGTACATTCAATATTCACCAAATTGTATGGTGGATTTGTCTCAATGCGACTTAAGAATAAAAGTTGTCCTCAAATCAAATACAATGCAAGATATAGGTATAGGCTACATATATATATATATATATATATATATGTATATTTATATTCATATGTTAGTTCCTATAAGAAAATCGAATTAAAGTATGGTGTAAAGTATTTTCAAAACTCTATACTCTATATATCTATAAGTATTGTTTAAAAAGGATATTGTATCCAATATATATACATATACAAGTAAACAAGGACATTCAAGAATGAAATAAAAATGAATGAAAATTGTGTCGGATGTTTTTTCTTTTCTTTTTTTTTTTTTTTTTATTAAGAAAATATCGATTTTCAATTAAATATCTTGACTTCTTAAATATAAATACAAAAAAAAAAGAAAAATGCGTAACATGTGGTTAATTTTATTATTCGTTTTTTTTTATTATTATTTTATAGAAAATTCAATAAAAATTATATACCTACAACCAGTTTTTAAACTGTTTATTACCAAATGTACCAACTGAAAATAAAAAGGTTTATTAATAGGTATTGTAGAATTTTAGCCAAGTAATTTAAATACCCAATTATTAAGTTCAAGAATTCAGTTTTTTTATAAGTTGGGGAAGGCACCCACTTGCTAGTTTATAAAACAATATCCGGTATCGTGGATGCTTACAACAGAATCTAGTTATACAGATCATTCGAATAGATTTTCTACACGAGGCAATACTAATTCGTATCTAATTAATATGTTTCTTCATTCTAATACCATAGAAGAAGATAGCTATATATAGTAATTTTCTTTTGAATATAGAGTTATAGAGTTTTAAAAAAAATCCTGAAATAGTTATGGAACTATTCTTTTACAATAACATTTTTTAACTTTATTATTCAAGGTCCCTTGTAATACCTATTCTAAATTCATACTGTATATTTGTATAAACAAAATTTCCTATACTTCTATAATATTTGATTTTAAAGTGGGAATCATTCTAGTTGGTTAAAGTACAACACTGATGTCCATAGTTCGGCTGATCTTAAACTTTTTGACATTTTTCATCAATTCTTCGTTACAAAAAGGTTTAATGATATTTATTAACTATCTTTTTATATTTTAAAAAGTTGTTTAATCATAACTATTACAATAAATAAATTATTTCCAACCTTATTAAACTCATATAATATATTACACTTTACATCTGTTAATAATTTCAGAAAAGTTTAAAATTATTAATAATGCTCAACTGTTAGCCTAATAAGCAGGTCTATACCAAATATACATATTAGAACAGGGGTTTTTTATTATATTCTTATAAATCGAATTGATCTAGGCCGTACTAGGCCTTATAACATGTAGAAACGTCTTAGATTTTTAAAAGGTTCTATTTTTGTTAATATTGTAATAATTTTTCTATTTGAGTTTAATGGTATTCTATATCTGTGAGTTATATTATTCAATTAAATTATTTGTTTATTTTTTTTTTATGTTTTTAGTGTTATATTAATGCAATTTTTATTTAAGATATATAATTAATTAATTAATTATTGATTAAGCCATTAATTTGAACCTAATGACTAATAGTTACCTGATTCGAGTTGCAAAGCAAATAAAAGTTTCTTCACATTCACTCAGATTCGAATCCGGGTCTCTCGCATGAAAGGTCGACACTCAAACCACTGTGCCATCCAGCTGCTACTGAAAAAAATTACAGTTTTTTAATTTAACACATTGAAATACTCTTGGAGTTTACAGCTATCTATATAAATTTTCACCTAAAATTTATAATAAATAATTACCATACCTATATAAAATAAATGTACATAATAAGTAGTTCTTTCTAGAATGAATTCTTTAATTAAAAATGGAAATTTATCATATGATAATTACAATTTTAAATTATTTATAAATTATAAAAGTTTAAAATTAACCTATAACTCAAAATATACCTAATACACAAATTTCTCAAAGATTCCTTAAAGAATTAGGTACCTATATTTAATACATTTATTTAAATAACTTTAATTAATATATTTTTTAGTATACCTGACATATACCTACTGTCCGAGTTTATAATTTAATTTTAATTTAATTTAATTCATTACTATACAATTCTTACTTTTCTTCATTTTCTAAAACAAAAGCCCTATGTATGTACATATGTTTAAAATAAATGACTTTAGTTCCTTATACTTTCTTATAAAAATTATTAATAGGATAAATATGTAAATATATTATATACATATGTATAAACATTTATATACACAATGTGCCTATTTAAAGTGACCTTAAAAAAACATATGTTATTTTTTACATATATGTATACCTAAGATCTTTATTTATCAACATCTGGAAGCAGTTTTTTAAGTAAATTGTAATGGTTTTGTATCTATGTACATGTGTATATAGGAAACCAAATCCTTTAATTACTTTAACCATAGATCTTTGAGATTCAGAACACTTTTATATAGGTAGGTATAAGTAGTTATGTTAAATTCCTAGAAGTATGTTTAGGCACCTATATGTATTAGACATTTATTTAAAATTCAATTTTAAGTTTTAATTTCAAAAAACTTTTAACTTATTCTAAAAACAATTCATCTTCCATATCTAACTTCAAAATTTAAATTAACGATTTTTTACCTTTAAAAGGTAAACTTCAAAATCATCTTAAAGTGTGGTGAAAAAAGGCTTCAATTCAATATATAAAAATCTTTAAAGCGATTGAATACTTTTTTATTTTTAATATTCTTGATAACGAATGAAGGTTTTTCTTCTGATTTTTTTATCCTTTATTGATTTTCAATAAATTTTCTATCAACAATATTAAACATAAGAATATATACATATGTAGGTATATAAATATGTATATAATGATAATGTACTATAAATATATAAGTATTCTACAAAAAAAAAAAATTTCCACAATTCTTATAAAAGAAATTCACTCCTCATTTTTCAACACACTTAATTTTTGATTGAAATTTTTCAACAATGAACATTCATCACATTTTATTTGAAAAATAAATGAGAACTAAAAACTCACCACAGGACAACTGTATAAAAATAATTTGTTTGAATTCTTTTTATTTTTACATTTGAAATTCAATTTTCACCACACCACCAGATGCATGAAGAAAGAGATACAATAAAAAAGTATTTTGATTTGATGAGGACTGGTGAGAGGAGAGGTTTGAAGAGTGAATTTTAGATTATAAAAGAGAATGAATAAATGAATTAAAATTCATTATTGTTCATTTTATTCATTTAATTTGTTTTTGTTTCAAATAAAGAGAATAAAATTTTTAAAGAAATAATCATGGTGAAATTTTTTGTTTTATGTTGAATACCTATGTTGAATTGGTGTTAAAATCTGATTAATCATTTTATGTTTAGAGGAGGTGAGAAATGAGAATGAATTAAAATTTTTGATATGATTTTTAAAAAGATACAGTGCATAAAGTATAATATTTAAGAACATTTAAACTAATTGAATTAATATTAATTAAAAGGCAAGATAACGTTTAATTGTAATAAAAATAACTTAGTTAAAAATTATTTTCGAACAAATTCAAATATACGTTGCAGGAATCGTATCTCACATTAAATTGTAATCACTTTCCGTTAAATTAAATTTTTATACAGGGCAGGCTAATGGTACAGTACCATAACATTCATGAGTTACATAATGAACATATCACTCATACGAGCTATGCGAGTTGTCCAAGATATCTCATTATATATACATGTATTGTAACTATTAATTATATTAATCACAATTGTATAATTAAAAATTTTTTTAATCCCAAAAGTTTTGAGATAATAAATTAAATAATATTATAGAGTAAAGGTAATAGAAAGAGGGACAAATTCATATAAACTTTTTTAGTATGAAATATTTTTGAGAAAAATAAAAGATGTAATTTTAAATAGATAAATAGATTCATAATCATATGACAATGATAAATTTTATGTTTATGTATAAAGGTGAAAGAACGTACATTCTTAATCAAAGAATATATTCTATTAAATTCTAATAGATAATCTTTGTTCATAATTTTACAAATATTATTAGTAATCATAATCAATAATCATTAATCAAAAATCATTAATTAACTATATTTTCTAAAATCATTTATATATATACATGTTATAACAAGATCAACAAGTTGTAATCAAGTACACAACTATATATACCTATACGAATTCCCCTATATGGTTTACAGATTTCACTTTTAATAATTACTCGAAAAGTAATTGCAATTTCTAATTTTGATTACTTTTGCTAGTAATGAAGTAACGATGTTGGTTGATTGTTGAATAAATCATTTTTCTTTTTCAAAAATTCTTTTAATTTATTTTATTTTTAAGTTTGATTACCAAACATATACGGCATTTTGCATATAGAGTAAATATACCATTTGAGGATTTATATAATTACCAAAAATTTTATACTGACTACCCATTTTGTTGCAAATACTAATCGATTTCTCTAAAGTAATTGTGTCTATTAACATTTTCACAATCTTTGGAAGTCAATTTAATTTTAAACCAATTAAAATAAAGAATTGATTTCTACTTTTCAATTTTTCATATTTTATATAAGATATCAAAGACTCCACATTATGCCAAATGTTTTGAATTATGTTAAGTTCACTGCTCTATTAAATTAATTTGAATATACATTTTGTTGAACGCACGGGGTAAAAATTCCGTTATGAATGAGTTCCTTGTAATATTTCAATTTGAAATAATTATTATAGTTAATATTTTATCAACCAACACAAGCCCAATATTTTTTAAAAGATGCAGATATAATTCGGTCTGCATTAATATTTGGTATAAGAAATGAGTGAACTGTATAACAATTACAAAACAGACCAATTCCTGCAAAATTACCTACTTTTTCTTTTATTTCTTTTATGTTATAAAATTTGTGCAGCTGTTTTCTTTTTCAGTCTGAGATGGGTCTTGGGAGTAATAAAAGGGCTTATCATTACTTCCATTACTAATTTAAGTACCGTATTCGCTAAGAATCATTTATTGACTATTGTTTAGACGGGGGGAAAGCAAGTCTCCCTTACACCTAGGCTTTGCGGACCGTTGTGCACTATTGACTATTAGTGTATTATTAAGAGCAGCCCCAAATAAGGATTTTGTAGAACTGTTAAAGCAACTTCTAAAAATTTTTAAAATATAAAAATGGTTATTCTTATTTAGTCCCATCTATTGATATAGCATATAGTTCATCCCTCCCACACAATGTTGCCAAATTCAAGGTATTTTTTTTTAAAAGAATTTATATTTCAAAATTACACTATCAACTTGAGTAACAACACATTGGTTTTTGATTTATATTTAAAAATAGTAGAAAACTGTTATACAAAGTAGCACAGACTACATATAGCAATCTAGTATACAAATTAAATTTATGTATATACTTAAAACACTACTTTGGGAAATAGAAAATTTTTGGGGACTTAAACTGGGAGTCAAATAAAGAATTATGAAAATTACTGTTAATGAATGCAAACTTAAGCGGCTAAACATAACTCACAGAGAGCCAATTTGGCACGACTCCACTGCAACAAACGTAAGAGATATATTTCATATTAGACCCATACTCTCATACAAAAACAAAAACGTTTCAAACATCTTGAAACGTGCTCCTATCCTAGTATTCTATAATATCATGAATCTAGTAGGTAGATAAAATAATAGAAAACTGTTATACAAAATTTAGTATAGGCAAATAAAAATGGAAAAATACTTAAAATAATACTTTGAGAAAATCTGGCTTAAGAAAATCTTAGGGAGTTAAACTGGTAGTCAAATAAAGCTGTAAGTATTAGAAAAACTACCGTGAATAAATGCAAATTTGAGGAGCTGAAAATAACTCCCAGGGAGTAAATTTGGCAACACTGCAACAATATGCAAGAGGTATGTTTTATATTAGACCCATACTCTCATCTAAAAAAGAAACAGTTTGGAATATGCCACAATATGACCTCCTATCCCGGAATTCTATAATATCATGAAGCTAAATCTAGTAGTAAGATGAATATCTTTAATTGGATCTGGTTTTGGCCATTAAACATGGTCCCAATTCCCACTTAAATTAAAAAAGTCCCACAAAATCCCCACAAAAGTCCCCATCCCTACAAAAATTAACAGTCTGTTCAACATAATTTCAAATGTCAAATAAAATGGATATATAAAATCACTCAAACTTCAAAATATACTCACTCTTATATTAATGTATACTCAAAAAAAAACATTTTATCGGTCATATCAAAAAAAAAAAGCAACCAAAAAAAAAACAACAAAAACAAAACTATTTATTATCTTATATTTGACAGATATTAATCCAGAATTTATTGTCATTGGTTTTAATCATGACGAACTCTTTTAACTTTTTTTTTTTTAAGTTTTTTTTTTTAATTTTTTATTTTTAATTAGACAAAATAAAAAAAAAATATCTTGTCCCATAAATTTATCATCACTCCATATAATAAAGTATTAATACAAAAAAAATGTGTTTATATATACATAATACATAATATATATATATATATATATAAATTAATAAAATATAAAAGAAAATATGCTAATAAAATGGGTACTAATTTGATATAATTTTATGCAAATGACTTTTGATGTTTTATTTTATTAAATTTTTTATTTTTTGTATCATACAACATGGCATTTATATACAATATACATATATGTATGTATATAGTAGATATGTACTATAAGTACAACATAAATATATGCTGCAACAAAAGAAATATACGATCATGTTATATATTTATAAAAATAGGGCTCCGGTCAGTCATTTTTTTTTTGATGATAGATTTTTATATCAAAAAAATTTAAAATTTATATTTCTGCATCTTTAGAATTTAAAACAAATTTGGGTGTGATACAAAATTTCGAATAGTAAAAATCTTAAATGACAAAATCTCGAAATGAGACATATATTTAAAATTTATAAAATCGTAAACTTAACGCATATATAAGTCCTTAATTCCATATTTCAATATTGTGAATTATCAAATCCATACACAAATCCATGTTTTTAGAATCTTAAATTACCAAAATCCCGAAATATGAGAAAAAAGAGCAGTTTAATAATCCATCGCGTGTTTGGAACATAGTTTTCAATTGAAAATTTGAGAATCCTATAGCCCCAAAGTTTTTGAGTTATCGCATGCAGATAGACGGACAGACATAGATTAATCTATTTGCTTCTGGATTCTCATTCGATCCAAACCTTTGGGTCCAAACTACACCCACTCATTTACTGTGTCACAAACGTAATGGCAAGTTTAGTACACCCTTTGACCTACGTTCATACGACTCTAAAAATTATATAATTGCAATATTTCACCCTTTTCAACTTATAAAGAAGAATTTTGAGGGCGATTCACTATTTGAGACCTGCCCCTTTAACATAATATTTTTTAATATTATATATTACTAGTAAAAAAAGCCTGTCGGACGACAGGTATAATTTTAATTTCTCTTTTTATGTATATTCTTTTTTCCTGCTATTGCGCTACTGAATCAATAAAAGGAAATTCGTTACCTAAAGAACATTAAGTTAACATTATAATAGTTTGTTTTAGTTTTGTAAGTGATAATAAAATAGAAGTATGCATACTAAAGTGTAAAAAATAGCTTTGTACGTTTTTTTTATAATTTTCTGTATCTACCTGTTAACAGATTTCTCATACGTTTTGATTTTTTTTTTTTTCTGTTCATAATTTACATTTATCAGTTTTATTTTTTCTTTCTCTTTTGTATGTAAGGATTTGTAATTAGAAGTATGTTACATGTGTGAATAACACTTAACATTAACATATTGCAACAGTAGCAGCGTATTTTATTATATTTATAAAAAATAAAAACTACAAATTAAAGTTAGTTATTAGTTCTGTAAGTGTATTTAAATAAAAGTATACATACTAAAATGTAAAAAATTTCTTTATACGTTTTTATTAAAATTTTATGTATCTACCTGTTAACAGATTTCTCATATGTTTTGAATTTTTTTTTCTGTTCATAATTTACATTTTATCAGCTTAATTTTTTCTTTCTCCTTTGTACGTAAGAATTTGTAATTAGAAGTATGTTACATTACATGTGTCAATAACACTTAACATTAACATGATTAAAGAGCAGAAGCATCTTTTATTATATTTATAAAAAATTTTCTGTATCTACCTGTTAACAGATTTCTCATACGTTTTGATTTTTTCTTTTTCTGTTCATAATTTACATTTTATCAGTTTAATTTTTTCTTTCTCTTTTGCATGTAAGGATTTGTTATTAGAAGTATGTTACATGTGTGAATAACACTTAACATTAACATAATGCAACAGTAGCAGCAGTTTGTCTTTTATTATATTTATTAGACGTATGTATTTTCTTAAAGACTTCTTATACGTTTTGATTTTTTTTTCTTTCTTCTGTTCATAATTTACATTTATCAGTTTCATTTTTTCTTTCTCTTTTGAATGTAAGTATTTGTAAGTAGAAGTATTTTACATGTGTGAATAACACTTAACATAACATAGGGCACGTTGGTCAGCAGCAGCAGCAGCAGCAGCAGTTTGTCTTTTATTATATTTAGATGTTAGATTCTGAGTTAGAAGGGATTTCAATCATTTGGTTAACGGTAGGTAAGAAAACCACACTCATCGTTATATTAAGTGCTTCTTTTTTGACATTTGTTGATGAAAAATGTTACAAAAGGCTTTAGAATGCGTTTCAAATCAGAGTTTCGATAGTTTGTTTAGCAAAAGATTTTATAACTTATTTTATTCATATTTTAGAATTTTAGGGTATATGCATTTTGAGACTTTGAGATTTTTCAACTTGGGGACTTAGGTATTTTGAGAGTTTGTTACTTTTATGACTTTTACATCCTTAAATTTTAGTATTTTGAAATTTGGGACTTTGATTTGAAATTTTATATTGTAGCTATATATTTCGATATTTTACCCTTTGGGATTTTGTAATTAGGCAATTTGGAATTTTAAAAGTTTACTATTTATGATTATGGAATTTGAAATTTCGTATTTTTCAAATTTTAGTATTTATTATCAGATTTTAAAATTTAGAATTTTGGAAATCGAGTATTTTGGAATTCGAGGTTTTAACTATTTTAAAATTCGGAAAACCAATCTAAAAAGAAATTCAAAATAAAATTATAGGTTTAAATTAAATTATGACTCTTAATAACTATTAATTATGCAAATATAAAGGAATTAAATTATATTTTTCATCTTTTGTAAAATATATACTTATCCTAAAACCAAAAAATTTATATTTTATTTGATAAGTTTTCAATTTACATTAGAGTAAAGCAGGTATTTTATTTTTTTGATAATCTTATCTATTTTAGATATTCGGCATGTCAAGGTGAAATTTTATTTATGAGAATTACTTATATATGTATTGTAATAGTTTTTAGATATAGTATAAAATATATAATAATATAGATAATTTTTATTACAATAGTTTGATGCCAGTAGCTGAACATTTTGTTATCATTTTAAAATATAAATAATTAAATGAACTTCTTTAAAGATTTTTAAAAAAATAAGATTTTGAAAAGAAAACTTGAGTAGAATTTGGGAATCTAAATAGGAAGTTATTAATTCAATTTAAGTTTTAAACAGTCAAGCTTTTTCCAGAATATTTATTTATATTTCAAATTTTAAATTAGAAAGTATTTATGGATTGAATTCACAATCAGGTGAATCCCCGCACTTATAAATTTATTCTTATTTATGAGTTATTCAGTACATATGGTAATCAGAGGCATACACACTCTTTCTGTAAGTCACATCATGCGATCAGAAATATTGAAGCGACTAAAAGCATAATATAGTTGAAGCGATATTTTCAAATTGATGCGATAGAAAATTTCGAATTTCTTGTATGTAGCATTTCTGTAAGATTTTATCTACAACACGATAGTACTTATTCAGTAACTTCAAAATTCTGGAACGAATCATATATTTATTTCCGATGGGACTAAATAAATATTTTTGAATCAAAAAGGACCTTAATATAAACTTCCTTTTGTGATATGATTTTTATTCGTTGAATAATTAAGATTTACATTTTTGGTATTACAAACATAATAATTTATATCATGGCGTCTCTTACAAAAAAAACATAAATTTATAGATATGAAACGATACCTTTCGTTTTAACTTCGCTCAAGTGACTTAGAGAACACAGTGTAAATACCACAAAATTAAAAATTTCTTAGGTTCCCTTAATCTAGTCCCTAATCAAAGTCTTCCCCTAATCTTTCCCTAGTGTAAGAAGTTACAAGTTATAATCCATAACTTTTAAACATTATTTAATTGAAGCAAATACCGTTATTTAATAATTTAAAAATATGAAAAAAAATTTCGCAACAAAAAGCCAAAGGAAGAGGAAAAAATTGTAAATAATACGTTTATTCGCCCCTCCTTTTCAAAACAGAGGTGATCTAATCTGGTGATGTTAAAAATCTAATTTTGACATTATATTCTATTGTTAAAAATTAATTTTTTTAAATTTAAAACCTTTGGAACTTTTTAATTTTTTTAATAATTATAGATGTAAGAATTCTCCCAGACAGACAATTTTTTTGGGAAAAGGCTGCCATAGTTTTTTTTTTATAGAACTTTATTAAGCAACAAATGAATAGTCTCCATTTCCACGCGATGTTGCGGCCGTTCCGGGAAAGGATTCTGTTTTGTCTTCCCTTCAATTGTATGTATGTATGTAGTATGTACAAGCCAACTCCTAATAAAATCTAAATTAATGAAACTTTATATACTTCCTTTTTTAAAAATTAACCACTAAATCTGATTTTTAAACTAGAATTCAGGTCATTTTTATTTTACTCAGAAAAAAAAAAACAGTTGTTTTTATTTAAATTTCAAAACTTATTTTGACTGGAAAAGAACTTATCAATACCAAACACCAAAAAAAAAAAGATCAATTCAAATAAATCTTTATTCAAATTTTTTTTTATTTTTAATCCCAAATATTATCTTTCTTCTTTTTATTATACTTCATTTTTTTATATAATAATTAATAATAAGTCTATCTTCTTCTATATCCAAAATATCCACACCATCAAATTATGTTAACAATAATCTATTATTAAAAAAAAGGTTTCTAAATCAATTTATTAAAAAAAAAACTGAATAGCTTATAGACAAAAAATTTACATTTCTAATTAATTATAGTTTTTAAAATAAAAAAATAAATTAATATTTAAAAAAATATAAAACAATCAATAATATTATAAAAAAAAAAAATATTTAAAATGAATTAAATATTCGTCAAAAAATTATTGTCATTTGATTTTGATTTAGTATTGTCTTTCGATTAATCAAAAGCGATTTTTTTCTGCTTTTTTTGTTTAAAATTAGAAAAAAATAGTTTTAAAATCTAAAATCTAGGCCTTTACCTAATCAAAAGCGTACGACGTATGACGTACAATACGCCGTACGTCGATACGTCGACGTATCCCGAAATCGATACGCGCGTACCATTTTTAATTTGTCGCGCGATTTTTTGAAGAATTTTTCGGTTATAATTTTTACCAGAAAATGACGGTCGAGTAATTGTTGTTCGAGTAATTGTTGTTCGAGCAAATGTTGTTCGAGCAAATGTCATGGAATCATTATTTTTAATTTTTTTTTTCTTTAAATTTTGTAAAATGGATTTCGATGATATTGAAGTTTTAGAAGATTTAAATTTAAAAACGTTTTATTTACTAAATATCAACAAAACGTCACCATAACAACATAACAAAAAACAATAACAAAATTGTATACGCTTTGTCAATTTTTAAATTTTAAAAACCCGACGTATGGTACGTCGCGTATTTCGGGAGCTCCTATATAATTATATGTATTTAAAATTATTTTGACAGAAATATTTTGACGACGCCGTACGTCGTCATTTAGGTAAGGCCCTTAAAATCTAAAATCTAAAATCAATTTTAATTTTTAATAATTAATAATAACAAGTTTTAGTCTTGCAAACCCTGGGATAGAAAAAATTAATCAATAATGCGATCAAATATTGATATATGAAGAGCGCCCTCCAACTACATAGAGTTTGGTATTATATCTTTTATTTCTGAAATGATTACAAATCCGATTGCACAATTTAAAGTTTATAACTTGGGTCCTATTGCACTAATCACTTATCACTTATCATAAAATTATGTTTTTTAATAAGTGAATAATTTTTACTAATCAAAATTAATTAATAATGCGATCAAATATTGGTTTATGAAGAGCGCCCTCAAACTATTTTCATATCTTTTATTTCTGAAATGATTACGAATCCGATTGCACAGTTTAAAATTTATAATTGGGTCCTATTGCACTAATCACTTATCTGTCACTTGTCATATAATTGAAAAAGTATTTGTTTTATTAAGTGAATGATTTTTACTAATCAAAATTAATAAAAAATTTCATCAAATATTGGTTTATGAAGAGCGCCCTCAAACTTTTTTTTTTATCTCTTATTTCTGAAATGATTCCGAATTTGATTGTACAATTTTAAATTTATAACTTGGGTCCTATTGCACTAATCACTTATCACTTATCATATTATCGTAAAATTATTTTTACTAATCAAAATTTATTAATAATGTCATGAAATATTGATATATTTAAAGCGCCCTCAAACAATTTTTATCTTTCATTTCTGAAATGATTCCGAATACGATTGTACAATTTAAAGTTTATACCTTGGGTCCTATTTTAATCACAAATCACTTGTCACTATTCAAAATTTAAGATTTTTAGTTTTATGGGAATAAAAGCACGCTCTAGTTTCTAAACACGCTCGGATATTTTTGTACTGGTTCATAAAGTCACTGAACTAATCTAAAGATGGTAGTTCCAGAAATCGAGATTTCTAACATTAGTGATATTCTTCTGAATTATATGTAAGTAACAAGTAATAAATTAATTTCGTATTTGGATGACGGGAAACGTGAAGTGTGCACTTCTTCATGCTCGAGACGCTATCGAATATTTATAACAGCTCATAGAATAAGTGAATTATACTAAAGAAGGCGGTTCCGGAAATCAAGAATTCTCTTATCAAGTTTTCTACTCCCTTGGATTAATGAAGTCGTTAGACCACAACCGCTTTATGTATATTCCAAGTAGATATGTCATCATCATCATAGCTGGCTCGGCGATCCAAAATGAATCTTGGCCTCCCCTAGATATGTATCCTCTGTTTATTTATTTTGTATGACGACGTCTACTGTTCCCATCAAGGATCAGGGGTCCGGTTTTTAATTACCATGTTTAACTTGCCCCTAAATGTTTTTGGAACTAAAACAATGTATAATATTTAAGTTATATTTTAATCATTCTAAATTTCTTTTGACTTTTATAATACCTATCGAAAATAATTGTTTTCAATTGTCTTTTAAAATTTTTATGAAGTTTTCATTCAAATTAATTATAAATTTAGTTTAAAAATTTGCACCGACATTTTTATTTTCTTGAAAGATAACTATAACTATAAAATAAAAATAAATTAAAAAAAATTAAGACAAATAAAGAGGAAAACAATGTTTAAATATTTTTTTTTTATTTTATATTAAAAACAAGTGATGAAAAAAGACAAGGGTTTTAAAAAAAAGCACATTTTCAAAATCGTATGTTTGATACTGAGTTTAATTTTAGAAATATATGCACTGGTGTGGTGCCTAAGCTACTGTGCAGTATAAAAATGGGAAATTTTTAAGTTCCTTCAAATAGGGAAGGTTCCTAAATTTTTAATAATCAAACTTATGGTGATTCTCGAGAATATAACCCCACCTTCCCATTTCCAAAATTTTTAATTTTAGGAATTAAATTGTAACTTCCTCTAAAATTTGGAATTTTTTAAGAATTTTATTATTTAAGCAAATATGGTTAAAGCTAAGACCCATTTTCTTCAATTTTAAAGACCCCCTTTAAATTTAAGGAAAACCTTTAACACATCTTAAAATATAGTGTTGGAGCTTTAAATTTTGTATATTACTAAGAAAATTTTAGGGACGGGTATTTAATAACTTACAAGTGCTTAAAAATAGCGAAATTTATTTAAAATTATAATTTTCGACCCCTAACAGCTCCTAAACAGGGGCCGTAACAAAAAAATTTTTCTTCAAACGACTCGTACTAATTTCTGAGAATAAGACTTCTTCTAAAATTTCAGGTTTCTAACTTCAAAAGATATGCGGTGCCATATCAAGTACATTACAAAAAATGAGTTTTGCATAACGGTGAATTTTAAATACCGTATGGCAACCCTATGAATTTGCATTTCAAAAATTTATAAAGTTTATAAAAGCAGCTGTCATTTACCGTTCATATTCATATTGAAGATAAACCTAAAAGAAATCATGTTATAACAATTTAAATTTAGGGCTTTTTCAGCCTTTGGGCGCTGCAGCAGCTCCGTAATAGGTGGGGCTACAGAAAAAAGTTCTTCCATGAAATTATTTTTTTTTTACAATGCCTACACGTAGTTAAAATTTTTTTAACTCTCATTTCAAATGATGTAAAAGTTTTTGTAAACATACGGACGGACGGATGGACGTAAGGCACATTTTTACAAAATCTTTTGAAAATGAGATGAAATTTGAGTCCAAATTTTCTGTATAGGAAATTCATAATTAAATTGTAGATTTTATGTTAAAATGAGGAAAAAAAATATATAATATGAATTAATTTTATTATTATTATATTACTAATATATTCGTTAAAAAAAGTTTTAATAAAGGTATATTATAAAAAAAATATAATAATAGGTAGAATAATAAAGAAAATATGAACTGTCATTTAATCGCTGTTTGAAATAAATCAAAAAACATAAAGAAAAAACATTTTAAAAATTTTATCAATTAATTAATAATTTGAATTTCATTTTGATTTTAGAAAAATTGGGCGGTTTTTTTATAAAAGAGGAGCTATAGTTCAATATTTGCTTGATATCCCATATAGATACACTGTACGTGTTCTATACAAGTCCTATTTTCTAGCCCTTAAATTGATGGTTTAAATCCGGGAGTTGTAAAATGGAAGTCTGCTTTATTTGTGTGTTATAAGTTAAGGTCCGACTCTCTCGAAATAATTAAATAATAAAATTTTAGGATTTTTAAGATATTATCAGAGTCCTCATTTTTGTGAAGTTACATCCCATCGGGTTTCTATTTCCAAAGTTCAAGTGGCATTAGATGTGGTAAAAATGGTTTTACATATTCCTCACAATCTATTTATCGGTTTGATTTTTTTGGGCAAATATTTCTGAGGCTCTAGAAAATTCAATTTGTTCAGGTAATACATTTAATACTGAATATAATTCCTAAATAGGACACAGACCCAATTCTAAAGTTCAATAAGTTGAGTACCTATATAATATAAGTTGTCTTCAACTACTTTAAATTTTTATATTCAATTCCACTTTTTATTAATCACCCTGTAAACCTATTTGTACAGTAATCGATCGTAGATGTCTCAGTCTCTTCTCATTCTAGTGATTATGTGAAAAACTCACATTTTTCTACATCTTGCTGACAAGTTCTGCAGCCGTTTAAATTTGTTGTATTTTGATATATATTAGAATTTATGCATAATTCGGCAAGTCAAGTTTTTATAAAAGGGTTAACATAGAAGAAAGTCCAATTCAGTTTAAAAGACGAAGTTGAAATTTGCAGTTATTTTGAGACTTGGAAAAAAAGTATAAGTTAGAATCCATATTTGATCATAACTTCCAAAGCCCTGATTTTAATGTACTTAAATTTATCTGAGTAATAAGAATGATTAAGTTAATAGATATAGGTCCAAAGGACATATCTGGGACAATTACATTTTTAAAATGCTATAATAAAAAATTTTAATATTTTCGAAAATTTTTAGTTTGTAAACCAAATTAGTTAAATTGAAGGGATAGGGTTTTTCATATTGAAGGGATGGGATCTCCTTATTTTTTAAGTTCTCCTCTCCCATAATACTACATGTCTCCTCTCCCATAATACTACATGTTTTTTTTCGTGTGGAGTTCTTTAATAAAGTTAAAAATTCTATACTTTATTTCATTTTTTATTATTCACCCTGTTAACCTTTTGTTAACTGTATTTTATTTGACTTTTAAACTAGTTCTTTTATTAAATAGTTTAATTTTTTTAATAATTTTAAAACCACATTTTTAATATTAAAGGAAATTGTAATGCCAGCTGGTGTCTACAAATTCAAACAAATTAGTGTATTCCAACATTTTATCTAATACACAAACCAAATGATTCGGATTTATTTTGAGTTTCATTTTTCGATTTTGTTTCTAATTTCATTGTTCCCATTTGGTTTCAATTTAATAATTGTTCCTATAAATTTTTAGCCAATACAGGCACCACATTTTCAATTTATATCAAAAATTATTTTATATTAAACCACAAATTTTAATTTATTTAAACCATTTAAACTCACTCAATTTTTGAGTTAAAATACATATTTACTCGATTTTTGAGGCGAAAAATGTTATCTCTCGTTCAGAACTTTTAAAAATTGATATTTTTGAATTGAAATAAAAGAAAAACATTTAAATAGATAAAAATAATATTATTTAATTAGTTAAACTGAATTAATTAACTGAATTTTAAAATTTCGAGTTGAAAAATTATAAAATCTATTCGAAATAGCTTTGAGATATTTTATTAAAAGTTCAATAGTCCAAAAAGAGATAGGTTTTTAATATAATTAAAGATAACTGATGCTCTTCTCACAAAATTAATTTTAAAAAATCTATTTTTATTGCTTTGTATTTTTCTTAAATTTTGTAGGTTGCCAGCTAAAATAATTGCTCTTAACCAAAATGTCCTTTTCAACAGATTTAACAACTGAGGCTGTCATTATTCTTTAGTCTTTTAAACTTTTAAGATTTTCTAATTTCCATAGATAGTACGGAACAAATTGCACTCTTCTACAAAGCCATTGTAAAATACAAAAAAAAATAGTTTTCTAACATCTGTTTTATCAGATCCGAAGTTTAAAGTTATTTCTAATTTCAGATTTTCCCCCCATTTAAACCAAAACATTACAATATTTTATTTTTTAATTAAAACTTTATTTTTGAAAACTCTTTTTTTTTTCTGTTTTTATTTAAATTTTTTTTTTATCTCATTTTTTGTTCAACGCATTTTTTACAATTACATTTATAATATAATTATTAAAAATAAGAAAGTATACACATATAAGAAATGAAAATTATTTGTTTATACAAAAAAGCAAAGCATAGTTTAAATTCTGGAATTTATTAAAAAAATATTTATTCAGCTAATAAAAAATACAAAAATTCATAAACTTGTTTGAAACATCATTCATAAATTCAAATATTGATTATTTTTATGCAAATATATTAATATTTATATATTTTAATCATTATCAACTTTTTTTAATTTATTTTTAATTATTAATATAAATATTATTTTTTTTTTAAATTACGGAAAAGAAGAAGAATGTGATAATTGTTTAATTATTAATATTTTTTCTTTTTATAATTAATTTTATAATTACAATTATCATAATAATTTAGTATAATTATAAAGATAATTAATGAAATCAGAACAGATTTTTTAAACATAATTTAAAACTTAATTAAATGATTTTTTTTTAATGTATTAACTTGAAACCTGTAATTAGAAATATTAATGCTATAAAAATCTATTTATAAAACTTTTATGTATTTCAATTGTATTTTGTAATAAACAATTGAACTTTATGTACTTAAATGTATTCAACTTTTATGAATTAAATGAATGATAAGCATTGATCGTTTATCTAATGATAAATTTTTCTATTTAATGTGTATGTTTTATTTTTTTTTTTTTTAATTAAAAAACATTTAAAGCCTTTATAATTTAGAATATATAAATGTAAATTGTTAGCACCTAGTATATAAAAGTATAATATAAAATTTTTTATTTTTGAATTTTAGAATTCGGAACATGTATTACTACACAGTCTCCTTCTTTTCCTATGTTTTAACAAATTTGATAATAAAAACAAAAAGAACATTTGAAGAGTTATTCGAATTTCCAAAAAAAAAACATAGATTACAGATCTTCTTGTTCTAATATCCGGTTACAATTTACTATTTACTCTTTTTCTTCTGAAAATTTGAATAACTCTGAAATAAGATGTGTTTTTTTTTTATTTAATACTTCAAGTGATAGTTTATATTTAAATTATAAGAATAATATTGGTATTTATATAAAATATACACGCAATTATATAATTATATATATATGTATTTTTATATTATAATTAAAATAATTTCCTTTTTAACACTCATTTCTTTTAAATTGAGATAATGGTTTATTTTCTTGAAAACAAATAATAAATTTTAACTTTAAAAAAAAATTAACTAATAAAATACAAGAGTATTGAAAATTTTTCGCTTATTCACATACTATATTCTTTCAATATTTTCTTTTTCTACTACTTTTAAATCGATTATAAAAAAAAATTTCTATAATTAAATAAATTTTCATTTTTTTTTTTAGTTTTTCCTTTTTTTTTTTTGTAAAAGTTAAGTAAATAGTTTAAATTTAGTTGTTCGGTTTTGTCTTGTTTTAAATTAATTTTATGCCTAAATTAAAATCAATTATTAATTATTATTTGAAAAATAAAAAATTACATATTAAAATCTATGTATGTATATAATAATTATTAGCGTCTTTTTTTTTATTTACAAAATATTTAAAAAAAATATATATATATAAAAAATAAATAACAAATTATCTATAAATATTCAGAAATTCTAATATAAATGCTCCGTGTTTTTATAATCAATCAATATATAAATTCATTTATGGAATAATAATTAATAAAGAAAACAATAATTGGAAATGAAAATTATTTAACAATAATATAATTAAGAAAAAATTAATTAAATGATTTTAATAAAGACATAAAATAGAAATTCGTATAAAAAGATTTTATAATATTTTATTTTTAAATTTATTTTACAATAATATTTATTAAGGCATAATTTTTTTTTTTTCTTTTAAGTTAACAAATCCAAAATATTTTTGTAATATTAAGTTTTTAAATCATTTTTTTTTAAATAACAACACTTTTAGATATCAATATTATTTTGTGTAGCTTGAATAATTACAATTTAATATACTTTATATAATAATATATATATATATTCTTAACAAAATAATTTGAAAATTAATATGTACTGTTATTTAAATAGAAATGAAATAAAAGCATTGATAAATCAATAAAAAATTAAACAAGACTTAAGACATATTTAAGAATAATAAAATTGAAAGATTTTAAATATTGATTTTTAAACAAAATTATTTTTTTTTTTAACTAATTAATAAATTCTTATTTAAGAAAATTTATGTATAATAATTTATAATATAATATGTATTTAATAATAATTTTCTTTTGGAGTTTAAATAGTTTTTTACTAAAGATTTTGAACAGTAAATCACTATTTTATTTATATTTTTAATTAAAGTTTTAAATTAGTTGCATTTTTGTTTTTAAATTGATTTAACTTTACTTTAAACTGATATTACAATCTTTATTTATTTAGATATTTCATTATCTAAACAGTAAATTTTACCTTTCAAAATTATGATTTACAATATTTTTTCTGTTTAATTCTTTCAATATTCACATAAAAGATTTTATATTAACGTATACACTGGGATTAATATAAATTTTGCATTTCAAGATTTAATAGAAAAAAGTTTTTACTTTAATTAAAAGCAAAATTTACTAAGAAATATATAAATATATATATTTTTTAACATCTGTTTGATTTTAACGGATCCAATTTAATTTTACATTTAAAAGTTTTTAATTACATTTAATTTTGGTATTTGTTGGCGTTTCTTATTTTTATTTTTAAAATAGTTTCACATTTTTATTGATAGATTTTTATACTTAAAAAAAAAACATTTTAAAATTGGAACTGTACCATATTTAAACTATTATTTTTTTTTGTTTTACCATCTACTATTGAACTTTTATATACTAATTATTTTATTTAATTATTTTTTAAATCAGTGGGCTTTCAAAAAAGAAGTTCTCTTTTTTTTATTTTAATATATCTTATTTTAAATATGTCTAACTAATGCAAGTTTTAAAGTTTTATACATAATGAAATATAATGTTTTACTAGTATAATTAATAAACTTCTAAATGAAACTCCTTTTTTGAAATTAATGACTTGGTTTTGTTGTTTCTTTATCTTGTTGTACATTCATTTTTTTAACAGTCTATTTATGTATTTCTTTAATTATTTTATTTATAATAGTTTGGTTCCGTTAGGTTCATATTTTTTTTTTTTTATAAGTTATATATTATTTTATATATTTTTATATAATATCAATTATTTTTAATTTTTTGCAGAATTAAATATAAAAATAAAATAAAAATTAATAAAAATAAGTATATATATGAATTTTATGTTGAAATTTATGATGCAAGACCACGTTGTTTCCTTTTAATTCTTGCATATGGACCAACAGCTGGATCCATTATAAAATCGTATAAGACTCGTGTCCAACTAAAATAATAACAATTTTTTTTTATTAAAAATTTAATTAAATATCAAAACTTAATTATATGTAAATTTATATATTTTATCTAGGCTTAAATGTTATTAATAAAAAAAGAAATAATCTTGCGACTTATTAAATGAAAGCGTTCAAAACAAAATTGTTTTTTTTTATACATTCCATTTTAATTTTATTTGATAACAAAATGTATATAAAAATTCTAATTAAAGATTTGAAAATTATACAAAACAATTAAAAGATAACAAAGTATGACAATTAATTTTTTTTAATATCGAATTATTTAAATATTTATTACTTTGAAATCTCATTAGAATTAGAGTTTATTATTAATATAAATTTTTTTATAATTATGTATACATTATTAATAAATTTCGCAGATTATATAAAAATAAATTCCTAACAAGATTTTAGATAATTATAATCACATTTTAAAAATAAAATTTGTTAAAAGTTATTAAACTCTAATAATTATAATAAATTTTTCACGTGACTATAAAATAATTAAGAGCTAATGACTCAGCTATATATATATAGACACTTTTATATATCTCAAAAATTTTTAATCAGACAATTAGTCTACGAAAAATTAATTATCAAATAATAAATGAGATTATATCTTTAATTGATAAGACAAATTTAGGGAATAGTATAAAGATTATGTTTATATAGTATAACTTCTAGAACATTCTAATTATTTTAAATATATAATATATAAAATACCTTGTATGTTGTGGCATTGTATCATAAAATTCTGGTGCAATTTTTTTAACTTCTGGTAAACGGCTACCAGGTACAGCTGGAAAATCATGATGTTCATTATGATAACCAACATTAAATGTTATCCAATTTAATGGACCATAATATGAATATGTTTCGAAACCTTTTGCAAACATATAATGTTCAGATACAAAATGCCCAGCAACTGGATGTAAACCCATTGCTAATAATGAACCCAATACTAAATATGCTAATACTTTCCATCCAAAGAAATAAACAACAATAGCATCAAAAATAACTTGTATAACAGCATTTATTAGTTCCAATTGTGTTGGTGGTTTTGGATTTATAACCAATGGTCTAAAGATATAAAATAACGGTTGCAATATAACCCATATAAATTTACCAAAACTTGTACAAAATAATTTTGCTTCTAAATATGTTGGTATGTCAGTATCAATAACATCGTCTCCTTGATATCTAAAATATTAAAAAAAAAGATAAATAATACATTTAAAAAATAATAATTTTAATTTTGTTAATTTAAAGATAAGATAATAACATTTTTTTTTTCAATCTATTTACACAAAAAAAAACCAACTTATTTAATAATACATTTTTTTTTCCTTTTTAAAGTTCTAATAATGTATGACTAATATATTAATATCTAAAGCATATACTTAACTATACTTATATATTTTTTGTAATATTATTTTTATATGTTAAAAATTCAAAATTACGTGACAGAAATAATTTAAAATGAATGATAGTATCAACGTTAATTAAAAATTTACAAGAAATTTTAATTAGATATTTATAGATATTTGGACATACAATTGTACAAAAATTAAAATTGAACGTAGTATTGAAATTAAAAAATTAAAATTTTTTTGTTTTCACTTACCTATGATGTTCTAAATGATATTTTCTAAATGACACTGACATTGGTACACCAATTGGTAAATTACAAAAGAAACCAAAAAAACGATTATGCATTGGTCTACCATGACCAAATGCTAAATTATGTGCTATTTCATGACAAGCCAACATTAATGAATGATTTATAATACCACCAAAAAAATATGCAACTAAAAGTATTGTTGGCCATGATTGATCTTTCATAACAAATAACATTAAAATTTGTACAAAAACCATTGAACCAGCAACATATTTAAACCATGGATCATAACCAAATAATTTCTTTATTTGGGGATATTTTTCTAATATCATTTTTCTTCTACTAGCATGTGGTTCTTCTGTATAAGTCCATTCAAAATCTGTCCTCGAAACTTTTTGTCCCATTATTGAATTTTTTTTTTTTTTCTATTCTTGTTTGTTTTTATGTAAAATTTACAATAATTCTTATTTGTATTGAATAAAACTAATTAAAAGAAAAACAAAATTAATTAAGAAATTATTTTCTAATTTTTGACTAGTTTTAAATTTGATTACAAAAAAACAAAAATACGGAAATTAATTAAAAAAGCTTACCTAGCTGCCTTGTTAGTTTATTTTCTTTTCTTCTTTTTCTTGTAAAAACTATCCGTATATTAATCTATTTCTCGTGATGAGCTAATCAATTCAAGTTTTAAGTACCCACTCGATATTTTCACAACCAATTTCCAGAATTTTTCATTTTAATCATTCTTTCTTTTTTGTTTGTGCACAAATTATTACAATGTTTGATTGATTTAAAAACAAAAATAAATAGAATAAATTAATGTCTACCGGTGAATTGAGATTTGTATGAGTGTTTTTTTTTATGAATTGTAATTTGCCTTTTTTTTTTCTTTTTTACAAAACAAATAAAATTTTATGAAGATGAAAAATAAAAACAACTCTACAAAATCTAAACCAAATCTTTCAAATGTCGTCGGTAAACTAAAAAAAAAACCAAAAAAAATTGAATGAAATTAAAAATGTCAAAAATCCTTCACAATTTGGTTTGTCAAATGTCAGTTTTCAATTTTTATTTTGGTAATCAGCGTTGCCAGATTTTGTATCGGAATTAGAATATAAAAATTAATATAGGCGTTTTGTTTTTTAAATCAGAGCATAGATCTGAGCTCGCTCTTTACAAAATTAAAACGTTCTGAGTAGAGCATGAACAGAGTACACTCAGAGCGTTCAGATTTAATAAAAAACCACGATGTAAAAAAACATTAAACATTTTTGTTTAAGTACGTTTTAATTGTCAAAAAATTAAACTATAAATACTTAAAATAAACTAAACATTTTGACTTTTATTTTACAAGTAAAATCTTAAAGAAACGTCAAAATGTCTTTTTATTTTATTTTGCGCAGCCGTTCTCGATATATTTCCACTGAGCACGTAGCGCTCTGAACTCGCTAGGATTTAACAAAAAAAAAAACACGAATCACAAGCTCAAAGCACTCAAAACTAAAAAAAAGCATACGATTTTTTTTTGACAGTTCATGCTATGCTCAGAATTAAAAAAAAAACTCATTATCAGGAGGAATCCTTATATAAAAGTCCTATTATTATACTGCCTTCTGCTTTTAGTTTTTTATATATTTAAATATTAATATAAAAAAGTTTTATTATTGAAGAAATTTAAAATTGCTACCAACCTATTTATTCAACTACAAATTGTATAGCAATAGAGAATCATGAGAATTGTGATAAATTACTCAAGTTCTATATACTTCAATGGAACAATACAATAATTTGATACAGTTTCATGTATATTTAATATGTAACATGTATAAATCCAAAACTACATAAAAGAACTTTGCTTTTGAGCATTTAAATATCTTCGTAGCTAAATCATAAAACTGCTGTCAATTCACTTACACCGTTTTCGATT
Source organism: Dolichopus griseipennis (assembly GCA_963082915.1). Taxonomy (NCBI): domain Eukaryota; kingdom Metazoa; phylum Arthropoda; class Insecta; order Diptera; family Dolichopodidae; genus Dolichopus; species Dolichopus griseipennis. The sequence goes on along the minus strand of OY720444.1, from coordinate 15,456,478 downwards.
TACAAAATGTGTAAGTCTAGTATAAATCTAGAATAAAAAAATTGTAAAAACAATCTACATTTACTCTATAATGAATTTCAATTCGATTGGTAAAAAAAGGGTTAATCTTTTTTTTAAGAGTAAATCTTCATTTTTTTTCGATTTATGGATCTTTTTTTCCTATGTATGAATATGACATTTGTTAGTTCATCATTATCATTATCTGCAACATCATCAGTAAATTGACATTTAGAGTGTCGGGATATAATGTATACTAAGGAACCATAATTTCACGTGAAAAACTTTTTTGAAAATGTTGTAAATATCTTTTATACTCTTAACAAGAAGTAAACATTTTATTTATTTTAAAAATTATACACCAACACAACAAAAAAATAGAGTAACTCTCGTTTCATTTTCGATTAGAACGAAAAAGGGCACTAAAGTCTGAATCTTAAAAAACCAATCGAAAATGACATTAGCGAAACTGTTGGCAATCTTTTTTTATAGTGATTTTCTTTTGACGTTTAAAAGGAGTAGAAAAACAATGCTGCCATTGCAAAAAACCAAACTTCTGAATTTTTTAACTTGATTGAATTCTTATAATTTTTAAAATAATATTTTAAAATATTTTTAAATATTGCATTAAAAAATAATAATAAATAATTTTATTAGATTTGAAGATTAAAATAAATTACAGTCTTTTATAAGAAATAATATGAAATGCGAAAATGGCGGTTTTTGTGTATAGTGAATTGTCAAGGAATATAACAGTACTAGGTTTTTAAACTACAGTTTGATTTGATTTCAATCAACTTTATTTGTAATATATATATTTTAGTAAGTGATTTGAAAATTTATTGAATTCCATAATATTCAATTTTTAAGATATTAATAAATGTATAATTTATTTTAAATATGATATTAATTGTTCTTTATAAATGTGTTAATAATTGTAAATTAAGTAAACAGGTATGTATGAATGTAGTGTATAATATGTAGAAGAGCGCCATCCGATTTAGTTTTTATTAAAAATTAATAACGGTATCAATTAAATTGAAAGCATTTTAATCTTAAAAATGATTATAATACTAATATTAAAAATGCAATTTATTCTATTTATTAAATCACATAAAAGTATAAAACCCATATAATAATACTTACATATTTATTTTTACAGGTATGTAATTTTTTCCACACAAAAATTCGTATTATGGAATTGCTGAATATTTTACCAGTTAATTATGATGATAACTGCCTATCTAATAAGTACTTTTATGAAATGCGTTCATACAATAGGTGGAAACTAAGAGGGTTTCAAAGAACATCTAATTGGAAAATTTAATATTTATTGTGTAGTATGTATTATTTTTTTTTATTTATTTGTATTTATTTGAAGTTATATTATTCTATATATATCTTATCTAATCATAATCTAGAGAGTTCGATTGTTGTTTTATGACTTTTCAAATAGTTAATAATAAAAATGTTAACTTTTAACATGAAAAAATAAAATAAACAAATAAATAAAATCTCATTCACGTTTTTTTTTTTCAGAATATTTTATTTATTTTTTTTTTTAATATCCAACGCCCGGAACGGAACGAATTTAACAGACAACATTTATGTATAGAAATTTGCAAATATAAATAAAAATAAATCGATAATTAACATTTTATCGACAGAAAAAAAAATCATAAGTTCATAAGTTGGTGTAAATCAAAGCTAATTGATATAATAATTTTTATCGGTATTCAGTGATATCAGATATGCCTGAAAAAAAGCAAACTATAAAAGTTTACTTATAGTTTATTTATTTTAAAAAAAAAACAATGTCTAAGGTAAACTAAGAAACAATTTTTGATAAGGCTTTTAGGAATATATTTCAATTTTATAGCAGTTTTTTAATAATTACAGAAAGTAATAAAGGTCATGATCTAATATTAGAACTTTCTTAGCTTTAAATCCATGATGATAAATAATAATAGTTTGATTATCTATTTGATTTATCAACGATTGTTTCAATTTGTTCTGTAATCTTTGTTCATAATTAGTAATAATAACAGTTAAATGATTAATTAAACAGGAAGTAGATATTATTTAAAAAAAAATTGTTTACATGCATGTATATAAGTACACATTTAACATATGTATTAGTAATTGTAGTAATTTACATATTATAGACTTATAATATATTTCAAAATACCTAGAGTTCAGATGTAACAGTTACTATTTCACATTTACCGTAAAATTTTTCTTAAATAAACAAAATTTAAACGTTTATTAATAAATTTATTAAAGTTTCAAGTTTTAATTTATTGCATAACAATAAAGCCGAAAAAAGTAATTATTAATATTACATATTTACAAAGATAAGATAGGAAAATTATCAAATAATTATTCAAAATAGAAATAGATTATATGCTAATTTAATCAATAACGACAATTTGAACAACAATTGACAATTTCTATTAATTGAAGCTGTTAGTATTAATATTCAAAATTTGACGTTTTTTTTATTAAAAGTCATCTTCAAACATATTAAACTTATGCATCTTACGTAAATGTTCTTTAGGATTACGTAACATTCAATATTACATATATTTTTCCTAGAAATTTCTTAGAGTAGTTCTTCGGGTTTAAAAAATTTTAAACGTAAGAAATTTTAAAATTGAAATATCTTAGCAACATATAGCAATAATTTTATCAATAACATTTATCGAACCATTTTTAAACTACATTTTATAAAAATTCTTAAATTATTGGTCAAAAGTAATTAGTTTTTAAACTCGTTGTAGTCCTTGCTATTGAAATACCAATGCAAATAAAGGTAGAGATTGTATGTAGATGTATACACTTAGATTATCTATGTTTCAAAGTTTTTATTATTTTTAGTTTTTACTACGACCTTGAGTAAAAAACTTCTGATGTCATTCTATAGTATATACTCAGATTATTATACTCAGTTTCAAAGTTTGTATTAATTTTAGTTTTTATTACGACCTTGAGTAAAAAACTTCTAAAGTTATTCATATTAACTGTATGGGGTTTTTTCTGGTGTATGTAGGATTTTTTCAATCATAACTTCACCATTATAAACTAGGATTACATTTTATGTTTTCATTCTATTTTAATTTAGACCTTTTTTGATAATTTTTTAGCTTTCTTTAAAACTTCCACATTTTTTTTTCATATTAGATGGTTTTAACAAATAAGTAGTAGATTATAAATCGATTATATAACTAAAAATCAGCTTTAGCTTAATTATGCAAAGAACTTAAATCAAATACAAAATATGTATATGTATGTATGTTTAAAAAATTTAAACTACTTATAGCAGCAAAATATCCGTATAATTTGAATTTTGCATTTTACTTATAATTTTTTTTATAAAAAAGGAAAAAATTTAAGAAAAATTTGTTTTTTACGTAAGAAAAATATTAAAGGGTTAGAAAATGTTTATAAAAATGGTTTCCGCTTGTTTAGATACAATATATGTATACAATGCATATAATAACCGTTTTTTCAGTTTTTTTTTTCATTAAAAAAAAGAAAAGGTTCGGATAAAAATTAAAAAAAAGGAAACATCTGTATACTTAAATTCTGAGATTTTTTATTTGGATTTTTTATAAAATACAAGAGTTTGGAGCTTAAAGGATTGGGATTTAATAAAATACTTTCTAAACTCTTGAGATCATCCCTGTATAGTTTACATTTTATTAATTGTCTGCCTATCAGATAATCGTATCTTTATATCTGAAAAATCGAATTTGAAAATGCAGGCAACTTTTAAATAATTAGAATATAGCCATTAGGAATTTATGGAACAAAATTCTTCAAAATTCCCAGATTCAAAGCCAAAATATACATTAGGCATCAAAGAAATGCTAAGTTCGGTTTGATTAAAATTTAACATACTCTCAAACGAGTCCCAGTTAAACGTAATGATTTATAAAATGTTTTTCACGTAATAAAGTAATATGTAGTAAAAGTAATCAGTTAGGTAGTGATATACCATTAATATAACGGAATTAGCTATAAAATCACTACCTCAATCTACCTCAACATTTTTATTGCTAAATGAATACCGCTATATTTTAAAACAAATTACATACTTCCTGAAATTCTAATTATGATTAATTTTTATAAACTTTTTTAATAATGATTCGATAAAATTGAAGTGTGTTAATACTAAATATATACATAAATTTTAATGAACATATAGTTATGCAAAATATTATACATGTTAATTTTTTTCAAAAAATTATTAATGCCTTTAGGTTTTTAAAAACCTACATTCAGTTTTAAATCTAAATTGAAATTAGCACATTTAGTTTTTGTTTTTTTTCGCATTATATTATAAGTAAATATGCATCATACGATTCTTGTTTAGTAACTCGAAATACTTATAATGACAGTTAGAAACAGGGTGTTTCGCATAAGAGTGCAATGGTTTTAGTAAGGAATTCGTTATATTTAAACTAAAAAATAAATTTTGAAAAGCGAGGGTTTATTATCAGTCATTTTCCAAATATTGGATTTTATAAAACATTTGCAACACTTAAAATCAAGCAATGAAATTTTAACTACAGTTTGTTATCTAAAACAAAATTAGTTTCATGTGACAACTTTTTTCTATAGTTCAATCCGTTTCGGATTTACAGCCTCACCAAATTTTTAAAAAAGTATTTAAATTTTTATAACATCTCATTTCTATTAGTCATATATTTTCAATCTTGCAACACAACTGCTTTTATAGGCTCTATAATATATATTTTTAAAATGTATGTATGTGTAGGGTTGCCAATTGTCATAGAGATTTAAATTTACCGTTATATGAACTTAAATTTTGGAAAATATTGACCTTTTATAACTTCTAAAAGTTTTAAATTAGAAACTTTAAGTTTTTAATAACGGTACGTTTAAAAAGCATGATTGAAATAAAATCCGTTATTTATAAAAAGAGTAATTAAAAGGCAGTTCAAATTAAAAAAGTATTATTACCCGTAGACAATATATTGTTCCCGATAATAGCTTGAAGAATAAGCTTGCATAAAAGCTAAGTTAACCTTGTTAATCCCAAGTTGCCCTTCTATAGGGCATATAGATAAAGAGTTTTTCAGTAATTAATAATGTAAAATAAAATTACTTCCTAGAAATCTAATCTTCCTAATATCTGAAATGCGACTGATAAATGGCCCCACCTTCAATACATTCTAAGCATACCATAATCTCACCTTTAATACATTCTAAGCATAAGGGTGCAAATTCTTCAGGTATCACCTAAAATATTTACACTCTTATGCGAATCACCCTATATACATACATGTTTATAATAAAATAGCACATAATTACTTACATATAAGTTTTTAAAGTAAATATTCACATGAGTACATTTTATTTGCAAAAAATACGTTTTTGTTTAACATTGTTTTATACTTTAAAAGTTACTTGTATTTTTAGCTCGGGAATATTATAAGGGTATTTTTATAAGCAACAATTTTTTGTAATATCTTTTTTTTATTTTGAGTTTCGCAATTGTTTTGCAAATTTTTTATTCTGTTTTCGGTTTATCTTTAATTTTATTTTGCTTATTCTGTATTCTGTATTATTACTTGCGTATACTTATTTAAATTCTGTACCTTAACTTTTAAAATCCATTTATTCACTTTTAAATATTCTAAATATATGAACAATGAACACATAAGTATATATAAATGTGTATAATGATTATGGCAACCAATTTAAAATGAATATTATATGGTATAGAATTGAAAAAAAAAAAGAAAAAATAAATAAAAAATGGTAAGTACGTTTGTGGAAAATGTCGGGACAAAATATTATAACTCATACTCAATTTTATATACACTCAGTTACTATATATTATGTAATGTTGTATAATAAAAAGTTACAAATATTTTAAGCTGATAAAAACTTTAACTTTTTTTTTTTATTTTAAATATTCTAAAAATAAGTTCAATTTTTTTTTTTCATTTCCATCTTCTTTGGTTTTTCAAGTGACCCGGGTTAGGTAATAAAAATGCTGGACAGAATATAGATAAATTCGTTTTCTAATGCTTAAAAATATACATCTATTTGTTCGTAATTTTATTTAGATTGAGATTTTTTCAAAATTTCACCCTTTATTTTTTAATATTACGTTATCACTTTTAGAGGAAGTTCCGATTATTGGAAAAGCTGGATATTTTGCTCGTTCAATAATCAGCATCTGTCATTTGTTAACATGTCCTTACTTTTAGATAATTGAGGTTCAAAATTTTAAAAATATGTTAATAACCAATCATATATGGAATCATCTTATTAATATTTCCAGTTGAAATTTCCAATTTATAAATGCCAAAAAAAGATTTTAAGAGTATTTAAACTGTTGATTAGACATCATTCTATTCAACAGTTTAAATTTCCGAGTTTAAGTTGTAAAATTTAGCAAGTTCTTTTTAATGATGGCCCACAAGACAATATTAAAAACTTATAATAAGAAAAAACGTGGAACTATGATTTCCAAGCAGTTTTCAAACACCTCAGGATCTTTTCAGTTTTACGCCACCTGATACCATAACTGAATTTTTTCATAACAAGGTTTTCAATAACCTGGGCACAACAAGAGGATTTTCAAACTATGTGCCTAAATCAAAAAGTTGTAGAGCTAATCAAAGAACATTTCAATGATATCCCACTAGTTGATATTAGACATATTAAAAAACTAATTTCCATACAAATGTATATAAAGGATTAAAAGAACTTTTCGGGACCAGAAAAATGTCATTGTTAGTTGTTTGAAGATATTTCTTGTATCTCATAACCGTTTATAAATCGCCCAAACAACTTTCTCATAAAAGGGTCCTTATAATACTGTTTCGATACTTCAGTATGTGAGGAATTCGGCTTTTAACAAGTTAAACGATAGCGCGTTACAGAGAAATAAGCAAACTAAGAATTTTTTAGCATTTTTGAATTAACAAAACGTTTTAAGCTACACAACTGAAAATTACCTTTAAGTTGTGGGCGAAACCTTGTATATATATGCCGTTTGAAAATTGTAGCATTAGGACCCATACTTAGCGGTATAATTGATCAATTATAAAAAAAAAATTACCGAATATTGAAAATATAGATCTATTATTATTTCTTCTCTCAGAAGTTTATTTTAAAAAGTATAGAATGGTCACCTTAATTTTATTCAACACTTTTCTTTACTATATACTGTTTTATAAAAAACAACAACAAAAGAAGGATTAAAATTGAAATGGAGAATAAAATAAAGGATAAGAAAAAAAAAATAAAAAGCACAACAAAAAGAAAGTTAAAAGTATGTTAAAGAAAAAAAACCCAAAAAAGGATTATCGTTTAATATTAAATGTTTCTCTGTAGCGATGGAAGTAATGTAGTGGTGGTGGTGATGTATTTTAAAATCTAAAAATAGATTGTCTTATAAGTTTTTTTTTGTTTTCCTTTTTTTTTTTTTTTTTGTTAAAGTGACGAAAAATATTGATTTCATTTTTTATAGCAAAGATTTTCCATTTTAATAACGTTGTCTAATGATTCCATAAGAGATTCTAATACATATATGTATAAATTTATATAAAGTATAAAGAGGATTTACTATGTACTGATATATTTATAAAGGGGATTCCTTCAGGAATGATGATGATGATATGAATTTTCAAGACAATTTAAAATAGTTTTCTTTTTTTGGCTACTAAATTTATTGTTTGAATTTTTGTATAAAAATAATATACAGAGTGTCCAAGTAAACATGCCCGTACGTAACTCAGGCATTTAAAAACTGCTTTCAGTAAGGAGTTATATTCTGCACCTTTTTGGAAGTAGAAGGATTTAAAGATTTTTAATAGCTTTTAAAAATTTCTAAGTTTTTAAGTTTTTTATTTTGAAATACAGACTCAAATCTGTTAATTTAAACAAAAATTGGAGCTCTTTAAATATTCATTCAATTGTATCTCTAAAACAAACGGGCTAAAAGTTGCAGAGTAGACAAGGACTACGGTTTTTTGTTTGCTTCTACTACATAGCTTCTTCAGAGTACTCTAATTGTTCGCAAAGTTTTACTCCAATGCTTTGCGGGCAATTGTATTATAGGCTTCTCGTGTGTTCTAGCCCCTTATATTTCCTTTTTTTAAAATACTATTTTAGATATACTATTGGAAATTTCACTCCAGATATAGTATTCCTGATATCACATGGCAATTGAATATTCTAATTTTGGCGCCAATACTTTGAAGTGAGGATCTCCATAGAGCTAATAATCTTTCAAATTTCATTTTTAATTGTTTAGTTCAGGTCTTATTCCACCCCAACTTTTTTTATTTATTTAGTATCTAGTAAGTTTTTTAGTAGTTATTTCTATATGCATTTGAGACACTCTGTATAGATATAGAAATTTATTAACTGATAGTTTTCTCTTTGAACTTGGTTTATTTTGTGCTTTCTTTTTCTTTTGAATCTCAAATGGGAATTTAAACAACCTTAAATACAAGGTTAAAAGGTTATAAAAAAGGTTTTATAAGAATATAAATAGTTTTGTAATACAATAGTGTTGATTAGAATAGAGCAAAGTATATATTTAATTTTTGTTAGAAATAAAAATAAAAAACTATCCAAAATATATATTGTGCATATTATAAAAATATACACTTTGGTTTCGAGGTTGAAAATGTGAAAGGATTTTGGGGAATTTAGTGTAGGAACAACAACAACAACAACAACAATCTCGCGAGAACTATAACAAGTTTTTTCGTCCAAACACGAAATAATTATGCAAGTCTCGAACAAAATCCTAATATCGATTCTTACACTA